>JAJJWX010000314.1:0-363582 GCA_023529315.1 Papaver bracteatum | reverse complement strand
TAAGGTCCTTAGGCTCCACGTTGCACGGTGACGCTCACCCTCGCACAGAATTGCTCCGTTTCACTTTTCCTCAAAGAAGAGAAAAAAAAAGGGAGAAAAAAGATGAATTTCCCACACAAATTTCACACGCGAAACATAATTCACACACAAAATATAAAACCAAACAAAACACAAACCAAACCCTAAGCATAGGTTTTTTGTCTCTCTCACGAAACATTAGAAGAAAAAAAAACAGAGAACAAACCCTAGGGTATGCTTTGTTCATCGGGAGATAATGATACAAAGAAAGGAAAAACAACTATGCTTATAGGGTTATTCACTTATTCTCAATAATAGTTTTACAGACAAGAGATTAAAAATGGGCTAGGTTTCTTACGTTGAATTTTAGATCTGAGTTTAGGTCAAAGGATTTGATTTTTGATATGATGTTATCATTATTGATGTTTTTTTTTGTTTTAATGTATAGGGTCGTGCGGGTATAATCCAGAGTTCATCTGCGTCTAGGAGTATCTTCGGTCTTTTCGGGGATGGGACAAGCTCTCAACCAAATTCGGTACTAATCTCTCTAATCACGTATTTTAATTCTGTCAAGCTCCCTTTGCCTGCGAAAATCAATACACAGAGAACCCCCAAATTTCGGTACTAATCTCTCTAATCACGTATTATAATTCGTGATCTTAATAATAGCTTAATTATTTCATTATCGATCTTATCATATGTAGTTAAACAAGCTGAGGCCGAGAGTATTATAAATGAATATCAATTTTATGGTCTGATTTGATTTGATATTGGTTGGGTTTTGGTTGTGTTCGGAGTTACCTAAATTAATCAGTTCAATCAATTTGATTTGATTTTCTTACGTTGAATTTTAGATCTGAGTTTAGGTCAAAGGATTTGATTTTTGATATGATGTTATCATTATTGATGTTTAGGAGTATCTTCAGTATTTTTGGGGATGGGACAAGCTCTCAACCAACACTAGATATTCCACTTACAGGAGTCACTATCCCACATCCATTGCCTGATTATGTTGAACCCTCTAAGACCAAAATTACAACTTTGCCAAATGGTGTAAGGATTGCTTCGGAAGCATCAGCGGTATGTAAAATGATTGATGATAATCTTAACTTATTTGATGTTTTTGTATGTTTATATAACTGATTGATGCAATAAGAGAAGCTTTTAAAGAGTTGTGTTGGTTGGTGCCCTGCTGCATCCATAGGGCTATATGTGGACTGCGGTTCTAATAATGAGACACCAGAGTCTTCATTCAACTGCTGGAAACACATATTCACATTTCAACTGCCAATTCGGATAAACAACTAGCTATCGCAGGAACAAAAGATTGTATTCTTCATTCAACTGATGGAAGCACGAGGTTATGTGTAATTGAAGCGAAAAATATGAATTAAGCAACTGAAGATACCAGGTTTGTTTCTGAAGCACAGGCACTGACATATGTACAGATACAATGCACATCGACCAGGTGAATTCTTTGTTTTTTTATATATCCATGTTGGTTGTTGGTCGTTATATTAATTTTGTTTTCTGAAAATTATTATTGCAAGAAGATTCGGCTAATCTGAAGGGTGCATTAAAGCAGTTTAATTTTGTTTTGTTATGATTTTTTTTTTTTTAAATTAGTAGAGTTTGAGCGGAATCTTATAAGATTGTAACCTACTGTTTTTGGATGCTTTGCAGGGTGGAACAAGCCTGTTAATAAATGGTTAAAATTAACGTTTGCAAGTATTAATTTTTGCTGCACTTGGTGATGGTTTATTTCTTCCTAGAGTAGTTAGTTCTCCTCTACCAGGTGGGTAGTATATATGATGTTTCATTGTTTCGTTACCTTCAACCCGTGAGTGGGAAAACCATATATATAAGATCTTAACATCTCCACCATTAATTGGAGTTTATGGTCCAGGATCATACCTTGAGATCTTAATCTATTTAACAGTACTGTGCGATGTGATATTTTTGTCTGACACCTTTGTTTATTTTCTTCATTTGTCTAACCTCCATTAAATATTTAGATTTCAACAAATTTTACTACAAGAATTGTCGTTATAGTCCAAAAATGATATTGGTTAGTGGAGTAAATTTTCATCAAGGTATATGTATTTACTGGAATCAGTTGTGGACGTCCATGCATAAAACCAGCACATGATGCTGCTAGGGTATTTGGCGCTTAAGGTAGGTACTATAATTGAGTGAGCTAGATTTTAACTGTCTTATATTTTTCTTAATTATTTCCCTTGGAGTATTTTAAGTTTTGAAAGTAATTAAAAACACATCATTGACACATAATGTTGTAGCTTTGAGTCTTCGATTTCCTCAAAGATGGTTATCAGCTCATACATGCCACAGAATGTTGAAACTTTAAGACGCTGGATAGGTGGGCGTTGAAAGCATCAGCATACTGTGAACAAAGAAATCTGGCAGGAAACGGTCTACTCTGATATAGGTGGCCATCGAAAGCAGATATGAGACTCTGGATGGAGAAATTTAGTCAGATAGAACGATGTACACTCTGATAAATGCGATTGCATTCTGCGCTATTCAGGTATGTCCATAATCATTGAGATTTTATGTACCCTTGGATAGAAAGGGAATGAAAATTGTAAGGTGTCAGTTCTGTGCTCCACAATACATTGGACAAAGACTTTGGTGTACTTGGTCTAATTTTAGATATAGATATATTCGGCAGCCATGGTCTTTGTAAATGAACAAATTAGAGAAAATAAGAAAGTGTTATTTTTGGTATTAAATGGGTTCCATAAGTAACTGATCCGTGGTCCTTAGAAAAATTAGTTTAAGAAAAGCAATAAAAACAAAAAATATGTGAATCAAAAACGGAGAACCAATTGCCAATTTTCTATAGGCTATATGTGCTGGGACTTGGATGGATTTTTATGACCTTATATATGTTGTTACAGGTAAGAAAACAGGGATGTCTATTCAAGTGCAGTTCAGTTGTAAAAATTCGAAATAGAAATCATACCGGCATTTACTGATACATTATATGATAAAATTGATGTTTCAGTTCTTCGGCTATTCTTGAAAAGTATATCTCAGTCAAAGAAGAATGGTACAGTTAATTCAAGTTATGTCCTACATTATACATTTTAATAGCTGTACTTTTTGTCTGATAATTGGGAGTAAGAAAATGACTTCTTGCACCAACAACTCTTAAGTTTTTTTAAAGGATCCTTATATGCTTACAAGGGTGAATACCAGGGTGCATTTTAAGTTGGACATTTTTATATAACAGGAACTGTTGCATCTGGCAATATTTTTTCCGACTGTCTAATAATTAGTTTCTGGCAATTACTTTTATATTTGTTTCTAACTATTAGTTTCTTCTCTTTCGTAATTGTAGATTGCTAGAGATCAAGGATGAACTGCAATTTTGACCGGAGTAACATCATTGTCAGTCGAGCCTTCGACTCAAGAAGACAAAAACCTGCAAGTAACAACAGTCATCTTGATTTTATCCACCTTTAAATATTCAAGGGAGAGGGATGACTGTAATTCATGGGGAAGGATGTGAAAGAAGTATTTATTTAGATGATTTTTTTTTGCGTGACATTGAAGGGTTCCATATTTAGAGGAACCAAACCTAATTGGCATGAAAATGAATAAGTATAATTGAAGTGATATAGCTCAGGCAGTCCATCTTGATGATTAATGACTCACGAAGTCTATTGCGTGCTATAAATGAAGCAGTTGAAATACTTAAGATACTATAAATTGCGATCCACATTTGACATAAATCCACCTCTCTGGTGCTTAACTGAAACTGTAAAATCCATTGGCTTAAATCAGAATGACAATTAAAATGATAACGTCTTATAATTTACTAGATTATCTTATGAAGCTAGCACGTGCTCCAAACTTCTTTTTTGGTTTATGTGTTTTAATCTCTAAGCTACACTAAGTTAATTTTTCGCGTTTTTTTTTAGAGTTGAACGAATTTAGTGCCTAGATGGAAGGATATGGAAGTCATTTAATGCTCATCTAACTCTTCGCATTTTGGGTATGGATGCCAATGATGTTAAGCGTTCTAGGTAAAGACCTGAAGAGACCTCTTCGATCACGGAAGTGTGCCAAGATTGCCCATGAGAAGGTCCTTACTGCATATATAGTTGTATCCATTTTCTATCTCCCTTTGTTATTGTAGTGGTAGATTTAGTCAGACTTAAATATATACTAACAGAGTTGTTCTTGGTAACTTCACATTCTCTAAGAAATAACAATAAGGGAAAATGGAATTGTAGTGCACATTTGTTTATACTACTTTAATTAACGGGTTCACTCACAGTTCACTCAAATCAAACTTGGTTCACCCAAAGAGTTTTACTTTAGAGTCATAACAAATATCCGGGAGAAAGTGAAAACACAACCAAAAGTCTAATACATACCGGAATCATTGTGATCATTTTAGATTAAGTCCAATACATACGGGGAACATTGTGATTATATCAGCTTAAAAGCGTCCATACTCCATATCTTTGCAGTGGTTGTTGATGGCCCCAATCCTCATAAAGGAAGCGAGTAACTATCAATTTTTCAATAGCCAGGGATTCCAAAAGGTATGCATTGTGATTATTTTAGCTTAAAAACTCTGCAACTGTTGTTGAGCACCCATTCAATTTGAGATGAAATTCCTCATAATAAATCAAAGACGGGTAAACATGTATCGGGATGGGGAGAGGCGAAGCCGAGCCACACCAAATTAGAAATCCTAAGAATGCATGGGGACGAGGCGACGCGAAGCCGAGCATATGGAGTCTTCCGATATCCTTACTATTATGAAGTAAAAGAAACACAAGTCATACCACTTTATCAAAGGATGATGTAAATTACGTGAATGCACAATCTATATCAACAAATCAGTTAGAGACTTAGAGTGAATACCAAGCTCTTATTCATTGTTTCTGTAAAATCCTAAGTGACAGGACGTGGCAAGGCGAAGCCGCGCGACACCAAATCAAAAATCCAAAGTGAGGGGGCGAGGCGTAGCCGAGCCACACAAAATCAAAAAGGCATCGCGACGAGGTGAAGCCGTGCAACACCAAATAAAAAATACATTGGGACGGGGCAAGGCGAAGCCGAGCCACACCTAATAAAAAATTTATCGCGACGGGGCAGGGTGAATCCCCACTACACCTAATAAAAAATGCACGACGGGGCAAGGAGAAGCAACACCACACCAAATCAAAAATATGGTTCCTAACAAATTAGTTGTTTAGGAAATAATATAAGAGAAATGTGTGTGCCTGTAGCTTTTTGAATTTAGAAAATAACTTCAATCGCATGATGGTGAATGGTGAATGCTGTGCATAAAGGTTTAAGAAATAATAAAATCGGCTAATCAAATTTAGGATGATTGGGTTGTAATTAGTTAGGTTTCCCTTGAATTGATGCATCAGTGGATGTTGATACATCCGACAAAGCAAATTAATATTAAATTTTCACATCCAGGTGTTAATGATTTTGAGAAATGAACTACTATGAAATGAAGTTTTAGTTCTTAGTCAACCCTAATAAGTTACGTTGTCCACATTAACATTTAGATGATTCACTCCCAAGTTCCTTCTGATTACAATGTATAGGAAAGGATGGCGACAGCTATTACTGGCATTGAGTGATATTCATCTGTTCTTCTCAAATTGGGGCGTGGCGAAGCCGAGTCAGACCAAATCAAATGGGACGGGATGGGGCGAGGCGAAGCCGAGCTTTACTAAATCAAAAATATGGTTAAAAAAAAGATGCCCGGGCGTAGCACGGGCAAAAAATCTAGTGCCCCTAAAAGATTCGAAGCCTCTAATCCTACACCTAGTAAACCCAATGCTGGGATCAACGATCAATCCCATAATCTATTTACAAAATAGAAGTTTTACATGAAGTCACCAAGAGAATGGAGACTCTACTCGCTAAATTCAAGTTGAGAGTAAGGTTGCTGGAAAACTGGGCTTAGCCCTGTTAGTTAGTTGCCTAACAATATATATTGTGGCCAGTCAAGTGGAATGAAAATGGAGAAGCTATTGGAGTCGGAACAATTTGGTTAGTCCTAATATACAGACTATTAGGAAAAAGAAAAATTGTGAAAAATCAAGGAGACCCAACCTTTGTGATCAAAGTCGATACACGAATAGTTGGATTGGCATCTGTCGCAGGGGATGATGGATTGTTGGGAACAAAATCCAATCCGTGAATCAAGTCAATAAGTGATGTGATATGAAACTTGTCAGACTTTACCAAGAATCAATCAAACCACCTTGTAATTAGTCATGGAATGTTTCTTACATTCTTGGACGACTAAGTAACAAAATTTTTGAACTATACTCAAACTTCTTCTATTGGAGGGAAGAATATGTTGAATTTTTACCGAGAATGTTTTAGGCAAGATAAACGTAATAAATCGAAATTAGACCTGCCTGCTGCTGGTTCAGTTTTTGTATCCCCGAGTGGGCCTTCTTATAAAAGGCCTAACAAAATAGAGTGGCCACTGGGCAGTAAAGTGGAATGGTAACGGAGAAGGGATGATGGATTAAAGTTGGTTAGTCCTAACGCACGCCATTAGAAAAGAACTCTACATTGTCACCTTTGAGATTAAAGTTGATATACACAAATAACAGAACCCTTTATTTATTGCAGGGGATGATGGATTGTTAGGAACAAATTACAATCCGTCGTATGGTTTGGATCTGATTAAAACAAAGTTGTTCCTCGGACGACAAATGAACAAAGTCAATAAGTGATGTGATGTGCCATAATATCAAAGATGTCGATCACCAATGATATGAACTGGTCAAACGTTACCAAGAATCAATCAAACCACCTAGTGATTGGTCGTGGAATGTTATTTACATTCTTGGATGACAAGTAACAAATTTTTTGAACTACACTCAAACTTCTTCTATTGGAGAGCAGAATATGTTGAATTTTTACTGAGAATGATTTAGGCAAGATAAACGTTCGAAATTAGACCTGCCTGCTGCTGGTTCAGTCATGGAACTGATCATGATCAGCAAGTTGCTAGCTAGTCCATAATATGAATGAGATCATCCGGTCAAATTTGACGATGAAATGATGCATAACAGAACAAGGAGCAGATTTAATTGCTAAGGAACAGATAACGCATTCGTCATTCATTTGTCTGTCTTGCCATGAGGTGGTTATACCTTACGTATCCCATTGCATCATTAACAGAGGTTATACTACACTACCAAAAAAATTGATTAAAAAAAAAAATGCCGACTGCGTCTTCTTGGATGGCGATGTCGCTGGTTTTCGACGGTCTTTTAGCCCCTATAATACTACCACCTAGCCAGTCTCTGTTCAGAATTCATTCGACGGTCAAATTATTTAACCAATGAACGGATGCTAAAAGAATACAAAATACCGGTCTTATTTCATTTATTTATTTTTAATTCTTGTAGGAATGGATTGATTATGAGATTCATTCAAAGTCAAATTAACGTACGTATTTAATTAACACACTAATCTATACACAATTGGATTAAAAAGAATCTTAATTATTCTTCTTGAAATTACTCTAATATCAGTATCATGCGACACAGTGATTTGTTAATTAATAATCTTAATCTCTTAGATCTTCTTTGATACATACATTTCGGGTGAGTGTAGAGAAAATGAATTGTCTGACTAAAAATAGTTACCTCTATAACATGTAATACATATGCGTTATTGACTGAAGTACTCAAATTTTGATCCATCTCCTATCCCATCACAACTTATAATAACTCAAAACAAAATGTCTATGCAAAAAGGTTGAATTTGACAATTTTACGGTTCATACAAGCAAACAACTTCCGTCTTAATTGTAGTGTCTGACTTTTGAGCAAACAAAATACTTTGTTCATCAATTCTAAACAAATACAATTGTGTGGCATCGTTATTAAAATACGTCCAGATAATTTATCACAAGTTTTATCAGTTCATAACATCCACAGTCTAAATTCAGAGTTTTTTTATACACTCTCCGAGTCAGACCTGGAGTTAGACATCAGAAAAATAAAAAATCTACTCATAACTTGGGCCGAGGCAAACCTCGAGACATCTCCAAACAAACAAGGTGTGATATTCATTTTGGCTATTTATAATTTTGACTATATGTAATTTCTCGGTCTCCAAATTACAACTGTAAACACACGGAAATCCTAACCAATTTTAATTTGTTATCTTCAAGATAATGCCTTGAAGAATGCATGGGTCGTGTAGCTATACAGCTGACATTCATTTTGGTCAAATGTAATATGCGTCTTACATATTAATTATAGCACCCCCATTTATGGACGTATATCCAATTTGTCTGTTATACCCTTTGAAAACCCTAGCACGGTCAAGAAGGGGAACTGTAGCACAACACTAGAAAGGAAGTCAGCAGTCCACAAAAAATTACTCTATAAATATCCAAAGCTGGATTGGTATTAATTTTCATAGCAACTGCAGTTGAGGAATAACAATATCTATCTTCTAGTACTCATGTCTACATCTCTTGTGTTGATTGCAGTGAGTGTCATAACTCTTCTGTTCATATTCAAATTGTTTAGAAGTCATAAGAGAGATGATTCTGCAAAGAATTACCCAAACGGATCTATGGGTTTTCTCCCTGTAATCGGAGAGAGTTTGAGTTTTCTTCAAGCTATGAAAACGAATCGCGGCGAGAAATGGGTTGAAGACAGGGTTGCAAAATATGGTCCGATCTTTAAAACTTCTCTGATGGGTAGTACTACTGTTTTTATAACCGGTCACTCCGGTACGAAGTTTGTTCTTGGTGCTGATACAGAAGTTCTTGCTCCTAGGCAACCTGTTACCATTGCTGCTATCATGGGCAAGCATAATCTCTTTGAAGTGTCAGGATCAAGGTATAAACTTCTCCGAGGGGCGATGATGAGCTTTCTGAAACCAGAAAGTCTTCAAGGGCATATAAAACGTATGGATGGTATGTTGAAGACGCACATAGACGAAGCAACCAAAGGGAAAGAGACCATTCATACAATTAGCTTCATGAAGAAACTAACGTTTCATGTGGCATGTCACATATTGTTCGGGATAACGGATGCCGCCACTGAGGAAGCTTTGTATGAAGATTTCGGGCATTGTTTTGAAGCTATGTGGTCTGCACCATTCAATTTTCCAGGGACAACGTTTAGAAGAGGAATCCAAGCGAGAGAAAAGATCATAAAGAAGATGACACCAATCATGGAAAAGAGGAAAGAACAACTCAAGAAAGGGACTCTTAACCCCAAGAACGACGTATTAACTTGCATGTTGTCATTGGAAACAGAAGCCGAAGAGAATGGAGATCAAGAAGAACCGGTTACGCAACAAGAAGTTATCGATAACTTCATTTCTTTAATGATTGCTGGTCATGATAGTTCAGCTGTTGTGTTGACTTGGATTATTTGGAAATTGGCTAAAGATCCCGAGATCTATGCAAATGTTGTCAAAGGTAACAATTAGCTTCCACTCAATAACTGATCAAATTTAGTACCACCTCCGTTTTAGTAAAAATAATTATTATTTTTTTTATCATTTTTAACTAAAAATAGTCAAAATTAGAAAAATTAAAATATCATTTTTCCTGAAACTGATAACTCGGAAAATTTTACAACTGACAGTTTCTTAATCTTGCAGAGCAAATGAGCATTCTAAACGAGAGAAAACTGCGACAAGGTGAAGGCGGAGAAGACAATGATCAACGGCTTACATGGGGCGAAATTGCGAAAATGAAATACACATGGAGGGTAGCACAAGAAGTGATGAGAGTCATTCCACCCTTCTTTGGAAGCTTTAGAAAAGCAATTAAGGATACTAGTTTTGGTGGTTACGACATCCCCAAGGGGTGGCAGGTAAAACCTCAACTTTTTGATTGGAAAAAGCATTTTTTTCTCAAGGGAATCCAAACTTTATCAAAGTAGCTAGTTGTGGTCAAGGTCAAGTGGAAATTAGGAAATGAAGTAACCCTTAAATTCAATCTTTGATCAACTTTTCCCAGAAACTACGTTTGCTATTAAATCGAACTGTTGTAGTCACCTTGACCTTTGACAAAATTCAGTTTAGTCTCTCTCTTTTAGAAATGACACCATTTTTATCTATTGGTCTTCAACTTTTATGGTGTCTAGTGGATGAAAAATTGACTTCTAATTCTAAGGATGACTTTTGCTCCCTTCTTGGGACCATAGGAAATTTTGGTGGGTTTTAAAGCTATGTGCCACTATCTACAATGATATGATAGGGCAATATCTAAGAAATTCAAGGTTTGGACTTTGGAAACCTAGTTTACTTAAGAAAAACAAAAAGCACATTTTGTATATAACTCGATGATTAAATAGTTGGGTGTTGATTTCCACGATTTGATTTATAAATTTATCGGTATTTCCAAACCTTTAAAGTACTTCGATGGCTTTTCTAACCCTTTTTGCGTGTGTGTTTGAAATTTGATGAATAACAGGTATTTTGGGTGTCATATGGAACACACATGAACAAAGACATATTCAAGGACCCGACGAAATTTGATCCATCTCGTTTCGAGACTAAGTCGATTCCTCCGTACGCATATGTACCATTTGGAGCAGGACCCCATACTTGCATTGGGAACGAATTTGCACGAGTTGAAGCATTGACAGTGATACATCATCTAGTGACGAAATTCGAATGGTCACTTGTGAATCCTGATGAGAAAATAACTCGCCTTGCTCTGCCATATCCTGAGATGGGCCTTCCAATCAACCTCAAACCTAAGCAGCAGTACTCACATTAGAATCACATATTTAGTGTTTACTTGCACGTTAAATTATCTCAAAATGTAAAATGTACATTTCTGATATTACTTCGCCTACATTTTTTCGTTTTCTTTTTCTTTTATCCTTTAAGAATGTATCAGTAATTAGATAAATAAAATCTGTTTGTATCAACCTTCATTGCTATTAATTCTGAGTAGTTAAAAAGAATTCCATTTATTACTAAGACGATGTGTGAATCAGTGAGACAGGAGGAGTTAGTTGCTACCTACTTATCAACCGGCTCTTGACTCAAAACCATCTGAAGAACATTCAGTATTGGCAATGTCACTGGTACAGTGGTACGTAGGAGAAGTGAATATAGTTGGGTGTATCACTGTAGAAATGCTAACGGGCCGAGAAGAGCCACAGCCCATACCGTAGATATGCATTAAATTTTAGGGGTGAGCATTTGGAACGCAATTTGCGAGTCCAAACCATTCACTAATGGACTGAATTCGGATACAATTTTTGAGATCACGACGGATTTTAGATCCAGTGAAAGTGCGTTCTTAAATATCCGTCGGAGATCCACACTCGTTAGATTAAGAATATTTATAGAATTTTCATAAAATTTGGGGTTATTTTAGTATTTTTAATTATCCTCACTATTTCTTTTTCATCAAATGTTTCAGGGTCGAGCTTGAGAGGCAAATTTTAGGTTTTTTTTTTTTCTTGGACGTTCATTATTCAAGTTATTTTTGTTCTTTTTTTTAAAGATTAACTATCATAAAAGAAATCTATTGGATGATCCTCATCCAATTAGTCCAACCGTGCATCTATGGATGTTCGATTGGATGCGGATGTTAAATTTGAAATCTGTCACGTATTGGGTTGGATGCTGGATTATCCTCACCTTTGGCTTTAAGTAAGTTCACAGTTGGGGTGAGCATTTGGATCTAATCCTAGGATTCTGTCTGTCACATTACGTTAAGGGTACTGTATATATAAAATTTTCGGAAAATATGAGGCTAGGCTAGTAAAGTATTAATATATGATACTTGTTATATTAATATGAGGCTAGGCTAGGCTAGGCTACTGTATTCATCTACTCTTCCATTGAATTTTTAAAGCTCATGAGCTTGAGAAGCTTAGATAAACTTTAACATGTATAATCGCATTTAGCACTTTGAATGTCCACGATAGGGGTGAGCATGGGCCGGTATGAACTGGTTTTCTCCTCATCCGCATCCAATCCATTGCACTACGGATTTTAAATTTAGCAACCGCATCCAATCCATATCCAACGGATTTGCATCCAATAGATGTACGGATGGACGGATTGGATGCGGATAATCCAATGAATTTGTTTATGTTAAAATTTATAGTAAAGAAAATAAAACTAACACAAATGACTCTTTATAAAACCTACATATCCTATATATGTATACAAATATAAAAATGTCATATACAACACCCCAAGCAAACATTTTAAAAATTCCTAAATGATTCATAGTATTTTCTAGAACTACATAAATATGCTTAATTTAACGGATATGGATGTCCAATGTATTTTCAATGTTGCATCCGGGCCCGATCCGTTATCCGTTGGATTTCAAAAATTTCATCCGCATCCAATCCATTGACGAACGGTCCGGACACCCATCCGCAAATGAACGGTTGGTCCCGGTTAAATCCGCGGATTACGGGCCAAATGCTCACCCCTAGTCCACGATACTTGTTATTTATGGGAGTTGTTAGGTCCATGAGAATGTTTCAAGCCCAAATGGATAAAGGCCCAAAATGCTCGATTTCCTTATTCCTGCTTATTCGGCAACCCGGCTGAGAATTACAATGTTGTTGTTTATGGATGAACGATTTTTTTGGGACCATGATTTTATTAGAATCATTTTTTGTGAACCATGGGTTTTTTGAGGGGACCATAATTTGATTAGGCCCCCTTCCCTAAATTATAAGGGTGTCCTAAAATTAGGAAAATACGCATTTACCCTTTACTATAATTCAAATGAAAACTAACCTAATAACTATATAAATCTAATCATATATATCTAATTTAAATGAATCATTAACCAAAATCAAAAACAAAAACAGAGATATGGGTGGCCTCGCAAATTTGTAGTTTTGAAAAAAGAAAAATCTTCTTTTCTTCTTCTCTCTTTCCTTGACATTCCTAGTTCGATTGAAAAACCCATCACTTTTAATTCGGTTTTGATTGAAAAAATTGAGTAGAAATCAACAAAATATGGTTTAAATGGAAGTTGAAGTTGCATGTTCGGTTAGGAATAGTTTTAAAAAAAAAAAACTAGCTTGCTAACCGAACATTCTGAAACCAAGAACACGAAGAACATTTCGGTTATCACGAAAAAAAATTTGTAACCGAACGCAAAAAAAAAAAAAATTCTAACCGAACTCCTCTCTAAAAACAAAAATATATTGTGTTCGGTTGATTAGGTTAATTAGAAAATTTTGTCCTTTAACCGAACACTTGAACTAGAACAACAAATGCTGAGTTTGGCTGGTTTGCAAAAAAAAACTTTTGCTAACCGAACCCTTCACTGAAAATCAATATGTTGAGTTCGGTTGGTTCGCTTGCCAACCTAACTCTACTCTGCAAACACATATATTGAGTTCGGTTTATTTGAGAATTTTTTGTCCTAACCGAACTTCACTTCGAGAACTCTATTGAGTTCCATTTAATCGAAAATTAATGTTGGAAACTGCACATTACTGTGTATATTCTAGAATAAAAGTTCGGCTACCTGTCCCGAAACCCGTTAGCCGAAGAAAGAAAAAACTCCATTAAAGAAAATTTTGGCGGCCTACGTCTTCAAAAACGTTAGCCGAGCGGCATTTCCAGATAAATTCGGCTACCTGTTCTTCAGATATTGTAGCCGAACTTGTTTGACCTAGCCGAAATCTACTTAACAAAATTTCATTTTTGAAAATTTTTGGACAATTCAAGCAACATTAATACTCTAGGAGATGAAGGTTTTGATTTGATAAAGCCATTATCACTCAATTCATATTCACCCATCTCAAAAAAAATATTTCTTTTCCATCTTCTTCTTTTTCTAATTTACCCTTTCAATAATTCTTCTCCTGATAAAAAACCAATTTATTAAATTAATCTCACTAATCACTAATTAACTTAACTTAATCATTCAACTAATTACTACCCTAACTGATAATTACAGTAACTAATTAATCATCTTACAAACTTAATTAATAAAGGCAATTTTGGGATTAACATAAATATTTGTATAAGGGGTGGCTTAGATTTATTTCAAAATGTCTTTACCCAAAATAAAACCATCGTCCCCAAAAATTCGTTCTTATGGATAGTGCTGATGTTTCCGGATCTCAGACTTATCTCCTTTAGGTATCTTGATCCAATATGACGGAGCAAAATTTATAAAACTCTATTTATTTTTAGATTTTCTTAAAGAAATTCGGCACATAATTTTATGAGTAATTATTTTCACATTTTCTAAAAAATCTCCACTAGGCTGGTAATTTCTCATAATAATCTCGTCTTATTGAGATTTAACAGATAGCTTTGCCGAGGAATTCCTACGAAAAGGGAATCTTGTGAGAATATTTTCCCACTTATGATCGAGATTAACTACCTTTTTATCAAGGAATGATTGGGGGCCGAGAGAACTAATTGAGGGCCTCAAAAATTTTATACCCACACCAACAATTTTAGGGGGCTTCCAAAAGAAGGTGGAAAATACTATTATACCCTTCTCTTAAAAGTTTCCCTAAAATACTATTAAAACTAAACCGATCTCCATTTCATTTTAACCGACTCTTCTTCATCTCCTCTCCCTATCGTCCTCATTTTTTCCATTAACGACTGTGGAAAAAAAAAATCATCCGATTTATAATAGCAGTTTCAGAAAAGAAAGTCGTTAACAACGAAGTTTTGTTGCTTAACGATTTTTGATCTGCATGTGGAATTTATGAAAAATCGTTAACCATTAGGGTGGAGGTGAAAACGACCCTACCAATAATTTATGAAAAATCATTAACCTTGATAATGTGTTAACGATCCTATGTTGACGACCAATTTATGAAATTAACGACTCTGTACCCTTCATATACAGCCCCCCGTCAACAAAAATGTAAGGGTCGTCAATAGAAATCAATTGAATTGTCAATTTTACTTTGAGAATCGTTAATGAATAATAAGAGTCGTCAATTATTTCGATGGGTCGTTTTAGCTTCTTCTTAGAGTCGTCAGTTTTTTCGACCCTTAGGATCGTTAACATTATCAAAGTTGGTAGGATCGTTACCATGGTGGCATAGGATCGTTAACATTATCAAAGTTGGTTGACGATCCTAAGGGTGCTAGGTAACGATCCTACCAACTTTAGGATCGTTAACGCACCCTTAGGATCGTTAACATTAAGAAAGTGAAATCGTTAACATTAGGATCGTTAACATTAAGAAAGTGAAATCGTTAACATTATCAGGGGGTGCTAGGATCGTTAACATTTTCAAAGTTGTTTGAAGATTTTTCATAGTGGCATCTTAGAGTCGTCAGTTTTTTCGAACATGAATGACCATTTTTCATACTGAATATGAGAGTCGTTTATGAGTGTCAGAAATACCTAACGACTACAAGGGTCGTTAGGTTATTATACTCCCGAACCAAACGACCCTCACTCTGAGTAGTTGCATGGTGTCCATGAATCGACCACTTGGAGTACCATTCTTGCAATTTGAATAATATAGGAAGTTTACCTGATTGTTTTGAGCTCCGGATTCTTCATATGGAGGATTGGTTCCTAAATTTTTCCCCAAAACTCACTTTCTTCCTCTCTATCCAACAAAAATAAATAAATCTATAATCTTAATTTTTACCCAAAAACTGATTTAATCTAACTTAAAAAATTAACAACTAATCTAACCTAATCAACTCAATTAACACTAATTAGTTTGGGGGTAGTTTAGGCATTTAAAAAAATTAGGATAAGGGGTAGTACCAAAATGCTATTGGGAGACCAACTGGTCAGGCCCCCATTTAGTTCTCTCGGCCCCCGATCATTCCTTGCTTTTTATGGGGAAGTTATTTCAAGAAGGAATTTATAAGCATGCACTAGTGGAGAAGGGGGTTTTAATGACCCACATCCTCGACCATCAATAGCGGTAAACGGATCGTGGTCCGGTCAAGACGGTTGTAGATATAATAAATTTTCGGAGCACAAATTAGAGCGTTAGAAACGGTCATTGTATAAATTTTTTAATTACGATTATATCCCCGATTTATCAACCCACATCGCGAGTGCGTTACCTAGTTGAATCACTGCTACTTTTCTTAGGTGGGACCCTCCTTCTCTCAACTCGTTATTACCGATGCAATAAATATTATGGAGACTGTGAAAATGACAATAGTGCGATAAATATTATGGAGACTGTGAAAATGACCAGATTACCCTTATCAAAAATAAGTAAAGTAAATATTACACTCTTTGAAAATGACCATATTACCCTTACTGGATATAAGTGCAATAAATATTATGGAGACAGTGAAAATGACCAGACTACCCAATTAAGCGTAATAAGTAAAGTAAATATTACGGAGACTGTGAAAATGACCATACTACCCTTATTGGAAGAAAAAAATGCAATAAATATTATGGAGACTGTGAAAATGACCAAACAACCCTTATCGAAAATAAGTAAAGTAAATATTAGAGATTGTGAAAATGACTATATTACCCTTATTGGAAATAAGTGCAATTAATATTATGGAGACTCTGAAAATGACCAGACTACCCTTATCGGAAATAAGTAAAGTAAATATTACACACTGTGAAAATGATCATATTACGCTTATTGGAAATAAGTGTAATAAATATTATGGAGACTGTGAAAAAGACCAGACTACCCTTATTGAAAATAAATAAAGTAAATATTGCACACTTTAAAAATGACCATATTAACCTTACTGGAAATAAGTGCAATAAATATTATGGAGACTGTGAAAATGACCATACTACCCTTATTGAAAAATACATAAAGTAAATATTACCTACTGTGAAAATCACCATATTACCCTTATTGGAAATAAATGCAATAAATATTATGGAGACTGTTAAAATGACCAAACTTCCCTTATCGGCAATAGGAAAAGTAAATATTACAAAATATGAAAATGACCATATTACCCTTAGTGGAATTAAGTGAAATAAATATTACAGATTGTGAAAATATCGATATTACTTATTGCACTTATTTCCAACAAGGGTAATATTGTCATTTTCACAGTCTCAATAATATTTATTGCACTTATTTCCAGTAAGGTTAATATGGTCATTTTTAAAGTATGCGATATTTACTTTATTTATTTTCAATAAGGGTAGTCTGGTCTTTTTCACAGTCTCCATAATATTTATTACACTTATTTCCAATAAGCGTAATATGATCATTTTCATAGTGTGTAATATTTACTTTACTTATTTCCGATAAGGGTAGTCTAGTCATTTTCACAGTCTCCATAATATTAATTGCACTTATTTCCAATAAGGGTAATATGGTCATTTTCACAGTCTCTAATATTTACTTTACTTATTTTCGATAAGGGTTGTCTGGTCATTTTCACAGTCTCCATAATATTTATTGCATTTTTTTCTTCCAATAAGGGTAGTATGGTCATTTTCACAGTCACCGTAATATTTATTGCACTTATTTCTAATAAGGGTAATATGGTCATTTTCAAAGTTTGTAACATTTACTTTACTTATTTCCAATAAGGGTAGTATGGTCATTTTCACAGTCTCCATAATATTTATTTCGTCCTCAATTCATCCGAACAAGAAACTCAGGTCCAACTCTAGTAATATTTGAAAATGTGATGTTCAATTCTAATATATTTCATCCCAGTTCATCCGAATGGGAAACTCAGGTCTAACTCTAGTAATCTTTGAACCTGTGATGTTCAATTCTGATATATTTCGTCCTCAGTTCATCCGAAGGAGAAATTCATGTCCAACTCTAGTAATATTTGAACCCGTGATGTTCAATTCTGATATATTTCGTCCTCAGTTCATCCAAAGGAGAAATTCAGGTCCAACTCTAGTAATATTTGAACCTGTGATGTTCAATTCTGATATATTTCTTCCTCAGTTCATCCGAACGAGAAACTCAAGTCTAACTCTAGTAATATTTGAACATGTGATGTTCAATTATGATATATTTCTTCTCCAGTTCATCCGAAAGAAAAACTCAAGTCCAACTCTAGTAATATTTGAACCTGTGATGTTCAATTCTGATATATTTCGTCCCCAGTTCATTCGAACGAGAAACTCAAGTCCAACTCTAGTAATATTTGAACCCGTGATGTTCAATTCTGATATATTTCGTCCTTAGTTCATTCGAATGAGAAATTCAGGTCCAACTCTAGTAATATTTGAACCCGTGATGTCCAATTATGATATATTTCGTCTCCAGTTCATCCGAACGAGAAACTCATGTCTAACTCTAGTAATATATGAACTTGTGATGTTCAATTATGATATATTTCGTCTCCAGCTCATCCGAACTAGAAACTCAGGTCTAACTCTAGTAATCTTTGAACCTATGATGTTCAATTGTGATATATTTCATCTTCAGTTCATACGAACGAGAAACTTAGGTTTAACTCTAGTAATCTTTGAAACCTTGATGTTCAATTCTGATATATTTCGTCTCCGAGTCATAACTAAACTAGTAATCTTTTAACCCGTGATGTTCAATTATGATATATTTCGTCTTTAGTTCATCCGAACGAGAAACTAAGGTATAACTCTGGTAATCTTTGAACCTGTGATATTTAATTCTGATATATTTCATCCTCAGTTCATCCGAACAAGAAACTCAGGTCTAACTCTAGTAATCTTTGAACCTGTGATGTTAAATTGTGATATATTTCGTCTCTAGTTCATCCGAACGAGAAACTCATGTCTAATTCTATTAATATTTGAACCTGTGATGTTCAATTCTGATATATTTCGTCTTCTGTTCATCTGAATGAGAAACTCAGGTCTAACTCTGGTAATCTTTGAACCTGTGATGTTCAATTCTGATATATTTTATCGTATTGAGAAACTCGTGTCTATCTCTAGTAATCTGGCAACCTGAGTTTGTAAATTCCGATATTTGACAACTTCAGTTCATTATAATGAGAAACTCGCTACTATCTCTAGTAATCAGGATACTTGAGTTCGTAAATTCTGATACTTTATAATTTTAGTTCAACTTCCGATTTCTTGAGATTAAATACTCGCTCTTCTGATTTGTTTTCGTTATTCAGATTCATACTTTTTCTTATATATTATTTGGATTTGGTGTGATATATGCGTCAAGATATTCGTAAACTACTATATGTTTCTTCACAAAATTACGGGCCCTACGTTACGATGTCACATTGTTCGGTAAGTTATAAGCGATAAAATGCACCCCCTAATTTAAAACAAGTAGAGATGGACAATGAATATATTTGTGACACGTGGTAAGAAGTTAACCATTCGATCTTCTGAAACCAATCAGATAGGTGTCGGAGTCACAAGTCGTCCAGCTCTGCTGCACAATAACAAGGGTTTTCTACATATAGATTCGCAAGAGAGAGAAAATCAAAATAAAAAACCTAAATCCATTTCCTTTCCTTTTCCGCCTCCCTCACCCTATCTTCTTCTCTTTCGACTGAAACCCTATCAAACTAAATTTCATCACTTTCTTCTTGTGCTCCTCTCGGTCTCCATCTCTAACCTAAATTAATAAAGTTGAGGCAATAACCCCATATGCTTCACCTTACTAGAACGCTGCTCTTTTCTCCATCTTCTTCATCTCCTCCTCCTAATCAGAGAAACGAAACCATAATCCATATACCCATAAATCAATACTCTAATTTTATTGGAAATAGATACCGAACCCAGTAGATCTGATATTCTCTTAAGATTTGAATCAGAATTAGAGTTTGGATTTGGGGGTTTTGTTAGGGTTTCTTTTGATTTCATAGAAAATGCTTTACGTTTGGTGAAGTTACAAATAGAAATGATGCAGACCCCAATCTTTGGGTTTTGTTAGGGTTTCTATGTAGTATGTTAACCTGTTTGTGTAGCTGAGGCAATAAAAAGGGATTTTTTTTATTAACTGTGTGCTACGCTATATTTGTTCTAGGCATCAAATTGAAGTATTTCCTAGACATGTTCTCGAGTCTAATACAGTTGATAATTGATGTTATCATCAGCTCAAGCTACTGATGTTGCTGACACTGCAAGGGTTATAAAACTTGCTTCTTTCCAACGCGAAGCTCTTGCGCATGTGTTATTTCAAGGGTATGTATTGTTACAGGTTGTATTGGTCTTAACTTGATCAGTTTGTTGAGATAGTTGAGAGAGTTGTGTACAACACTTGTTCCTTCTACCAAACCGAAAATTTGGATGTTGTTAACTTAACTTGACCAGTTAATGCTTACTGCATAGAGTTTTCAGGGCTTTTTGATAATTATTCTCACTTCTTGTAACTGTCTTGTAGCTCATTTGGACATAACTTGTCTTGTATCTCATATTCCAAAGATCCCCAATCAACAAAAAAAGACTAATATCCATTCACTCTATATTATCCTAGGTTATTTAAGTTTGACTCTAATTAAGTACATAACATTGAAATGCAGGAAACACTACTCAACTTGATACTTCACAATTACTTCGATCATAAAACTTCATATTGGTGCCACCTGCATTCCAAGTACGAGCCGTATAGGGATGACCTTGTCAATTCATTAGATAATTCTCGTGACTCTGCTCGGTGCTTTGTATTTCTCTGTGTTTTTTTTTTAGTTTCACTTCAAGTCCCCATTGTCTACTTTTTATTTCGATTTTGTTATTACATATGGCTCAAAATAGCTTGCGCTGGTAATAATTCTATTTCATGGTGATTTTTCTTATCGTTGTCTCTTTTTTTCTCCTGCAGTAAAAGTATCTTGGCATGTTGCTTAACCAGATTTAATGCAACCAGCGTCAGTCAATTAAATCCTTTCATTAATGCCTAAATGGTGGTACTGTATTGGTTTAGTCAAATATCAACAAGCTCCTCCGTTCATTCCAGACATTGAATCAGCTCTTAATTAATCCTATCGAACACGAGGTTTAAAAGAAAGGGCTTTTGCTCCTGGACTACTAGCTCTCAAGGTAACAAAATTTATTATTTTCTAATAAGTAATAATATGATCCAGAAAACAAATGTGTGACCCAGCCGAATGTTAATAATTTATTTTCATCATCTCTCGATCTCTGCAATGGTTACTTGTTCTTTGAAGTTATTTATAATAAATCGTAATGCTTCGTTCTGAGCCTTAATATCAGTTTTCAGGTCGGAAAAGTTACCTAATTGGTTGTTTTGATTGTTATGACATGGACTTTGTCTTGCAACAACATCTAATTCTTAAACTTGTATCATCATATAGCAGGCGGTCAGGCATTAGGTTGTTGTTGAAAGTGATTGAAGCTATTCTAACGAATACTGATGACAGAACTCAGGTAATTGGTTATTTATCTATCATTCTAACTACTAAGTGTAAACTAGATCAAAGTTCGTTCACTATACTGAGATATTACCCTCTTCAATCGGATATCTTTCTATGTAAGATATCTTTGCTATATGCTAACATCTCACCGGACGACATAATACTGAAGCAAAACTTACTCTTAGCTAGAAATCCATATTTGAAGGTGATTTTTGCATCTTTAGTGGGAAGGTTTTCCTTACATTTTTCCGGTAGGATGTTGTTAGCAGTTCAATGAGAAGAGACAAATATTTGCTTTTGAAGCCATAATTCATATTTTATATCCTTGTTTCTATTAACTTGAATCTAAGTATAAATTGAATTAAGTTATGGATTGTGTAATGAATCATTTTGAATTTATGAGTGCAGCAGGTTCATTTATGTAATTTGAAACCAATGAATCAATGAATGTTAAATTGAATGATTATTTGTGTGCAAGTTTAATTTGATTCTCATTATTATTTGATTTGAATTTGAGTTTCATTTGAATTCTAATTTGAGTTTCATTTGATTCTCATTTGAATTTGGTTTTCATTTGAGTTTCATTTGTGTTTGATTTCAGAATCAGTCAGATTCAGTCAGGCCAGACAGCCAATCTGAATCTTTTTTTTTTTATATTAAGATTTATATCTAGGACTAATTGAAGTCAGTCATAAAGTATTGACCGTTAAAATCGGTCGTTGATATAAGATTTTCAACGACCCACAAATGCGCGCCATAGTAGAAAAAGACGCTCAAACATCGACCATTTCTTTGACCACCAAAGCAAGTCATTTAACTCGTATCTATGACTTTCTTTGTCGTTCGCGAAACTGCTATTTTCCACTAGTGATGTGGACATCTATCAGGAAACCGATTTTAACCTTATGTCCTCATCCTCATCCAGTCTAGTGTATGACAAATCTCAAGTTTGATATTTTCATCCAATCCAATATTTACCTGATTTGCACCCATTGGATGCGGACAATCCATTGTTTTTCTGGATGTATTATGTATAATTAACTAGGATTATGGCATGAGAAACGATATGTATTTCAAATATATCCATATCATAATTGTTTGTGAAAAATTGATCCAGTCGATCCAAATCTAAATGTTTTTGAGGTGTTGATTAATAGACATGTCCTTAGCCTCAAATATTTTATTATTATGTCTGCAAGTCATACAATCTTTTTGTACAAATATAATAAATCGTTAACTAACTCTTTAAAATCCTATGGGATGGGTAGTAGAACATTATTTCATTCACTTTTACAAAACAAAGTAGTGTCCAATTACTTCGAAAAGATATAAATCAGGAAACTTCGTTCATCAAATTTGATCTTATCTACTTATCTTCTCTCTTTACCTGTTACCTTGAATTATTTCTCATGCATGCATAATCACATGAAGTCGGGGAGAAATGGCAGAAACAAAAATCATGACAGAAAATTAGAATAGATAAATATATGAGAAACTAAATCAATTACAATTTATGTGTGTGTAACCTTGTATATGGTTAAACCTTTTTTTATAGTTTTCATCTTCTTTCCTTCCCCGACCCGACAAATCTTAAAACCACAGCTATTGATTTATCTTCTCCATAGAAAAATATGGCCTTTAATATTTATTTTAATTAAAAAAACAAAAAAAAATCAAAAACTAATATCAAATAAAAAGAACTTAAGCAAGGGTAACTGAATAATCTATCTACCTTAGGACACCTTTATCATCCCACTATCAGTACTTCTTCCACCACCACCACCAGTAGGCTATATAAGGGAAAAGGGCCTCAAGGAAACCTCACTATCGTGATATGTCATCTCTTAGCTATATACATTCATTAATAAGACACTCATTATCTACCTTAAGAAGAAATTTAATGATTAAATTTAATAAATTATCCATTATGAGAGATTAATGAGACACTCATTAATAAAAAACTCATAATGATTAATATTAATTAGAGAAAACCAGAACCATGGATTTAGCTTTCCCCAGAATGCATCCCGACCGCTCTTTATATAAGCTAAGTTGTCCATGCTTTGTTTTATATTCTTGATATCAAGAATACAAAACAAAGCTAGGCTAAGTTTGCCTTTGTTAGTGGTGGTCAAGATTTGTCCGTGGGAAAGATAAATCAAAGGCTGTGGTTTTCCCTGCCACACCCTACAAGTCGCACACGTGGTGTTAATTATAATATTATGATTATGAATGAAAAATTAATACTCAAATCAAGATATGGAATTTCAAAAATTATAATGGGGAGGTTCGAACTCATGACCTATTGTGTCATAAGAGTACCTCTAACCATTGTTCCACCTTGGTTGGAATTGATAGAAAAGATAGATCAACAGTGGTGGTTTATTCAACTTAAATACCATAATTGGTCTATTAATTAGTGTTTCACTAATTGCACAGAATAAATAATCTATTCATTATAAAGTGTTTTATTAATTAGTGTTTCACTAATTTCTCATAATAAATGACTAATCATTTTTTAATTATAAATGTTTTCTTAATTAATTATAATATTTATTTCTATTAATAAGTAATTTTGATAAATAATATCAATAGACATTTTTTGCGAAAATGAGTAGTAGAAGAGGTAGAGGCCGAAAGATTAGTGGTGGTTAAGGGCGGAGCCAAGCACAATTATATATTTATTTTTGTTCTTTTATCGTAAAATAGGATACAAAGTTCATTTTTCACATGTATCCAGCTTTCCAGGAATTTTTTCTCCCTATCTCCTCAAAATCCTGGCTCCGCCCTTGGTTTGTGGTGGAAGAAGTAGTGACGGTGAATGCTGGTGAGTAGTGATGGATAATATTAATTTTATGTTATCGTTACAACATCGATAACATTGTAGTGTGGAAGATGTGGTTGGTTGTTTTTAACACTTTTGATAAAGGAAGGTACCATATATTTCAGGGATGATATCATACAAGTCAATATTTTCATGATCGTAGTTGGATCACCCAAATGGTACCCCTGTTATCTTTGGTACTATATCATATAAATCATGATTTTTTACTATGTGGTTGGTTGTTTTTAACACTTTTGATAAAGGAAGGTATCATATATTTCAGGGATGATATCATACAAGACAATATTTTCATGATCGTAGTTGGATCACCCAAATGGTACCCCTGTTATCTTTGGTACTATATCGTATAAATCATGATTTTTTAATGTTAAAATAAAATTGATTGCAATAAAAAAAAAATATATACACGGAAAATATTTAATGAAACTAATCAATTGACAAAATTTTGTTCAATCTAAACCTCATAATGGCATTTGTGATTGAAAATTAGAATTGCGTCCAACAACATAAATGGGATGGGCGGCAGTAATGGTGGCAGTGGTGGAGTCAAAAATTGACATTGAGGAGGCCTATTTTTTTTTTAAAAGAAATATGTAAACTTTAGTAGACTAAACCATAAATATATATGGACAAAGTACTATTTATAAAATAAACTAAAAAAATTATGTAGTTATTAAAAATTTAAGGGGTTAGAGCCAGGTTAGTCAACCCTTGGCTCAGCCACTAGGTGGTGGTGGATAAAAAAAGTGGATTCATATGTTTTTATGGTGGTGGCGGGTATTGGTGAACAAAAACATATTATGTTAATTTCGTAACGCCACAAAATGTGTAACATTATATTATAAAGTATAAAACGTAGTTGATCATTCTAATGTTAAAATAAACTCGATAAAACACATGTCCATTTTAAAAAATTGGTGCAATCAATTTCCATGTTATGTAATAACTAAACGAACAACACGAATCAAGATCAGAACATATGAAATTATTTATTAACGATTTGTTTATGTAAAGAGTGGTCATGATTTTTCCTTGGCATAGATAAATTTACCGCTGGGGTTTGTTCAACTTAACCATTTTTAAACATTTTATTAATTAGTGTCTCCTTGATTGTTCATAATGATTAATTAAATTTCTATTATAAATGTCCCTTTAATAATCTAACATAAATACATAATTTTATTAATAAATAATTTTACTAAAAACTATATTAATTCTAATGGTGGTAGTGGAAGTAGGGTTAGTATAAGCGGTGGCGGGTGTTTGTGAATGGTGGAGGCGATAACATTACTATTGGTGAAAGAAATAGTGGCGGTGGATGGGTTTTATGGTGGTGGGAGTTGGTAATAGTAGTGTACAATAATAGTTTTTTCTTTTTAGTGAGTTTTATTGACCAAGTAAAAATTTAATCTTCACAAAACATGCAACATTGTATTGTGAAAGATGTAATTGGTTGTTTTTAGCACGATTGATAAGGACAAAAACCAAATATTTCGAGGATGATACCAGAAAGTATAATCCAATATGATCATGACTGTTCGATCACCCGTATTATATAAAGGCAATTGGTGTACCCGCGTAAGAGAACATTACCGCTATGTCAAGTACTATTACATTCTTTTTCCTGAAAGACCATCAATGTCGAGTTTGTTCGCGACAACTACCTACAAAGACAACAACTTTCACTCAATTCCCGATATAAAACCTTATTGACCCGAAAATGTATTTGCATTCTAAAATATTTGTTTGAAAATTATGTTTGTTCATCAAAATCATCATAAAAAACTCTAAATCATAAATCTAAATTTCGCCTCCGATGTTTATAGAATATTTTTTATATTTTACATTCTCAAATCATGCGACCTCTTGATGACAAATCAACAATATCAAATTACGGATCAATATGTATAGGTTTCATTCACTGGGTTAGAAGGTAGAGTAGACACAAATGGGTAGATCACACAAAGCAGAACATGACTGAGAATAATTCAATAATTTTATAAAGATATAAGGTCAAAAATTTAAGATTAACTTTCTATAGGACTAATTAGATCGGCTTCGATAGGAGCTGACTAAAATATGGATTAATATTAATTTTCACATAATATAATTGCAAAACATAGTCTGGCTAATTCTGCCTATGTAAAGAGTGGTCAAGATTTGTTCTTCCTCAATTGCTATGTTATGTGAGAAGAAAGTGATATCTAAGATTGAGGTATAATTCAAATATATTAGATTCATACCATTTACAATTGGATGCCTTGAAAAAAATTGACGTGTTGTTATTATTATTACATGCAAGGGATACATTGACCACACTTGCGCAAATAGATCACTTCCTAAATGATTGGTGTTGCATGTACTGTCTAGAATGCAACGAGGAATTTGAGGAAAAAAGGAACCAAAAGAAGTGTCCAGAGTATTTTGGATATAGTAACTTAGACCCGATGTAATACTTATGTTCTTTTTTTTTAGTTTTTCCACAATCTATTTATTTAAGAAAAATGAACATTGCAAATACATAACATCAATAAAAATTAGACAGATTGTGTTTGAAAATGATGGCTACTGATGGTCCGGAAATGACAAAAAAAAAAGAATTGTTGCAGAAGAATTGTTGAGATATACAACGGATTACTTAATACGAAAGAAAGAGGTATAACTATTTCGATTCTGAAATCACATAAAGTTCAAAGTAGAAGATGACATCAAGTTTAAAGTTAGTCAAAAACATAATATGGCTAACTAAAATGGTGTATCGACATCATCTACATATGTTAGTTATTAGATTAGTTTGGTTTGGTTTTACCTAAATACCACCCACACTTTACCTATATATCATCCACAGTAAACAAATACAATAAATTTAGACCTAATTTAACGTGGGTAATGAAACTCATCTTCTCCATTACCGGCAGTACCGCCCTAATACTACCACCGGAAATAACCAGTCCCCATCCCCCATCATAATACTGCATATATAGCTATTAATGGATCTTAGTTTCAGTTTTCAAATCTTATGATTAGGATTAAAATCGTTATTAAGATCAAGATTAAGATTAAAAATTAAAACTCAAATACCATGAAGATTTAGATCTTGATGCTATATATAGATTGAGATCTTGAAGTTAAATATATAGTTATATAGTAATTATTTTTAGCAAATTGAAAGTGATGAAGGTGGCGAACGGGTATTAACAGGTGGTGGGGTTAGTTATTTTTAGAAAATTGAAAGTGATATAGGTGGCGACCGGTATTAACAGGTGGTGGCTCTATTGAAAGTGGTGAAGGTGGGGATGGGTATTACAAGTGGTGGCTCTATGATCCTATATCAGGTAATAAATAGTTAGAGAGGAAGGTTAGTTTTTATTACCCATTTCAAATTAGGTACGATATATTTTACTTTTTTTCTTTGAGTGGTATATAGGGAAAATGTGGGTGACATTTAGTTAAAACCTTTGATTTTTATTATGTTTTCTACTTATCTACATCATTTTGGTGGTTTTATCTACTCTTATGAGGTTTATCTTCGCTTTAATGGCGATTCTTGGTTACTGGTTGAGATTTAAGATCAATAGTGATGCTATCCATGCTCTCCAACGACGAAACCTTCATCTTGGTTGCTTCCAACGACAGAATCTACATCGGAATATTCATCATCAACTTATCCGGCGACGGAACCTCCATATGTGGTATTTTTGACGACGGAAGCTTCATCAAAAAAATACTATTCTCTACCTATTTGGAGGATCGACAACATGATCATGATAGATGGGTCAGCTGGAGAGAAATAGGAGCATGTGGAGACTTTTATGGACGATATTGATTAGTTGATTTCACTGAGATGAGCGCTGCTGACGAGATATTTCCAAAAAATATTTAAACTTCCATGTTCATGTAGAGCATTATCTCATTATAAGAAATGAACCTAAATAAAAAAGTGTCTGGAAGTTAACATTATATTTCTTTCGTTTGAGCAAATCTCCGGCGGTAAAATATTAAAGGAAAAAACAAAGAAAAAAAGAGAGGAAAATCCCAACTATTTTTATGACAAACACATATTAAATCATAAGGAGGTGATAAGTATTCGGGACACAAATTATACGATATATTAAATATGAACCAACATCATGGCCCGTGCCATTACGGAGCGGGTTAAGGGCTAGTTTTAAATAAAGTGAAAATATAAAAAAATGACTCGACTTCCCATAAATAATATATGTCATGGACAACATTAAACTTATAAATATTAGAATTCATAACCACAATCTATAATACGAAACAACATGGGCTTTTGAGTAGAGGATAACATTTTGAGAGACAAACATTACATCCCACCATCCAAATCTCATCCTAGGCAAAGATATCCGAGGGATGTAAGAGTTGTAGCCTCGTTTCATTATGTATAGATATATAATATATACTTTGATTTGGTTCCTCATAATTAGGTTCATAAACAAAAATTAAATTAATTTTGAAAAAAATATTAAGACCGTTAGTTTTAATTATCTCATTATTTGATTATTTTTTTTACACTATATTCTCAATCTATAAATAAATAAATAAATAAAATTCCAAAAAAATCTTTGAATGAAGAATCGGTGGATTTCAATTAAATCCATAAAACTAAATGAAAAATAAATTATTCTTTAGCTACTGAAGAACTCGAACCGATTGCCTTTTTCTTTAAATCATATGTCAAGAAGAAAATTAAATAATAAAAAATGATAGTAGAACTATTCAAAGCATTTATAAATAAAAAAATCCTATAGCATGCCCACATGAGAAACAAATCAAAGTATAATTATTATTATTTTTGGAAATTACCTTGGTGATATGAAGATGTATGGTGCAAATAATCACAACCACTTTCATTCTTATGATACAACCATATTCAATTGATAAACATGTGCAAAGAATCACTGTTACATAATACCTTTAAATGTTTTCTCCTCAACCATTCATCTCAAATCAGATATACAAAATTACTGAATCACACTCTCCAAAATTTTCAGTAGACATAAGATGGAAAATCAAAAATGGATTCGAATGGTTTCATTAACTTATGTGGAGTGAAAAATTGAAGATGTGGTGGGGATCAATGAAAAACTGAGGGAAGTTGTTAGTTTTGAGAGAGTCGGTAATTTTAGAAGAAAGGAAATAAAGGCTCACGTAATTGTTTGGCTGAAATATCGACCTTCTTTACTCTAATTTTTCATATTTTAATTATGGAATGATGAGAAACGTGGATGTATGGGTAATGTCGTACACATGTGCGGATCATCTGAATTAATCCTAAAACATTTATTAAGAACTAATAAAAAATATGTGGGGTTCTGCCGAACCATAGGATACATTAGATGCCAAATATATTATCACTAGAGACGATAATTAAATTTAACAAAATGTTACATTACTATTTTCTCGATTTATGAAATAATATCAGAACACGATGTTGTGGGTGATTTTTGTTGGATTCAGAGTTCACCATGTTATTTGAAACACCCCTCTTACTTATATGTTATGAGTTAGGCTGCCCTTAATAGAAATTTGGGGTTAAATATCAAATAATCTAGGTTAATAAAATAAATACATGTTAAGTTAAGTTTTTTTCAACTCGTTTAAAAGAAGAAAAGTCTCCAACACCAAGAAGTGCGTTCTAGGGAAGAAAGAGGTAGTTCGGTTGCACGAAGAAGAGATTATAGGGATTTAATCTTAAGGCTGAGGAAACTTTATTCTTGTTTTATCATTTACTATTTATAGTATTTAAATTTTAATCGTTGATATCCTTGAAAACATAGGTTAATAAGTTGAATTTCTACGGTAAATTTCGGGTTAGGGCTTTTATGTCACCTAAAAGACACTACACCAAATCCAGGATTTTGTCACAGGTTATTTCTGTTACTAAAAAAAATTGTCACACATATACGCTGTTAGAGAAATGTTGTGATATTAATTGTTGTAATTTTTTGCAATGCTTTTTTCTGTGACACTTATTTATTGAAGTCACGCTTAAAAACCGTTACTGAAAAAAAATAGTAAAAAATGCCCTAATTTTAAGGTGGTGACACGTGTCTTGCAGTAACAATTAATCCAACGGTTTAAATTGTTACTTCATAATAACAACAATTAGGTTGACGACACGTGTCCCTCACTATCACATATAGAACAAAAGTTATTGGTGTGGCTAATTAAATAGCAACAATTCTATCAGGGACACGTGTCACCTTTAGTTACGATACTAGTAACACATATAAAAGTTACCTAAATTTAGACACAACTATTTAATGGACACGTGTCTATTTTTGTCACGACCAGTGTAACATTTTAACTGTTACTTTCATTTATAACAACACTCTTATGTTGACACGTGTCCCCTTTTGTCACAATTTCTTGTCACAGTTAACCGTGACAATTTTCTAAATCACAAATAAAAAAAGTATCGATAGCCCGGGTCATTTGATGGACCTGGGCTTCCAATTTACAGGCTTGCAATACAATCTATTCTTGATAAAATGGCCTTCTTCGTTCATACATGTGTTGCTTTTATTGCATGGCGTCTTTGCTTGTTTAAGCGCTTAAGCAGTTCTGGATCTTCAGCTTCACTTGGACTATCCTCATCATCTTGGACTTATACTCATCCTCCTCATCCTCCTGAAACAAATTAAACAGTGTCAATGCTTTGGGTTGGTGTACCGACTATTCTAGTACGACCAATTTCAAGTTGCTATAGAAATACAAGTTACCAGGAATCTTATATTTTGTATCATATTTTCCTAATTTTCGAAAGTTCTCTTTTACTTTTCATTCGCATAAGTTTTCTATGCTAACTTAAAACTATAATAAAGAAAATACCTCCGATTAGGGATCTTCAGTACAAGGTTCAATAGGAGTATCCTCATTGTCTTCTTCGTCTTCCTGAAACAAGTTAAACACGGCGTCAATGCTTTTGGTTTGCATCACAAAAAATGAAACAGATTGCTGAAAAATACAACCAACTTTAAGTTTCCATAAAAATACAAGTAACTGTAATTTTTACATGAAACAACTTGGCCTCTTACTCGTTTCATTTTGGCTGAATTTCAGAAGCCCTTTATTTTTCATTTTTATTAGCTTAAAACTATATTAAGAAAAAGTGTATATAGGTTCACTCTAGAATATGTACAATAATATAGTTAAACATACAAAGAGCTTTAGCATACAAAAAATATCAATGTCATCATCTAGGAGCTGTAGCAACCAAAATTATTAATCATTTGGTAGAGATCTTACGTGGCCTACCAAGTGCAAAGAATCCAAATTATTGACGTTAGGCATCCATCATCGTCATAATTTATTTCTTCATTCATTTCACCTTCAATAAACTGCATCACACAAAGAGAGATGAGTGATAAAGGCATCTTAATCCAGCAGAAAAAATGGATGGGCGGTAGCATGGCCATAAAATATGAACAATGATACCATGTGACATTTCGAGTAAAACCACACATTTTAAACTAAAGCTTGAACAAAATATTTTCTGATAATAAAATACCAACTCAATATGCATCGCTTATTTAATGTAATTAAAAAACATCTTACAGTCACAACCAAGATCTCATCTTCACTAAATTGATATTTACAACCAAAAGAGATTGCAGGAAACTTTTGTCTTCTCAAACCAAGTATTAGTTCAAGATAAATATCATCCACATTAAAGTTGAAATATATCGATAAAAAATAAAAATAAAAAACAAACAAACAAAGCCCCAAGAATATACTGCAACTCAGATGTTCATGGTGAGGACAACTAGGTCAGGGACTCGGAGGCTTAGGATTTGAGTGAACATGGCGGTGGGTCTTATAGAAATTAAGTTCATATAATCAAAAGGTTGTAGCAACTCTACAACAAAGGGGTAAAATGCATATTCTAACACAAGGAAAAACATAGTTGGTCTGTCCTACAACACTTAGTACTACAAATGGCCACCTTAATCAGCACCTGAATATGACAAAATTTGATGATTTCTTCATATAAGAAAGAAAAGTTTTGAATTTCTTTTAACTAAAACCATTGATGGATTAGCATCACAAATACATTTTTGCATTCAATCTAAAGTAAGAGTTGCAACTGCTTTACATTGTACCTTTTCGATAGCTTCATTATCCTTCTTTGTAAACCCACTAGCAACAAGTTTTTTGCCAGGGAATCAACAGGTTTTATCATAGAAGCAAAGGTAGGCCTTTCGTTTTCGTCTTCATCAAGGTTGAATCTGAAAAAGAATGCAATCATTAACATGCAGAATAAATATTAAGATTTCAAAATCGGGAAGGAAGGAGTTGTAATGAGATTTAAGTTACAATTATTCCAGGGAACATGAAAATAAGTAAGTCCAGCATACGGACAAGATCAGAAAAACCAATAAAGGGAGAAAGTTACTAGGACCAAATTGGTTGTGCATAAACCATGAAATATCAATATCCCAGGTTTGTTAAGTATTTGATCTAACGATACTTAAAAAATACTATGCATGTCGACTACTGACCTCCTGTGGAAAAACTTGTATATGCATTCAACATCACGATCGAAGTACCTGAAAAAACAGGACAACGGTGAGTAACTCACAGAGATTAACCCAAGTAAACATGAATGAAGTTACAAAAATTGTTAATTAAAATTATACAAGGGTGTCAATAGGAAATTTGAAGTATGACGACATACATTTCAGCATTGCAATGATTAACAGATACCATTTGAGGAAAATAAATCATGGTAACCTTCTCGTCATCATCAATCTACAATTTACATAGAATAAAACGGAATAAATATACCACAACAAGCCATAGTGCGAAATTTTACATCTAAGCAAGCACTTGAAACAATAAGAATACTGCAGAAGTCAATAGAATCCGAAAGCAAAATCTAAGAATAGTCGAAGTCTTCAGCTTTAAAATGCCTGAGATACACATAAATTATCTACAGGGTCTGAAGTAGTTACCATTATGTTGAATTCATGAAAATCACAATGCAGTTACACATCAAATTATATACAGGGTCAACAGAATGCATTATGTTGAATTCATTAAAATCACAATGCAGTTACACATCAAATTATGTTGAATTCATTAGTCGCCTTCATCTTCAGAATGCCCGAGATACACATAACTTATCTACAGGGTATGAAGTACTTACCATTATGTACCTGCAGTTACACATCAAATTCAACTTCCCGAAATAAATAAGAGACTGACTGATGGATAGATAATATACCTGAAGAGCTCTTAGAGAAAAACTTCTTTGTTACTATAAAAGCTGTGAACAATGAGACCCAATTAATGATTAAGTAACCATACTACAAGCACAAGGATTGAATCTTTGGTCTGCTTCACTAACCTGAATTCATTTCGCATGCCAATGTAGTTGCTAAGCAAAATAAGTACTAAAGAGGTAATGCAAGTTCTGCTGCAATGAAGTTATATAGGTCCTGCAATCACAATCATTTGATTTGAAGTTTAAATGGTAACCACATAAATCAAATCACAAATCAATAAGGACTGAACTCAAACTTACATATAAACAGACATCGAATTAAAGGCTGGGGGATTGACACCTAGGTTGTTCCCTTATTGGTTCATCAAATCAGAATCAATAAGGTGTGAAATTCCATCTCTTTCTGAAGAACCAAAGGCTCATTCTTCTCACTTTCGTTCTTTACAAAATCAATAACTTCATGGATCTATCAGATAAACCGGAATATCCAGATTAACTCAACACCAACCCCACAAATCTCAGATCTATGAGATTCAATTAGGAGAAACCAAAACATCACCCAAACGTAAAAGAGACTCGTAAATCTTAAACCTAAATGACTTCGTCTACTTATAAATCCCATATAAAATTAAAAGCAAACAAAATTAAACCCTATCAAATTAATAGAAACATATGTGAATATTACATAAATCAAACTCATAACTAAAATTCATAAAAATGTAGAGATTAGGTTTAAAACCCTAGGTTTAAAACGAGTTACCGAAAATTCAATTTTCCTTCTGAAATAAGGGTTTTGATTATGAGATGAGTTCAAGAGATCTCAGAAATCAGTTTCAGTTTAAACCTTATATGAGAACAGAAAACAAGATAAAATAAAATTGCTTAAGCTCAATCTTATAAAAAAACCATCTCACAAATAAGACTGAGTTCAACAGATCTCATGAATTGGGTTTGCTTTTAGATAATAGTTCTTTTGATTTGGAAAGATTGAGTTCGATTTCAAGAGATTTCGAAGACAAGAAAATGGGAAGGAGAAGTATCAGGAATAATAAAAAGTGAGAGGGTGAGACTTGAGAGGCGAAGGGAAAATAGAAAGAGATTAGGTTTGAGTAATTTTCTCTCTCTTCTAAGAATATATACGAAAACCTAATAGTTTCCTCGACTTTCTAACCAACGAGATAAAGGGACATAATATCTAGTTTGTGTTTTCCCCACATGTACCTTGACCTGGATTGCAAAGACGTGGAAACATAGACGCGAACACGACACGACGCGGACACTACTAAGTTTTCAAAAAACTAGGACGCGGACACGTATTTACATATTTTATTTATATATATAATCATGTATTTATACAGCAAAGTCAAGTATTTTGATCCTAAAAATTACAAAATGATACTACATATGTATAAATTTCAAAAGAAAATAAGATATCATTTGTTTATACACGTCGAATGTCAAACAATCAATCACTATTAAACACATGGCACAATCAAAATGCACTCTTAGAACAACACATGCCCAACTAAGGGTATATGTGATGTCACTTCCAATTACAAAACCATAATAAAGACCTAAATAATTGATCTAAATGTTTGTATTTCTTTATTTGGTTAATTATAGTAAAAATAAAGGAAGAAGTTTAAATGAAAATGAAAAAACAAATGCGTTGGACACGCGTCATCGGTGCGTCGAAACCAGACACGCACATGATGCGCAAATTGATGAGTCGGACACGCATCGTGTCAGCGTCCCACCGCGTCCCGTGTCCGACGCGAGTCGGACGCGGACACGGCTCAAGAAATGGAGCGTCCGTGCAACCCAGACCTTGACTCGATTTTGGTGTGGTAAAGCTATACGATCATTACATATGACCCCAATTTAATTGGTCCACAAATATTTGATGGTCAGCTTCTTGCCATGTGTCATAAACAAATTTATTGAACGGTTCCCATGGTTTTTATATTAGGTGGTGCATTTTATAATTTTGTGAGCCAAGAAATATCATTTTACGAGGGTTCAAAGATCTAGAAATAATGAGAAATGAATCAGAAGTATGGAAAATATATTGGGAAACTGTTATTGACCTTCGACTAAACACAAATTCAAATAATAATGAGAATGTTAAACTCAGGCTATCTCATTCGCATGAACTGAATAGGAAATATATCAGAATTGAACATCACAAGTTCAAAGATTACTAGAGTTAGACTTGAGTTCCTCGTTCGGATGAACTGGAGACGAAATATATCAGAATTGAACATCACAGGTTCCAAGATTACTACAGTTAGACCTGAGTCTCTCGTTCGGATGAACTTGAGACGAGATATATCAGAATTGAACATCCCTGGTTCAAATATTACTAGAGTTAGACCTGAATATCTCGTTCGGGTGAACTGAAGATGAAATATATCAGAATTGAACATCACAGGTTCAAATATTACGAGAGTTAGACCTGAGTTTCTATTTCGATTGAACTGAGGACGAAATATATCAAAATTGAACATCACGGGTTCAAAGATTACTAGAGTTAGACCTGAGTTTCTCTTTCGGATGAAATGGAGAAGAAATATATCAGAATTAAACATCACCGGTTCAAAGATTACTAGAGTTAGACATGAGTTTCTCGTTCGGATGAACTGAGGACGAAATATATAAGAATTCAACATCATAGGTTCAAATATTACCATAGTTAGACCTGATTTCACTTTCGGATGAACTAGAGAAGAAATATATCAGAATTGAACATCACAGGTTCAAATATTACCAGAGTTATACCTAAGTTTCTCTTTCGAATGAACTGAGGACGAAATATATCAGAATTGAACATCATGGGTTCAAAGATTACTAAAGTTAGTTCTCTTTCAGATGAACTAAGGACGAAATATATCAGAATTAAACATCACAGGTTCAAATATTACCAGAGTTAGAAATGAGTGTCTCTTTCGGATGAACTGCAAATGAAATATATCAGAATTGAACATCACATGTTTAAATATTACTAGAGTTAGACCTGAGTTTCTCGTTTTCGGAAGAACTGATGACGAAATATATCAGAAATGAACATCCCAGGTTCGAAGATTACTAGAGTTAGACCTGAGTTTCTGATTGGGATGAACTAAAATTGAAATATATCAGAATTTAACATCCCGGGTTCGAAGATATCTAGAGTTATACCTGAGTTTCTGATTCGGATGAACTGAAGACGAAATATATTATTATTGAACATCCTGGGTTCAAAGATTACTAAAGCTAGACTTGAGTTTCTGATTCATATGAACTGAAGATGAATAATATCATAATTAAACATCCCGGGTTCAAAGATTACTAGAATACAACCTGATTTTCTGATTCAGATGAACTGAAGATGAAATATATCAGAATTGAACATCACAAGTTCAAAGATTACCAGAGTTAGACCTAAGTTTCTCTTTCAGATGAACTAAATACGAAATATATCAGAATTGAACATCACATATTCAAATATTACCAGAGTTGGACATGAGTTTCTCTTTCGGATGAACTGGCGATGAAATATATCAGAATTGAACATCACAGGTTCAAAGACTACTAGAGTTAGACATGAGTTTCTCTTCCGGATAAACTAGAGACGAAATATATCAGAATTAAACATCACAGGTTCAAAGATTACTAGAGTTAGACATGAGTTTCTCTTCCGGATGAACTGGAGACAAAATATATCAGAATTGAACATCACAGGTTCAAAGATTACTAGAACATCACAGGTTCAAAGATTACTAGAGTTAGACATGAGTTTCTCGTTCGGGTAAGCTGAAAATGAAATATATCAAAATTGAACATCACAGGTTCAAAGATTACTAGACTTAAACTGTAGTTTCTCTTCCGGATGAACTGAAGAAGAAATATATCAGAATTGAACAACACAGGTTCAAAGATTACCAGAGTTAGACCAGAGTTTCTCGTCCGGATGATCTGAAGACGAAATATATCAGAATTGAACATCACGGGTTCAAAGATTACTAGAGTTACACCCTATGTATTCAATTTTGGCCGAGATTTCGGCGGGATTTCGGATTTCGGTTTTGGGACAGACGAAAACCGAAATATCGCCTAAACGAAAAGTCACCGTTTTTTCCGGCCGGAATCAATACATTTCGGCCGGAACTGATGTGTCTCGGCCAGAATTGTTCTTTTATATTATTTTTTTTCCCAATTTCAGATACAATGTGTAATTTTCACCATAAATATGATATTAGTGTAAAATTTTAATCCGAAATTACACCGAAATTTGGAAACGAAATTCCCCCGATACAAAGTTGTATCAGGCCGAGACACTTCGAAATTAACTACCATGGTTACACCTAAGTTTCTCGTCCGGATGAACTGAAGACGAAATATATCAGAATTGAACATCACGGGTTCAAAGATTACTAGAGTTAGACCAGAGTTTCAAGTCTGGATGATCTGAAGACGAAATATATCAGAATTGGACATCACGGGTTCAAAGATTACTGGAATTAGACCAAAGTTTCTCGTTCGGATGATCTGAAGACGAAATATATCAGAACATCTGTGAAAATGACCATATTACCCTTATTGAAATAAGCGCAATAAATATTATGGAGACTGTGAAAATGACCATACTACCTTTATCAGAAACAATAAAGTAATTCTTACAGATTGTGAAAATGACCATATTACCCTTATTCGAAAAAAGTGCAATAAATATTATGAAGACTGTGAAAATGACCATATTACCCTTATTGGGAAAAAGTGCAATAAATATTATGAAGACTGTGAAAATGACCATATTACCCTTATCAGAAATAAATAAAATAATTCTTACAGACTGTGAAAATGACCATATTATCCTTATCGGAAAAAAATGCAATAAAGATTATGGAGAGTGAAAATGACCATACTACCCTTATCAGAAATAAGTAAAGTAATTCTTACAGATTGTGAAAATGACCATATTACCCTTATTGAAAAAAAGTGCAATAAATATTACGAAGACTGTGAAAATGACCATACTACCCTTATCAAAAATAAGTAAAGTTATTCTTACAGACTGTGAAAATGTCCATATTACCCTTATTGGGCAAAAGTGCAATAAATATTATGAAGACTGTGAAAATGACCATATTACCCTTATCAGAAATAAATAAAATAATTCTTACAGACTGTGAAAATGACCATATTACCCTTATCGGAAAAAAAATGCAATAAAGATTATGGAGACAGTGAAAATGACCATACTACCCTTATCAGAAATAAGTAAAGTAATTCTTACAGATTGTGAAAATGACCATATTACCCTTATTGTAAAAAAGTGCAATAAATATTATGAAGACTGTGAAAATGACCATATTACCCTTATAATAAATAAGTAAAGTAATTCTTATAGATTGAGAAAATGACCATATTACCCTTATTGGAAAAAAGTGCAATAAATATTATGAAGACTATGAAAATGATCATACTATCTTTATCAGAAATAAGTAAAGTAAATGTTCCTGATTGTGAAAATGACCATATTGGACAAAAGTGCAATAAATATTATGGAGACTGTGAAAATGACTAGATTTCCCTTATCGAAAATAAGTAAAGTAAATATTATAAACTGTGAAAATAACCATATTACCCTTATTAAAAATAAGTGCAATAAATATTATGTAGACTGTGAAAATGACCATATTACCCTTATCAAAAATAAGTAAAGTAATTCTTTCAGACTGTGAAAATGACCATATTACCCTTATCGTAAAAAAGTGCAATAAAGATTTTGGAGACAGTGAAAATGACCATACTACCCTTATCAGAAATAAGTAAAGTAATTCTTACAGATTGTGAATATGATCATATTACCCTTATCGGAAATAAGTGCAATAAATATTATGAAGACTGTGAAAATGACCATACAACCCTTATCAGAAATAAGTAAAGTAATTCTTACAGATTGTGAAAATGACCATATTACCCTTATTGGAAATAAGTACAATAAATATTATGAAGACTATGAAAATGACCATACTACCCTTATCAGAAATAAGTAAAGTAAATGTTCCTGACTGTGAAAATGACCATACTACCCTTATCGGAAATAAATAAAGTAACTGTTACTAACTGTAAAAATGACCATAATATTTAGTGCACTTATTTCCAAAAGGGTAATATGGTCATTTTCACAGTCTCCATAATATTTATTGCAGTTATTTCCAATAAGGGTAATATGGTCATTTTCACATTCTATAATATTTACTATATTGATTTTTAATAAGGGTAATATGGTCATTTTCACACTCTCGATAATGTTTATTGCACTTATTTCCAATAAGGGTAATATGGTCATTTTTACATTCTGTAATATTCACTATATTGATTTTTAATAAGGGTAGTTTGGGCATTTTCACAGTCTTCATAATATTTATTGCACTTATTTTCAATAAGGGTAGTTTGGTCATTTTCTCAATATCCATAATATTTATTGCATTGATTTCCAATAAGGGTAATATGGTCATTTTCAAAGTGTGTAATGTTACTTTACTTATTTTTAATAAGGGTAGTCTGGTCATTTTCATAGTCTCCATAATATTTATTCCACTAAATTCCAACAAGGGTAATATGGTCATTTTCACATTCTATAATATTTACTATATTGATTTTTAATAAGGGTAATATGGTCATTTTAACAGTCTCGATAATATTTATTGCACTTATTTCCAATAAGGATAATATGGTCATTTTCACATTCTGTAATATTTACTATATTGATTTTTTATAAGGGTAGTTTGGTCATTTTCACAGTCTTCATAATATTTATTGCACTTATTTTCAATAAGGGTAGTTTGGTCATTTTCTCAATATCCATAATATTTATTGCATTGATTTCCAATAAGGGTAATATGGTCATTTTCAAAGTGTGTAATGTTACTTTACTTATTTTCAATAAGGGCAGTCTGGTCATTTTCATAGTCTCCATAATATTTATTCCACTAAATTCCAACAAGGGTAATATGGTCATTTTCATAGTCTGTCATATTTATTTTCAATAAGGGTAGTTTGGTCATTTTCACTGTTGTACGAATTACTTTACTTATTTTCGATAAGGGTAGTCTGGTCATTTTCACAGTCTCCATAATATTTATGGCACTTATTTCCAATAAGGGTAATATGGTCATTTTAACAGTATGTAGTATTTAATTTATTTATTTTCAATAAGGGTAGTTTGGTCATTTTCACAATCTCCCTAATATTTATTCCATTTATTTCCAATTAGGTTAATATGGTCATTTTCACAATCTGTAATATTTACTTTACTTATTTTCGATAAGGGTAGTCTGGTCATTTTCACAGTCTTTATAATATTTATGGCACTTATTTCCAATAAGGGTAATATGGTCATTTTCATAGTATGTAGTATTTTATTTATTTATTTTCAATAAGGGTAGTTTGGTCATTTTCTCAATATCCATAATATTTGTTGCATTTATTTCCAATAAGGGTAATATGGTCATTTTCAAAGTGTGTAATATTACTTTACTTATTTTTAATAAGGGCATTCTGGTCATTTTTATAGTCTCCATAATATTTATTCCACTAAATTCCAACAAGGGTAATATGGTCATTTTCACAGTCTGTAATAATTATTTTCAATAAGGGTAGTTTGGTCATTTTCATTGTTTGTACGAATTACTTTACCTATTTTCGGTAAGGGTCGTCTGGTCATTTTCACAGTCTCCATAATATTTATGACACTTATTTCTGATAAGGGTAATCTGGTCATTTTCACAGTATGTAGTATTTAATTTATTTATTTTCAATAAGGGTAGTTTGGTCATTTTCACAGTCTTCCTAATATTTGTTCCATTTATTTCCAATAAGGGTAGTATGGTCATTTTCACAATCTGTAATATTTACTTTACTTATTTTCGATAAGGGTAGTCTGGTCATTTTCACAGTCTTTATAATATTTATGGCACTTATTTCCAATAAGGGTAATATGGTCATTTTCACAGTATGTAGTATTTGATTTATTTATTTTCAATAATGGTAGTTTGGTCATTTTCTCAATATCCATAATATTTATTGCATTGATTTGCAATAAGGGTTATATGGTCATTTTCAAAGTGTGTAATATTACTTTACTTATTTTTAATAAGGGCAGTCTGGTCATTTTTATAGTCTCCATAATATTTATTCCACTAAATTCCAACAAGGGTAATATGGTCATTTTCACAATCTGTAATATTTACTTTACTTATTTTCGATAAGGGTAGTTTGGTCATTTTCACAGTCTCCATAATATTTATTGCACTATTTCTAATAAGGGTAATATGGTCATTTTCCCAGTCTGTAATATTTTTTTTACTTATTACACTTAATTGGGTAGTCTGGTTAATTTCACAGTCTGCATAATATTTATTGCACTTATTTCCAGTAAGGGTAATATGGTCTTTTTCAAAGTGTGTAATATTTACTTTACTTATTTTCGATAACTAGATCTGGTCATTTTCACAGTCTCCATAAAAATTATTGCATTTATTTCCAATAAGGGTAATATGGTCATTTTCACAATCCAAAATATTTACTTTATGTTTTCAATAAGGGTATTCTGGTCATTTTCACAGTCTCTATAATATTTATTGCATTTATTTCCAGTAAGGGTAATATGGTCATTTTCACGGTCTTCTAAATTTTTATTGCACTTATTCCGATAAGGGTAGTATGGTCATTTTTTAAGAAGCAGAAATTTTTGTTGTGGTTTTGTCGAGAAAATCGAAAGAAAAGGTTGGTATTTGTCCAAGTCAAATGCCACACAAAGTCATGACTTGTTGACTTGGTCTTGAAACTTTTTTCTAATATTAAGAAAATTAAAAATTAAAATTAAAATTAAAATTAAAATTAAAATTAAAATTAAAATTAAAATTAAAATTAAAATTAAAATTAAAATTAAAATTAAAATTAAAATTAAAATAAATTTTGATATTTAGAAATTAAATAAAATTGTTATTTTGTATAATTGTTGCGAAAGTAGTGACAACCAAAATTTTAAGAGTGATTAATTCGGGGTTGTTTTTGATGTGGTGCAATTTTTGGGTGGAAATATCATTTTAGATTATAATTGTTGTTGTTCAAATAATTATCAACAAATATTTGTGTGACTAATAAAAGTCCAAATTATTATCACGAATACAAAATTTAATTATAGTTATAATTGTTGCAGGACTTATCACAGGTATATCTGTTACTGGAAAATAAACTGTGATAGGTTACACTGTGAGAAAATCCTGGTTTTGGTGTAGTGAGAATGAGTATCATTTGAATAGTAAATTGAAATCTAACCATTAGATTTTTGTGAATTTCAGATATGTTATTGTTTATGGGAGAAAATCGCCACTGCCGAATTTGATAAATTCGATGGTGGAGAGACTGGTTTAAACCCTTAAACAAATGTGCTTCATGTGAGCACTTTTGGTTCAAGATATCAATATGTACAACTCTGGCCTAAACCAAGAAGATGGCCGTTCCAGATTTACTTTGGTCACAAAGTGGAGGATAAGGGTTGATTTGGGGAGGATAGCGAAGAAGGGTGATGAGACCAGAGAGTTCTGGTTAGGTAGTATCTCAACTTTTATAAGAAGTGTAGAAGCTTGTGGAAGATAGTGATGCAAAAATCTTTATTGTTTCTTCTTCATAGAAAATTATATCCATGCAGATACACGGGTAAAAGAGATTTCTATTTCGGTTCTAAGTAGCAATGCTATACTAAAAACAAACAATTTGGTGTGGTGTTAATTATATATATATATGTATTATTTCCAGTGAATCCGGGGAAAGTACCTTGGAGCTCTTGTAGAGATAATGGTAAGAAAGTTTCAATACAGAACATTTATGCATGAACAAGTTACTTTTCCCACCCTTAATTTAGAGCTCTACCTTTGCAAAACCCAGAAGTTTTCTTCTTATTTTCTCTACCTTTCTGAACTAGAAATCTCTACGCTTCCTTCTCACATTGTTATCTGGGTTCCGATATCTTGTCGCCTCTTTGTTTCAGGACACCTGTGGAGACTTTCTTCAGATATGTTTGGGATACTTTCTGCTTCAGAGGCTATTAAGGTACCATTTTATCTTTACCATCTCTGTTTTCCTGTAATAGCAAATACACCAACAAAGATTTCATAAACTAAATCCATACTAAATCAAAGAGCTTAATAACTTGAAAATGAATATAGAGATTTCTGAAAGAAGATATTGTAACCGAGAGATTGCAACTCCCGCTGTAGTCGCCAATTATTTATGAGAGAAAATCGCCTCTGCCGAAATTGGTAAATTCGATGGTGGAGAGACTGGTTTAAACCCTTAAAAAATGTGTTGCACGTGAGCACTTTTGATTAGAGATATCAATCTGTACAACTCTGGCCTAAACCAAGAATATGGCGGTTCCAGATTTTCTTCGGTCACAAAGTGGAGGAGAAGGGTTGATTTGGGGAGGATATCGAATAAGGGTGATGAGACCAGAGAGTTCTGTCTAGGTAGTATCTCGACTTGTATCAGAAGTGTAGAAGCTTGCATAATCTTGCTAGAGATGAAAGCTTTTGAGAGAGCTTGCAAAGTGGCTATCTGATAGTATTGTATTTTACCTGACCAAGACCTGTGTTTTGGCAGAATAGGTGAAACCTATTTATACAAGTGAGATTGAACGTACACTGGCCTCATTAAGGAATTGAGTAAATGTGTCAATTAAAACAGAGGAGGTGGAAACCGTTGGCTTTATGGTGAAAACGTTTTCACCATAAATTTCCTTATTAATTGACTGTATTCATTCCTTGCATTCCTTGCTTTATTGCGAGCGTAGTGTATGCTTCACGCTGTGACCGCCAAACCAAAACCCCAAGAAAGCATCCCCAGTTTGTGTTGATGTCTCGAGAGTTGGGCACAAGTGAAAATTCCAAAGTTGCTAGTGCAGCGTTGCGGCATGTGCCAATGGAATGTGCGGGATATCTCAACCGCAAGTTGTACTTTGAGTGCGGATGGCAATGCCAAAGTCGCTTGGTGGAACATTTGACATGTGTTAATGGCATGTGAGGAATGCCTTGGAAATTGGCTAGCAGGTTGGGGATGAAAGTGGCTAGTGGTAACGTGTTGGCATGTGCCAACGGCACGCACGACCACTTTGTCCAAGTCGCCGGCGCTACAATTGGGTAGTGGCTTGCAATAGAAAGTGGCTAGTGGTAACGTGTTGGCATGTGCCAATGGCACGCACAGCCACTTTGGCCAAGTCGCGGGCGCTACAATAGGGTAGCGGCTTGGAATAGAAAGTGGCTAGTGGTAACTTGCTGGTATGTGCCAATGGCACGTACGACCACCTTGGCCAAGTCGCGGGCACTATAATTGGGTAGCGGCTTGGAATAGAAAGTCGCTAGTGGTAACGTGTTGGCATGTGCCAATGGCACATACGGCCACCTTGGCCAAGTCGCGGGCGCTACAATTGGGTAGCGGCTTGGAATAGAAAGTGGCTAGTGGTAACATGTTGGCATGTGCCAATGGCACGCATGGCCACCTTAGCCAAGTTGCGGGCGCTACAATTGGGTAGCGGCTTGGAATAGAAAGTGGCTAGTGGTAACGTGTTGGCATGTGCCAATGGCATGCACAGCCACCTTAGCCAAGTTTCGGGCGCTACAATTGGGTAGCGGCTTGGAATAGAAAGTGGCTAGTGGTAACGTGTTGGCATGTGCCAATGGCACGCACGACCACCTTAGCCAAGTTGCGGGCGCTACAACTGGGTAGCGGCTTGGAATACAAAGTGGCTAATGGTAACGTGTTGGCATGTGCCAATGACACGCATAACCACCTTAGCCAAGTTGTGGGCACTACAACTGGGTAGCGGCTTGGAATAGAAAGTGGCTAGTGGTAACGTATTGGTATTTTCCAATGGCACGCACGGCCACCTTAGAAAAGTTGCGGGCGCTACAACTGGGTAGCGGCTTGAAATAGAAAGTGGCTAGTGGTAACTTGTTGGCATGTTCCAATGGAACACACGGCCACCTTAGTCAAGTTGCGGGCGCTACAATTGGGTAGCGGCTTGGAAAAGAAAGTGGCTAGTGGTAACGTGTTGGCATGTGCCAATGGCACGCACATCCACCTTAGCCAAGTTGTGGGCGCTACAACTGGATAACGTCTTGGAATAGAAAGTGGCTAGTGGTAACGTATTGGCATTTTCCAATGGCACGCACGACCACCTTAGCCAAGTTGTGGGCGCTACAACTGGATAACGTCTTGGAATAGAAAGTGGCTAGTGGTAACGTATTGGCATTTTCCAATGGCACGCACGGCCACCTTAGCCAAGTTGCGGGCGCTACAACTGGGTAGCGGCTTGAAATAGAAAGTGGCTAGTGGTAACTTGTTGGCATGTGCCAATGGCACGCACGGCCACCTTAGTCAAGTTGCCGGCACTACAATTGGGTAGCGGCTTGGAATAGAAAGTGGCTAATGGTAACGTGTTGGCATGTGCCAATGGAACGAACGGCCACCTTGTCCAAGTCGCGGGCGCTACAATTGGTTAGCAGCTTGTAATAGAAAGTGGCTAGTGGTAACGTGTTGGCATGTGACAATGGCACACACGACAACCTTAGCCAAGTTGTGGGAGCTACAACTGTGTAGCGTCTTGGTTTTAGCATTGTTGCCATGGTGCGCAGTATGCGGCTTAGTTTTGGCATCGTTGCCATGGTGCGCACAAAGTGGCTTGGTTTTGGAATTAGGGTTCTGTGTCGAAAACCCTAATCCGGTATTTTGCAGAAAAAATACCCCTATTAATTATGTGCACCTGAATTAAATGTTCTCAGTTAATGTGTTGATGATAACACTAGGTCATGGGGTTTTATGTTTTTACCCCTTGTCTAAAATCCAACATCGACATTAAGTCCCCTGCTTAGCTCGGAACAAGATCTTTGTTGCGAGATAAGCATAAGATGGTGCCAAGACAAAATCTGAAAGAGAAACGGGAGATTCATATGACATTTTTTTTCTAAGATGGGAACTGGATGCAGAATCCTTGTCCTTGACAGTTTTGCATGGAGCGGGAGGTTGACACAATTTGGCGGAAACAGAAAGCTAGGAAGCATTGAGTAGCTGGCACGAGTTGAGAAATTGAGCAAGCTAGTTGGTGGGACCGGTGAAAAGGGAGCGTGCTTGGGAGGTATTTGCGCCATTGATGGGGCTTGAGCGGCCGTTGGGAAGTTGGGCGCCCTTGTGGGACCAAATATTCATTTACACGCGCGGCTTTGGGAGAAAAGGAATCCTTCCCCATTGTGGAAACCGCCCTCATATATATATATATATACATGAAGTTTTTCATTTTTTGCCTTGCGATTTGTTCCTTCCTTTCTTTCTTGCTAGCGGTAATGTGATAAAGGAGAAACCGGCTATCCAGGTATGTCTTCTAATACTTCTCTTGTTTTCCTTCATAGGTGAAAACCCTAGCAGTAGGTGTTTTCTCCTTTTATAAATCTTGCGTTGATATCGCGCGCAATGATTGGTTGGCGTGCTTCTTGTAGAGAATATATGATTTTGACTCCGTAGAAAATACTGCATATATGATTTTGAACCCATAGAGAATGTTGCGTGCATAATTTTGAACCCGAAGAAAGATTCAGTATATGTACTTGAACCCTAGAAATATACTGCGCATGTAATTTCGAACCTGAAGTAGGATACTGTATATGTGCTCCATATGAACCCGAAAGAATTATTGTATATGAATCCCGAAGAAGAATACTATATATGTGCTTCATATGAACCCGAAATAATTACTGTATATGAATCCCGAAGAAGAATACTGTATATGTTCTTCATATGAATCCCGAAAGAATTACTATATATGAATCCCGAAGAAGAATATTGTATATGTGCTTCATATGAACCCGAAAGAATTACTGATATGAATCCCGAAGAAGAATATTGTATATGCTCTTGAACCCAGAAAATATACTGCGTATATAATTTTGAACCCGAAGTAGGATACTGCATATGTATTTCGAAATCGTAGAAAATACTATTCTCCCATGTGTCAGGGATTTTTCTTCTTGTCGAGCGCGGTTGTGTGTTTGGGGGATCATTTCATAATTTCCCTGTTTTGTTTTGTGAAGATATTTTGTTGCTAAGCGAGAAAAACCGACAAGATGTTACCTGAACAAGGTTCCGTTTCTTCGAAAGATGTTGATAGTTCGAAACCAAACATAGATTATGAGTTCTTTACCAAACCTTTTGATCCTGCTCGGAGGAATCTTCCAGACTTCGAGCCGGCTTTACTGACTGATGGTGAAAATTAAAAGGAGACCCGCACAGTTCGGCTGGAGCATACCATATGGTTTTGTCTTCATAAAGGAGTGTATGCCTCTTCCAGTATCGACTTCAGAATGTGCCAAATAACATTGCATTCTTTTGATGTGTGGGTATAATTTATGGTAAGTAGGGAGCATATAAATTTCAACTTGACTCGAGTGAGGATTATTAATTCCGTCAGAGCTTCAGTAAGTCTCTAGATTAGGAAATATGTCCCTAGCTTGGTTGCTTTCCTCTCTAGGTGGTGCTCAGACACTCACACAATTATCTGTAGATGGGGCGAAATAGCTTTCACCTTGGAGAGCGTGGTTGTCTTGTTGAATCTTCCGGTAACTGGGGATCTTAACATCCAATTATCCAAAGATGAGAAGAAGATGCGAAATGACCTTTCTACTAAGTTGGGAGATTTTACCCGAAAAGAATCTTCTACGAAGTCGAGGATTCCGTCCGGAAAGAGGATAAAAGGTGCTTTTACAGCTGGTGGATATTTCAGTGGTTCCCGGAAGAGTTGGAGGCTAGACAGAAAAGTAGCGATCTCCACGTTGCAGTATTTTTGGCCCTATGTCTGTCTAGATACATTCTTGACGACGATTCAAGCAAGAAGGAGATAAGGGCAGAGCTGCTACCAATTGCTGTGAAGTTGGCGAAAGGTGAAGTTCTCCCCATTGGAAGGCTATTCCTAGGCTCCTTGCACGCGCATCTGGATCAATTAGTCGCGAATATGCGAGTTTCGAATGGTTTCATGAAAGAGGATTCGTATGTGCACGTCATTTTTCTGCAAGCGTGGTGTAATGACCCTCAAGCGCGTCAACGCTGTTAGACCGGTCAAGTGTCGATTTAGCCGGTAATAACTTGATTAGTTTAACACGCAAGTTAATTAATACAAATCTAATATCGTTAGATAGATCTTTAAAAGTTACGTGGAATGGACTACTCGAGCGTGTCAATCGAATACCGGATGAAGAAGATATCATCAAATCGGTGAGAAGGGCGAAATAGTCATTTTGGCATTTTAACCGACATGGGATCCCCATATCATCTTGTAGAGTACCGTTATCATTTGTAGCTGGCCTCATCACCAGAAACGTGTCAATACCAAACCGAGAAGATAAATCCCGTTACTCTTTCTCTTTCTTCATTCTTATTTCTTCTTCTCGTATATTTCTTCTTCTCTTCTTCATGTTCTTCGTCTGCGAGAGGATTTAGAGTCGTGAGTTAGGTTTGAGATATTGAATTGATGATGAAGAGCATATTAAGTAGAATACGGTGATGATGTTATGGTTGATTGAGTACAGAATGAAGATGATGGAGTTTCTTCTGTAAATCGAAGTTAGAATTTCTGATGTTAAGGTTCGTGTAGATTTGATGATGAACTGAGTAGTTGGTGATGAATAACAAAGGAGAGTGGTGTTTAATTGAATTCTGAAGTTGTTTTGATGTTAGATTAAAGAGTTAGGGTTTCCGCAAATTCAACTGAATTTAGGGTTTCATGGAATTAAAGTCTGAGAAGATAGAATTGATATCCGAGAGGGATGATTGAAGTTGGGTATTGTGTGAATTTAACATTTTAAGTGATAAGTTGATGAATCAGATGAAGTTAGGGTTTTGGAGTCGTTTATGAAATCAGGGTCTCTCAGTAGCTTGGTTTTAAGTTTGAATTGGTGATGAACAAGATGAATGAAGGACTGGATTCGAGTAATTGAGGTTAGAAGATCAGTGGAAGATGTGTGTAGATTTTGTAGGACATGGGTATTGCCTTGAATGCATCTGGAGCTGCTAGTGGAGACTAGATGGTTGAGGTAATTGTTCTTCACTGTAATTAAAGTTATTTAGTTCTTATTGAAATTGCATGAGATGAATTAGCTAGAGATGATGCTAGTAGTATACTTTTGTGACAATGGTCCTGTAGAAATGGAGTGGGAGTTGTTCTGGTATTGCATAGGAGAATTAATGTGTGTGTTGGAACTGAACTTTGGTTCCAGGGGTAGTGGCGCAAATTATGTAAATGGAATTGTAATTTCTTAGAGTTGCAATTCTTGGTTTTGGTTAGTACATGGCTGAGGTTATGGTTATGGTATTTGAACTGTAAGTGATGGTGATGAACTGATGTTATTGAATCATAGAGGATGAAAAGAATGAATGGGTGTAAATTTGAATTATTGGGGGTGGTCACATAATGTTATTGCATGGAGTGTATGGAGTTAAAGAGTGGAATTAACGGATTGTTGATAAGCTGTGCTAAGTGAAGAAGCATTGAATTTGAATGAATATGTGTTGCTTTGAGAACAGGGTTCAGGTTGGATTTGATGAAGAGTTTGGCTAAGAAGAATTGAAGTGTTGCTGGTGTCGTTGCTTTTAAATGAAACTGCTAATGTTCGTATTTACAGCCGCAGGGTTGTGAAGTTACAGTTATTGAAGTTTGATAGTGAAGGTGGAATACAAGAAGGAGGTCTTAGTAGTTTGAGTTAGTGAGTTTGTATAACAGATGGTGGTATTGAAAATGATTAAGACGAATGGTTATTGATCTGAGCTGCAAGTGTAGTAATTGAATTAGTGGTTGAATGTTTTATGAAACCAGAACTCAAGAAGTGAATGAATATGGGGCATTAGATATTTTTAGGAAATATCAGGGGTTGGTATTGTCTGTAAGATGATGAAGTTGGAAGGAGTTATAGTTTGTGTTGAATTGAATCTCTTTTAGGACCTTGCAACTACTGCAATTGCAGGTAGGCAAAGTTATTGTTTGTAATTGAATTCAAAGTTATTTTGTGATTGGTTTGATGTTGATTTTTTAATCAGGAAGATGATAATGTTAGAATTAGAATTGAATATAGATTGTTAGTCATCCCAGTCAGATGTCTGACTAAATTATTTGGCTGACTCAGTCTGTCTGACTGAGTTATTTCTTTGACCTGAATCAGTCTTCTGACTGAGTTGACCATGTAACCAGACTTGACCCGAATTGACTCAGTTGACCGATTCATATTTGACCTTGACTTTAGACGTTTACCATCAGTTGACCAAGTGGACTGTTAGTGACCGTTTGTTGACCATATGGACTAGGCATTAGTTATTGGGCTGTTTTAGGAGACTTGGGCTTAGGGCAATTTCTTAATTAGACATTTTGGACCTCTTGTGGTCCGAATTAACATCTGGTTCTTTCTACAAAGTTGTAGATTTTCATAATACTTAGTTACAGACTATAGAATCAATCTAATTGGATTAGTCAACTCTTAGTTATATTAAAGATAGAGAATAAAAAGGTGTAAAGTCATAAATGGGCTTAGAACCATTAGATAGAATTGTATGATTCTTGTGTGAGCCTTTTTGGCTAAACTTTTAAGAATGCTTGTGTGATTATCAGTTAGATTCTATTAACAACGATCGATTCAAAGAATGGACTGTGGATCTTGAATCTCGAGGTAGGCTTGGCTGGTCATCAAAAAGGTGTGAGAATGCATTTAACAGTTTTGTAATCATTGTTATTTCTTTTACAAAAGTCTTTGTTTAATAAACTCATGCATTGTCTATTCGTACATTTCATGCTTTGTTTGTCTTTATGATTGTCTTTGGGAAATGAGAATTTCCATCTATGGTATATTGGATACGGCTCCTTCATATTTTATGGCTAGGGCGATACACCACAATATTAATAATAGGTGTGGAATGCATCATCAATATTACGGGTGTGTATCCTTCACCCACAGACTAACTTGGTGGTACGTAAGGCCACTATCATTAACCGGTGTGTAAATGTCACCACAGAAATTATAAGGTGTGTAAATGTCACCGCAGAAATCTAAAGGAGGAGTTTAGGTCCATATACATGATTGTTTATTTGAGTGGCTTTGATTGTCTTCTAATGTTTGGGAAAACATGTAATGTTTTCCAAATCCATGTTTTCCAAATTTGTTTTCCAACTCTGCATAAGATTACTTAGAAGTTAAATGTTAATTATTCCCCATTTCAGTTTCAGTGACAGTGCAGAGTTGCGCAGCGAAAGCTTCGAGAAGTTAACTTCGTTATTTGTTTATATTCTGATATATTTTATTTTGTTGTAAATTATATTTGTAAACCAAATGATTATTTTATATGTATCATTGGAGAGGAGTTCTTATATATATATATTTCTGAGCGGGGTTAGTTTTGGGTTAAGTTCTTGTAGCAGATTCCTTAATTGAAAGTTTAAGTGTTTAATCTGGATTCGTTAGTGCCTCTTTATTAGTTAAATTCTTGGTTTAGTTAGCTGCTAGCTTAGGGGGCGCTACACGTGGCTATGGGAGCATTTTTAAAAGTACGCTCCAAAGACGTTTCCTACGATTCCTGCGAGTTAGGGTGGCTCTCGAATTATTCGATGGGCGAATAAGCGTCCAAGAGTTGGTGTGAGCTTGGTTAGCCTTCTTGATAAATCACACGAGATCAATTTTTGCCCGTGGGAGCCAGTTCCTAGGTCCTTGATTCAAATTGATACTTTTTCTTCTACTCCGGATGTGACTTTGTCTTCAGATGACGACTTGAGCGTTGGTGAAAACTTGTTTATTCAAAGTTGCATCCCCGGTCACATGTCGTCTTTATTTAGAGGGGATTTCCAGATTTTTGAGTACAATATTGATCGCGCAACTCGTCACATGGGTTTCGATCAGGGGGTGCCCCTTGCTTGCCAGCTGGAGCTTCCTGAGAATTCATTGCGTGCCGCCCTCGATGCCAGTGCCCTTGGGCCAGGTATCCGTCTTCCCTTCTTTCAACCGGAAATAGCGCCTTTGATGACCTTTAGTTACAACGATTTCTGGTGCCGTGAGCGTCTCATGATTCGCAAGTTTGTGGATGATGCGGTGTAGAATGTTAGTGGTAATCCTTCCCAAGAAGTTTTGAAGAAGTACCCAATGTTGATATATTTCAAGCTAAAGTCTTCTAGCAATTCTGAAAGTCCCAAAGTGAAAGAAAAGATGATGAAAAACCGTGCTGGTGGTTTTCGGACGGCTTCAAAGGATCCTCCTGCAGCCCTTGTGTCTTTCAGTTCTTCCAATAACCAGGTATGTGTCGCCTCTTTGCTGGTTCGTTTCCAAATGTGCGAATTTATGCTGAAGGTATGTGTGTCGTTTCTTCCAGGGCTTTGGTAGTGTTAATGCTTTTGCTGCTCTTGATCGCTGTCAGGAGACGGTAACTCCTTCGAGTAATTCTGGCGATATCGAGCACTACAAAAATACTGAGCTTTAGTCACGCTGTATAATTGTGCTAGTTTCTCAAAAATCCGTGGAAAAAGATAACTTGCCACGCCTGAGGTGCCGTAACAAATAGTCCAGTGGCTAATGCTATTTTCCACGATGCTAGCCACAGTTTTATGTTCGTGGCAAATTCTACATAAGTATTTGCTACGGACAATAGCCGTCACTACTAGGTACACATGTGTGCCATGATTTTCCATTCTTGCCACACCTTTTACCGTGGAAAACGGTCACTTGTCAAGTTATATATATATATATATATTCAGTTCATCCAGGCTTGAATTTAGCAACTATCAACATTTTATACTGAAATCATTCACCCAAAGTACAGGAAAGGGGGAAATATGAAAAACTTTCATTCATTCATTAATGAAAGTTAAATACATTATGAAGATTCAAACACAATTAAGCTTCTGAGTCAAATAACATGATCGTCAGTTCACGACATTAGAACAAAATAAAAAACATGACTGGCATGCATAAGCATCATAACTGGTTTCTATGAAACTCTAACAGATTCTTGTAAGACATCTTTGCATTCTTCTTTAACCTTTAATGGATGATTGGAACTGGCATCCTAAAATCTTCATGTTGCATATGCGTGAAAAGTGGAGGACGATATCACTTTGTATTTTTAGAGCGCAAAGGTAAACATCAGCAGGAAAGAAAGCAACCTAAAAAGACAGCAAAAAAATGCCACAGCTCAGAGACTGTGGAAATCCGTAAGAAGTTCAGACATTATCCTACCCAGTATATACAATGATATGCATAATAGATGTATGCACTTGAGAATCGTCATGGGTATATCTATTACAGTTCACACAATCTAAGAACCAGAATTTTATGCTTGATAATCAGGTAACCAAACCTTGATCATTTTACCTAAGAGTTCCCTTTCAACATCAACTTGATTTGGTGTTTTCTAAAACAAGAAGAAAAAGAATCAATAACTGCAGAAGGGATATAAAATACAATATGAAACATATCCTAGATAAATAAGAATAATTGGTACTTCAAAACTTCGGAAAAAGATATTAGATCAATAAGCAGATAAATGCGACACAAGAAATAACTATGGCAAGTGTACAGAGCATGAATATTGTACAAAGGATACACTATAACAAAAAAATGGCCAAGTTGAATACAGTACTTCCAAGTGATAATTATAAAAAGACTCATGCGCTCCCTTTTTACCTACAAATTACTATCATTTAATTTTTGTTCCTACATAATTTACAAAATTATCTGAAGATAGTGATGCAAAAATCTTTATTGTTTCTTCATCATAGAAAATTATATCCATGCAGATACACGGGTAAAAGAGATTTCTATTTCGGTTCTAAGTAGCAATGCTATACTAAAAACAAACAATTTGTTGTGGTGTTAATTTTATATAAATATATATATATGTATTATTTCCAGTGAATCCGGGGAAAGTACCTTGGAGCTCTTGGAGAGATAATGGTAAGAAAGTTTCAATACAGAACATTTATGCATGAACAAGTTACTTTTCCCACCCTTAATTTAGAGCTCTACCTTTGCAAAACCCAGAAGTTTTCTTCTTATTTTCTCTACCTTTCTGAACTAGAAATCTCTACGCTTCCTTCTCACATTGTTATCTGGGTTCCGATATCTTGTCGCCCTGTTTGTTTCCAGACCTGGTGGAGACTTTCTTCAGATATGTTTGGGATACTTTCTGCTTCAGAGGCTATTAAGGTACCATTTTATCTTTACCATCTCTGTTTTCCTGTAATATCAAATACACCAACAAAGATTTCATAAACTAAATCCATACTAAATCAAAGATCTTAATAACTTGAAAATGAATATAGATATTTCTGAAAGAAGATATTGTAACCGAGAGATTGAAACTCCCGCTGTAGTCTCCAATTATTTATGAGAGAAAATCGCCTCTGCCGAAATTGGTAAATTCGATGGTGGAGAGACTGGTTTAAACCCTTAAAAAATGTGTTGCACGTGAGAACTTTTGATTAGAGATATCAATCTGTACAACTCTGGCCTAAACCAAGAATATGGCGGTTCCAGATTTTCTTCGGTCACAAAGTGGAGGAGAAGGGTTGATTTGGGGAGGATATCGAATAAGGGTGATGAGACCATAGAGTTCTGTCTAGGTAGTATCTCGACTTGTATCATAAGTGTAGAAGCTTGCATAATCTTGCTAGAGATGAAAGCTTTTGAGAGAGCTTGCAAAGTGGCTATCTGATAGTATTGTATTTTACCTGACCAAGACATGTGTTTTGGCAGAATAGGTGAAACCGATTTATACAAGTGAGATTGAACGTACCCTGGCCTCATTAAGGAATTGAGTAAATGTGTCAATTAAAATAGAGGAGGTGGAAACCTTTGGCTTTATGGTGAAAATATTTTCACCATAAATTTCCTTATTTAATTGACCGTATTCATTCCTTGTACGCCTTGCTTTATTGCGAGCGTAGTATACGTTGCACGCTGTGACCGCCAAACCAAAACCCCAAGAAAGCATCCCCCATTTTGTGTTGATGTCTCGAGAGTTGGGCACAAGTGGAAATTCCAAAGTTGCTAGTGCAGCGTTGCGGCATGTCCTAATGGAATGTGTGGGATATCTTGACCGGAAGTTGTACTTTGAGTGTGGATGGCAATGCCAAAGTCGCTTGGTGGAACATTTGACATGTTCCAATGGCATGTGAGGAATGCCTTGGAAATTGGCTAGCAGGTTGGGGATAAAAGTGGCTAGTGGTAACGTGTTGGCATGTGCCAATGACACGCACGACCACTTTGGCTAAGTCCTGGGGGCTACAATTGGGTTGCGTCTTGGAATAAAAAGTGGCTAGTGGTAACGTGTTGGCATGTGCCAATGGCACGCACGGCCACTTTGGACAAGTCGCGGGGGCTATAATTGGGTAGCGGCTTGGAATAGAAAGTGTCTAGTGGTAATGTGCTGGTATGTGCCAATGGAACTTACGACCACCTTGGCCAAGTCGCGGGCGCTACAATTGGGTAGAGACTTGGAATAGAAAGTGGCTAGTGGTAACGTGTTGGCATGTGCCAATGGCACGTACGAAAACCTTGGCCAAGTCGCGGGCACTACAATTGGGTAGCGGCTTGGAACATAAAGTTTCTAGTGGTAACGTGTTGGCATGTGCTAATGGTACGCACGTCCACCTTAGCCAAGTTGCGGGCGCTAAAACTGGGTAGCGGCTTGGAATAGAAAGTGTCTAGTGGTAACGTGTTGGCATGTGCCAATGGCACGCACGGACACCTTAGACAAGTTGTGGGCGCTACAACTGGGTAGCGGCTTGGAATAGAAAGTGGCTAGTGGTAACGTGTTGGCATATGCCAATGGCACGCACGGCCAGCTTAGCCAAGTAGCGGGCGCTACAACTGGGTAGCGGCTAGCAATAGAAAGTGGCTAGTGGTAACGTGTTGGCATGTTCCAATGGCACGCACGGCCACCTTATCCAAGTAGCGGGAGCTACAACTGGGTAGCGGCTTGAAATAGAATGTGGCTAGTGGTAACGTTTTGGCATGTGCTAATGGAACGCACGGCCACCTTAGTCAAGTTGTGGGCGCTACAATTGGGTAGCGGCTTGGAATAGAAAGTGGCTAGTGGTAACGTGTTGGCATGTGCCAATGGCACGTATGTCCAACTTGGCCAAGTCGCGGGCGCTACAATTGGTTAGCATCTTGGAATAGAAAGTGGCTAGTGGTACCGTGTTTGCATGTGACAATGGCACGCACGGAAACCTTAGACAAGTTGGGGGCGCTACAATTGGGTAGCGTCTTGGAATAAAAAGTGGCTAGTGGTAACGTGTTGGCATGTGTCAATGGCACGCACGTCCACCTTAGCCAAGTTGCGGGCGCTACAACTGGATAGCTGCTTGGTTTTGGCACCGTTGCCATGGTGCGTAGTATGCGACTTAGTTTTGGCATCGTTGCCATGGTGCGCACAAAGTGGTTTGGTTTTGGAATTAGGGTTCTGTGTCGAAAACCCTAATCCGTTATTTTGAAAAAAATACCCCTATTAATGATTTGCACCTGAATTAAAAGTTCTCAGTTAATGTGTTGCTGATAGCACTAGGTCATGGGGTTTTACATTTTTACCCCTTGTTTAAAATCCGCCATCGATAGTTATACATTACAATGTCATATAAACTCGCTCCAAATTTCAGAATAATCATACTTGGAGTCATCACAGAACTAATTGTAGTTCAGATAACTAATTTGCAAACTTTATGAGTCTGGACACTTCTGAAAACCTAAGTTAATATGAGTAACACCATTTAGGTCATGAGTATGATATAAAAATTTCAAGTCAAATCGAGTCGGAGAGGTACCCAAACAACAGATGTTTTGTTGTTATGCCGGTTCAAATTAAGATATGTTGAGCGAATAGAACATATCATAATTCGATATCAAACCGTTAGTTTTCTTTGAAATTCGGATAGAATTTCCTTGAGGTTGTTATTATTGTGTGGTAATTTTTTTGTCATGAACCGATTAGTATAAATGGTGTATTTGATAGGTACAACAGAGTTATACATAAGTGCTTGTAAGGCAAATTATTGATTTATCCTAGTATGTGATTGAAGTTAGAATTGAGTGGTGTGTATGCGGTTGAAGCTTACTATGTTCTAAATTTTAATATGATTTAAATGGTAAGAATTAAATGTGCTTGAGAATTATTAAGATATAAATCCTCCTTCGGTGGGTCATTATGCTTGGATACTAATTCTTGTTTATCTATTTGCTAAGAGGTCATGTCCGCAGAGCTATCAAGATTGCGAGAACCGGTTAGAAGTAGACGTGTATGATGATATGTGTGTATTGAAATTCATATCTTGCAAGCGTGCCAAGATGAGTTGTTATTGAGTGTGCCAAGTTCAGGGACATCGTTATCCAAATAGTGTGTGTTGCGGTGGGAAGTGTATGAAATTTTTTGATGTTTATGTGTTTGTGATTTTGATTGGTGAACGACTCATGATAAGCTTTATATTATTTGATTTTGAAACTTTGACTCTTGGTCTTCCTATTGCAATGGTTAAGATGTTTATTATTACTTAACACCTTTGTTGCGTACATGCTTGTCAATGTATATGATGCATTAAGAGCGAATATTTGATTTAAGGCTCTTGACGTTGTGTTGATTTTTTGATATCAGGTAGCAGAATAAGTAAGCGGGTTAGTTGTGGGGTTTTCTTTAGTTTCCGCTGCAGTATCTATGAAGAAGTGATACCTCTTACTTGATGTTGTTTTCTGTTGAATTTGTTTTTCCCTTAATCTAAATAAGGTTATCACACTTTTATTTACTTCAACTATTTGATTATTTTAAATTTTGGGTTACAACCATTTAAAGTGTTTTGGTAAATTATTTATCTATATTTAATAATATTTATTGAATTTTTTTCGTAGTTCTAAATTATTCTTATTTTAAAAAGAAAAAAGATGTGGGCTTACAATAGTGGCACCATGGGATTTTGAATTCAGATTTAGTGCTTGAATTACCTAGGTGTCACATTATTAGATAAATGTTGAAGTGAGTGTCGTTACCGCATGGGATATCTCTAGTAGTTAACACAACAAAGCATTAATGCAAAGTGAAAAATAAAGTTATACATGTCTCTTAAGTTGAAGTCCTAAAAATTGGATGGAAATAAATGTTGAAAAGATAAGATGAATATACATTGACAATATGCAAGCACTACAATAGCATCATATTTTATGAAAATTCTACATACGGTCCGCGAGTTATAACCTCAAAGGTGGCACTAAACATCCACAAAAAACCCATCAAAACAAAAGTAACACAAAAACTCCATCAAAACATAAGTAACACAAAAAACCCAAAGAATTTGATGAAACCAATTTTGAAATTTGGGGTTTTTGTATCAATTTTAAAAAATTTGAGGTTTTTGTAGCAATTTTATTTAAGATAGAGTTTTAATGGATCTCAACATTTGAATGGAATTTTTGTACCACAAGTGTGGTCACCTTGGGTTTTAATGACTAGTTCTGTTCTACATATACCTTAATGTAATGGGTGCGTGTGTCAAATGGATTTTTTAAAACAGCCCCTGCACCCAATCCAAAATTTGTCCATGTATTTTACAAACTACAACCCCATCTAGTCCATTAATATATGGGTCAGACACTAGCATGAGAGGGCCGGATCAAATCCTCGAATTAAGTCCCAAATACTCACCTTTATCTTGAAGAAAATTTAATTTACAGACACCATTTATAGAAACTGTTTAGCTCCAACTATTCAAAGGTCCATGAAAATTTTGAAAATTCAGCTAGATAAAGGCTCAGGATGCTCAATTTATCAACCTTGTTATTCAAAGGTCCCAAATACATGAAAATTTCTAGACAAATAAGATAAAGAGCAAACGGGTCATTAGATAGTAATCTTAAAATCCCTTGATCCATATATTTTACTTAACACCAAAACTGCCATTCATATTTTTTTAATTTTAGTATTTTTTTGCAAGTCTTTTTCAACTTTTTTGTATTATTTCATTTTTATTTTTTTTACAAAACACTAGGTTTGGCTAACAAGTTATCAGCCGAACCTAGGTGTTCTGAAAATATACCTAGGTTCGGTTGACAAGTTACCAGTCCAACTTCACTCTCTAACAGTTGAGCCTAGGTTTGACTGGTTCGAGCAAAACCTTGGACATCCACTCTTAGTGTTGTTCTTCATAAATCGAAGTTTGAATATCATTTTCGTGTTTAATAATCAATCGAACTATTCATCAGCACCTTCAGAATGAAAAAGATTATCATCTTAGCTGATAATATTCGTTTCAATTATGAGCCGAATTTCTTTCCATAACTGTCAAAAAGTCCTTTTTTTAATCTAAACCTAATTTATCAATCGAATACAAGAAAATAAGAAATTGGTTCGTGGGAAATACTTTCCATTGCACATTTCCTTGTAAAGACGATTTGGTTCTCTCCCCTACAACTCAACTCAGTTTGATTTCTGCTTCAACCCCTTCTTCTTTTTCTTCACTAATTCGCAGATTAGAAGAACGGTTAGTCTGGTTAGCGAACAGATGATTTAGGGAGGAGATAAGGGAAGAAAAAAAAATTACTTAAGAGAATAATTTTTTTTAAATAATTAAGTAAGTAAATTAATAAATTACTCGAGGATAAATAATTAATTTACCAATTCTAGGAAACTCTCGTCACCCCAGCCTAGTTAGATTAATCCTACTGTGTGCCTCATATTTTTGAGGATGCCCTAAAATAAAAATAGGGTTCCTGTTGCTTCATTCCAACCTAGACAGGCGACTTTTCTTACCTGCTCCGACCAAACTCTGAATTGTCTCATGTAAGGTATTTGACGTCTAGTTATTGTCATTCAATGACTAATATATTATAGAGTCGGTCACAATCCAACGTGTGTATTAATCTTTAATGCTATATGTTGTTGGATTGAAAAATCCTAATCGTTAGGTTTAACTGGAGTAATGGCTCAGTGATGCCCGAGCAGCCATGCTCCATGGTCATAACTTGACTGCTCCGGCATCACTTTGTTCGCGTGGTTTCCACCAAATTGCTCATTCCCTAGTGACTTAATAGTTGCCAAATCTGTGTATGATTTTCCCTTACAAAAAAAAGGAAAAGAAAATGGAAATTGATATAGTGGATGCTCTGAGAGCGGGAAACAGCACACTCTATGCTCATTTGGGAAAAGTGATGAATGTACATTCATAATAGCATGAATCACCATCGTAGTAAGTTTGTAACTCTTTCTTATTATTTAATCTCAAATTACACTTTCTCTTTGAAAAAGGAAAAAGCAGTTTCGAAATTTATGCATAAACACACTGCTCACGATCTCAATGTTTTTTTGTGATTGTCTTATTCTTTTCTAGCTGGACCATCTTTTGTTGATCTAACTAACAGCAACAACAGAGCGTGCACATGTTGGATCACGCGGAGCAGGTAGCAAAGTACACATTAGATATTCCAAAACAAATCAGCAGCAGCTAAGAGATACTACTGCAACTGCCACTTCTAGAGCTACACTACATACGAAATCTAAGATTTTTTGTGGCCTTAATTCCTAAACTGGATCACGCACAAAATCTACTGTATGTCACATTGGACATGTAGAGTGTGTGAAAATAAGTCTGTCATGCGGTTTTGAGATAATTTCATTTCCAAAAATATATAGGTGGTTATTTTCACGTGGGATAAACCACGTGGGTTCAAACTCTAAGTCGAATTAGGCAACTGTTGGTTTGCTTGGTCTCGTTTTTTGAGTCTGTTTTTGACTCTTGCCTGTGGTAGGTGTTGCTGCTGAAAATGGAGGTTTTGACTGTTAATTATTCTCCGTTTTGATTTTACTTGTAATGCAAAAGCTTCAACTTTGTCCAACCAAAAACTAAGTCAAGTACATGTATGACATATTATGTGGCAGCTAACACATAAAATTAGATACTGTTCTCGTATCATATGTATGGAGTATATAAAATGTGGTTTTAATATCCTAAGTTGGGTATTAGACTCAAAAGTGTATCCACAACTGATTAAAGTACCCCTGTCTCGTATTAACCGTTAGGTTTTTATCTTTGCTATAGTCAAAAGAAGATAATTAACGTGATTACACTCAGGGTGTTGTGCTTGTTATGTTTTTTTTTAGGTGGTTTCATTGTCTTTCCTTTTGGTCGGAGATAGTTTGTATCTTGTGTTCATGCTCTGTGAACATTTTCTTTTTTCTTAATAGTATTATTTACAGATCCAAAAAAAAAAAAAAAAATTAACGTGATTACAAATCAATCTAACAATCGATAGATGAGGGTGGAAAGATACATATTATGGTTGGTGAAGGTGGGTTTAGTAGAAGTTTAATGATTGGTGGAGGTATGTTTGGTTCTAGTTACATAGTTGATGTTAAGATTAAAACAACAAATGTAATGGTGATCTTTAGCGATGATGTTAGATGATAAGAAATTGGTTGGTACTGTTAGAGGTGATGGTGATCTTTAGGGATGATGTTGGATGATAAGAAATTGGTTGTTACTATTAGAGATTTTTGTTGCGAAAAGACTTAGAAAAAGCCGAAATTTCGTATAAACTTCATCATGTTTTAATGACTTTCATCCGTAAATTCTTGATTTTTATCGTGACGGCATTATATACTTGGTAGGATCTCTTCTTGTTTCATTTTTCCTTTTCAATATCAATCTAAATTTTTTAGTTCAAAAAAATAAAATAAAAAAATAGTTGGATTGGATACAAAACAGGACACTTCATTATCAAAGTCTTTCTTTTTGTCGTTTACCATGGCATAAAGAGTAGATTACAAAAGTGAAATTTTTGGGAGTGGTTAAAATCCTAACCTTGTCTAATTAGTGGGATATTTGAGTAGGCTAATATAGTACTCTCTAAGTTAATGCTTTGAACTTTACGAAGGCACGAAGATAAAGTAAAGTTCGGTTATCAGTAGGCAGCACGAGGAGCAAGGATCTTAAGAGCGGGCTGCAAACTTTTTTTTATAACAACCTAATATTGCAGGTTCGAGTCTCGAATGTTGTAATATTGCAGGAATTAATATAAAAGGTAGTATTAGTTTGCCCCCTTTGTGACACAATCTCAGCCCCCTTTCGTCGTTTTGGCTCCCTTGACTAAGTTACCCATGAGGCTCGCTGTTAGGTTAGCACATCAACATGTTTAATTAATGTAGTAGTATGTCGTTGGAGCTTAGCTTGTTAGGCTTCCAACTAGTTTCATGTAATAATATTTATCCAACAACCTAATGGTTAGCAACACATGAAACATATAATCCAATCTCTTTCTCTCGTGATGTAATTGAGAAAATAATTTTTTCTTAAGAGAAAAACGTATCAGACTAATAAGAGTTGCGTTTTGGTTTGTTTTTGGAGTATTAGTCTCTCCTACTGTGTGAACGATTATGGGAGGAAGAAAGTGAAAATAGACTTTTCTTTTAGGTTTAGGGGGTGCAATTGTTGAGATTTTAGAGGGTGCAAACTTTTTTTCCTTTTTTTTATGGCTTGGAAATACATATTTCCTATTGATTTTGAAAATCTAAGGGGGTGTAACTGCACACGGTTGCAACATGTTGCCTCCGTCCCTGCCACTAGGTATAAATAGTGATTTCGGTAGTGTATAATGAATGGCAGGTGATTATTTGTCTAAACCAAGATTTATCCACCAAATACATAAGTTGCATATGAGTACATAATGCATATTCTAAAGAAAAAAAACTACTTATTGGTGAACATATGTATATCTTTATTGGATCTTTTTGTACCTGAGAACATGATGTATATCTTTTTGAATTTTTTGTTGTTTCTTTTTTTTTCTTCTTCTTTTGTAATTGTTTATGGTTGATGTTTTAAGGATGAATGTGATGATAATGATGGTAGATTTATTGCTCGAGATCATGAACTTATGATTTTACCAGAAATGCACTTCTCCGTCTATATAATAAGGACGGAGAGAATATATTTTCTCAGTCCATTAATCTCATACTTTATATAATGTTTTTTGCAATACGACCCGTTTTCCCTACGAATATCCGACCAAAGAGTACTTATATGCCGATTATCATAAAATTTGGTAAAAAGATCAAAATCAATAATTTCTGGGTGAAAATGACATTTAGATTTTGATACTGTTTAAATGGACAAAAATGTAAAAATAGTCAGGATGTAAGTAGTTTTATCCTACCTATTTTCAAATACTTTTTCTTATTTTTAATTTACATCACGATGTATCCAGTTTCATCCTTGCTATTTTTTAAGTTTAAGTCAGGATGAATCCAGTTTTATCATTGCTATTTTTTTGGTATCCATTTCACCTATACTAATTTTTACTCGGCCATTTAAACCATGTTTTAAAAATATTTGGACAAATGACCCATTATCCGGCCAATTATCACATTGAATTTCCAAAACCAAACTTGGAGACACGGCTTTGGTACAAGTTTCAATTTTAGCCAATAAAACTAATATTTAATGCCCGATTCGACATACTCAATCGGAAAAGGAGAAAACAGTTCTGAAATATAGATTTTGTGCTCCAAATTTGAGTGCTTTAATTGTCTTATGCGCTTTGAAGTTTGATATCATTAACAGCAATAACGTCAAATGTACACCAGATCTTAAAACAGCACAAGAAGAATATATTAAATACTCCAAAACAAATATGCAGCAGATTTCCAAGATACTGCGGCGCTGCAACTGGAAGTCTGGAACTGCTTAATGATACTGTTGGCTTGCTGGCAGGAATATAATCATATATACGGTATCTATGATTGTGTTTGCTGTTATTGATCATGCAAAGCAGAATCCCAAAGTATGTCACTTCTTTCAAAAGTTGGACATACATGCGAAAATGCTAGGTGTCCCCCAAACTAATCCCCAAATTTGTCCTCCACCTCACATAGCACACACAAATGGCCCCCCTGAATTTCCCCCACCCCACTAGTTGAATCAATGGACAACATCTGTGCCACCTAACGGGGAAGATAACGGGGAAGCCTAGCAGCTTCGACATACATGTGAGATAGGTTGCCGGTGATAGTTAGTGGATGACACTTCCTTATATATACCACTAAATCAAAAAAAAAAAAAAACCCAATATATACCACCAAAAATAAAATAAAAATCCCAATATATACCACCAAATCTATAGGTGGTAAAAATAATAATAATAAAGTCAAGTTTCAGCTGGTCATCTCCGTTCCCTGAAGTTTCATGCGTTCCAGGAGGTCCCAGATTCAAGTCACCAATGGCGTAATATTGCAGGAATTAACATGGAAGGTAGTGTTAGTTTGCCCTTCTTATGACACAATCTCGCCCTCCTCCCACTCCCCTTGCCAAGGTTACCCATGAGGCCCGCTAGTAGGCTATCATAATAACTTGTTCAATTAATGTAGTAGTATGTCGTTGGAGCTTAGCTTGTTAGGCTTCCAACTAGTTTCGTGTAATAATATACACAAGTTATATTTTAAAAAAATAATCATAAATAATAATAATAATGTATAGGTGGTTATCACGTGGGATGACCCACGTGAGTTCAACATCACAGTATATATTGGTTGGCTAGTAGAGTTGGACTGTAATTCCTTGTTGCGGTAGTTGCTGATGATATAGTTGGGTTTGACTGTTAATTGTTACTTGGATTTATTTTTTTTAGTAGAATTGTTACTTGGATTTTACTTGTACCGCTTCAACTTTGTCCAACCAAAACTAAAGTCAAGTACATGTTAAATTTGTACTCACAGTTCACATAGAACCTGATGAAAGATAACTTCAATGTCACAGATACACATTGTCGCTAGCTAGCTAGCTAGATGTCAAGTTTATAGTCTCTCAGCGACGCGCGTGCAAGAATAAAAAAGGTGATGCTAACATTATAATACCAACCCTTTCAATTAATTTTCAAGTTTCAACTTTGTTTTGGATGTTAAATTCAAGTTTCAACTTTCCATCCATGGTCATGGATGTTAAATTCAAGTTTCAACTTTCCATCCATGTTGTTGTAAATCTAAGCTTAACGATTAGGCTAAAACAGTGAAGTCCTTAGCTGATCATCAAACGGATCTCTTCATCTGATGGCTCAAATTTGTTTACATCAAATGATTGGATGCGGAAAACTTAGTTTAGCTTTCATTTCAAGATACATAACTTGAATGTTTGGTTTAGGCAACTATTTTGCGAATTGAATTCTGAAATTAGATGACTATAAGAATTAGCATTACAACTGTTAGAATCACCATTAGTCCCACTTATTACGCATAATATTCTCTTCTTTCACTTTTTTTTCTTGATTACAGTAGAAGAAACCATAAGAGCATCTCCAACAGAGGGTGCTAAAAATCCTACGTGGAGTTTTTATTTAGATCCTTATTTATGAGGTCATATGTATGTGGTAAAAATAACAACACTTTGCTCATGGACTATCTCCAATAGTGTGAGTCTTATTTTAAGGATTTGTTTTTTTGGATAATCATAAAATTGATTCCCTTTTTCCTATTGGTTTAGAAAAAATTATTTAAAAGTAAAAATTTAAAATATGGTTAAAAAGATGATGTGGAGGTCACTTCCAATGTCTAAATAAGACTTTCTCCAAGACCTTCATATTTATTTTTAAGGGTATATTAATTATATGTCTCTACTTTTAACTCCCTACAAATATATCCTTATGCAACAATAATTATGTCCCTCCTTTTTTATAACCTTATCCATTTAATATTAGATTACTTTAATACCCTCACTCATATAATATTTTTCTTTATTTCAAAATACAACAAATTTCTTCCTCTACCACTTCACCACCACCACTAGCACCACCACCACCAACATTCAACTACCATTCCACCACCACCACCATTCAACAACCACCACCTACCAACCGCCACCACCACCAATATTCCACCACCACTCCTTCACCGCCACCATTACACCACCACTAGTCCTCCTCCACCACCAACATTCAACTACCATTCCACCACCACCACCGTTCAACAACCACCACCTACCAACCGCCACCACCACCACCACCATCCACCACCGCCGCCACCATCACTGGTTCAAATTTTTTTGTATCAACAAAAAGTAGTTGATCCATTTCAGTTGGATCAAACAATGGATGTTTATCCATTGCAGTTGGATCAACAATAGAAATTTATCCATTGCAGTTGGATCAACAATGGATGTTTATCCATCTTTGATGGAAAAATGCTACCACTTCATCACCGCAGCTTTGATAGATTCACCAACAAAACCATCAACAGTAGAAGTTTATCTAGTTTATCCAAGAAAAAGGATCAACAATAGAAGTTGATCCAATTTTAGTGGATCAACAATGGAAGTTGATCCATGTAAAATTGGATCAATAATGATAGTTTATCCATGTAAAATGGAGTGAACTTGGCGTGAGTCGAACACGCATCATCTGACATGGAGTCAGTCATGCTACCATTGCACCACAAGTTCAACATTGGAACAAATTTACATGATTTAAACTACAAAAGCATGAGTTCAAAGGATCAACAACAGTAGTTGATCCCATATATATGGATCAACAACGATAGTTGATCCAAAATATATGGATGAACAACCATAGTTGATCCAATATCACTGCCTGCTTCAACACAGATAACCACCATATTTCTTTACCTGATCATTACATGTAGCTTCATAAACACCAACAGCCCCAAGACCATCTTCAAAACCAAACTCAGTTGGATCAACAGTGGATGTTCATCCATTTAAGTTGGATCAACAGTGGATGTCTATCCATTACAGTTGGATCAACAACCATAGTTGATCCAAAAAATATGGATCAACAACCATATTTGATCCAATATCACTGCCTGCTTCAACCAAGATAACCACCATATTTCATTCAGCAACATGCTTCAATATCTGTAACAACAACTCATACCAACGCTGCCACCAAAAAATCATACATCTCCAGCACCACCACCACCACCACCAAAACCAAAATCCAACACCAATTTTATCGACGGAGTATAAGAAAATGAAAAATCAAAAGGAGATAAACATGATTATTACCTCTAATTAAGTAAATATCCTTAATCAACAGCACCACCACCACCAATAGAAACACCCATCCTTGTTGTTATGTCAAAAATTCAGCACCATCATCTACAACTCATTTGCAGCCTCAGTACCATCATTATTAGAACCAGCAGTAGCAACCTCATCAACAAGATGTGAACATAGATATTCCTCCTCCATCATTTCCTCGTCTGCTTAAACATCCTCCTGCTACTGCTAATCTCATAGATACAGTCACAATCATACCACCATATTCGCAACGTTGTAGAAGAAACAGTGGTTATTCAGGTTGGAGATGCAAGAATTTAAGCGCTGATAATAATCTACAAAAATGTCAACAACATTAGGATTCGAGAAAAAATAATCCACCTAAGAATCAGAACAAGAAATTGATTGAATCTGATTATTCTCCATCTACAATTTCAAATTCAATTTCACCGATTAAACTCAAGATCCGGAGGAGGAGAGATGTTATGGATCTAGATTTTGAAAGCAACGACGGCGGAGGCAGCGATGGGGTTGTAGTCGTGGCGGTGTTGGTGGTGGTTCTGAATCTGATTATTGTTCAAAAAAGAGGAGAAGGAAGACAAAAATAATCTAGGTTTTGGCTGAATCTGGTGATTGTTGTTCTGAATATGCTATTTGTTGATCTGGATATGAATCCTCCTGCACCAGCAACAATTACTCATGAACCTGTTGTTGTTACTACTGAATACCGGCGGTATCATCTAACAACAAACGATCGTCGGTGGCTGCTCGTGTTGGTGGCGTCGATGGAGATCGTGGTGGTGGTGAGAGGCGATGGAGATGATGGTGGTGAGAGCACTGACTTTTTTTTTCTTCGGTGTTAAAATTAAGAATTGAAGAAGATGGAAATAAGAGATGGAGGTTAAATAAGGAATTATAAAAATTATGTTTTTAAAAGTATTTTCAATTATGCCATCATGGACATTTGTAAAGTTTGTTAGGGATATTTGTGAAGACCCATCAAAAGGGGGACAATAATACAATTACCACTATTTTTAAACCCTTCCTACTTAATAGTACCCATTGTTGGAGATGAATTTAGTGTAAATGAGGGCCTAAAATCCTATGTGTCATAAAATAAATAAAACCTTCACCCTCTATTGGTAATGCTCTAAGGTGTATTCATGAAACCCAAAGTGGAACTAATGGTACCTAACACTCTCACCAGGGTTAGTTCTAATGGTATTTCGAAACAATGGGACGGTCCTCTTGTGATATTGCACATAAGTACGTACATGTGAGCATTAATGCAACAAGCTAGTGGACGGTACGTGATCACATGCACTTGCTCATATCCCGTATTATATTAATTTATGTTAGATTCCAGAGATCATATGAAATATATATGCTCTGGTTTGGTTGATTTGGTTATTACTTCCAGAGATGGAGATTGCATGATCATGGACAAATCAAGGAAAACGAAAACTTGACGTTTTGTCAGATAAAGAGCCGACCTAAGTACTTATATGCCACTGTCACATAACGTGATGGGCATAATATATGAAAACTTCCCAAACTCAACATGGAAACACTTTGGTACACACATTTTTGTATAGTATCTCATGCAACCATTAACACGAGTTTGGTATTTCAATTGTAAATAAACTAATATAAAGTATATATAGTAGACAGTGGTAACAGTATCCCAATTACATACATAGTAGTATAAGAGTTAGTGCAATGTACGTATTCATAAATCATTTCAATGCTATTCTCCAAACCCACGGATTTCATGCTGCAAACACCAGAACATAATAAAAGTTCTCCCATTAACTCCAACATCGCACTAGACAAAGGCTACTCTCGATTGATCACATCCCCACTCCCCACCATATCATCACCATATGTCTATCCCTCGACTCCCACCTATCATTTGGATTTTATATTAAAAAAAGAACGAAGAGTGATACACAGATGACCTCTTTGCCAGAATGATTTCCTTGTCATAATGAACAAACAATCTAAAATAACTTACTGAATCAAATCAAACTTTTTCGAAAGATGGGTGGCAAACCCTGATAAGACTTTCTTCCCCTAGAGGCACTGACAAAATAAACCGTCACGTTGAACGGCGATGAAACATTCGCTTCCTATTGGTTGAAATATGCCTTTTCTAATGTAAAAGTTATGGCGCGAACACTTGGTATAACTCTATTGATCGGGATATTCAAAATTGGGTTACACTTTGTTTACATCAAGTATTTAACTGTCCGCTAGTAAAAAGGAAGGTGGACAACACTTCCGTGAGAGTTTTAATCTAATTAACTTTCTTACATTGTGTTTACTCCAAATACTTAATTGTACCTTAGTAACACCGCCTAAGGTAGACAATACTTTCGTCAAACCACAAAAAGAAACATTCCAATACAAAATTTTGCTTAAAAAAGATCTTAACTTAATTCAACGGAAAATAAAAACTGAACTCACCGTGTTTAGAATTTTATGGAAGTTCAGACTCAATTTGGAAGTCGAGTATATTTGGACCATTTTTTTCAAATTAATTCATAAAAGGAAAAAATAAATGAACTCCGCAGATATTTCCAATATTTTCTCCATCTATTTAATTCATCAACACGGGACTGCCTGACACCAAATTGAAAATTTGGTTAAAAGGAAAAAATGCCCGAAACTTAGCACGGGCACTAATCTAGTTTGTAAATAAAACATCTAACAGTCTAACCCATTAATTAACAATGCGCAAAACTTTGGATCTCATTGGTTGCATATGGGGACATGATTTTTTGAATTTAAATATAATTGAAGAGTAGAACGAAACTGTGGAACAGGGTCATTTAACAGTTCTCTAAACGGTGAGTAGCATACTTTGAGGTGGATAAATTACATTAGAATGTGGGTTAATTTTGAAATGAGATCGTTAGTTTAATTATCACATGCTAACTGCAACTTCAAAACACAATGATACACGTTACCATACGTGTTGAAGGACCAGAATAAATAGTATTTTGGAAGATTTTTTTTTCCTGGCAAGATCCTCACGAAATTATCAAATTTTGTGACAAATTCTAGATTTCCTAAAAAAAAAGCCCTAAAACTATTTAGAAATGCTTTAACTTCTGTTTAGTTTCTGACCTCTATGCCAAATTCCAAGAAAATATCACAACAAAACAAAACAAGACCACTACTAATCACCCACAAGGCAAAAACCATAAACGTAAGACATATATCTTTGTATTCTCACGTGAAGTCCGTGTAAGTAAATTCCTCACAACCAAACCAAACACGACCAAACTCTCTCCCCATTCAAATACTCCCCATTCAACAATAGCCCATCTCTAAAGGGTATATAAGACCCCATTCCTCAATTAACTCAACTTAGGGATCACAACTGATTCCAACTCTTAACATATCAGAGAAGATAGTGTATCATAAACATACTAGGTATTTGCTTACAGATTCTATTAGCTAGTACTAAAGCTCGATCAGGAAGCATCAGAAGAATCTGCAACTAGGAGATAATTTTGGTTATCATCATGAAGAACAATACTAGTACCTTGGGCTCATCTACTTTCTTGCCTCTAAGATGGGGTAGTGCTCCTGATATAGCTGTCTCTGGAATCAATGCACTTTTCCTCACTTCCACCTTCCCAACCACGGCGCTTCTACTACTAGTATCCGTTTTTGCATTTTACATCCAAATCCAATTTAAAAGCAGTAGCAAAAAGAAAACTAGCTCTCTTCCACTACCACCGGGACCAGCTGCTTCGTGGCCGATTGTTGGTAATCTTCCCGACTTGTTTCTTAAAAAGCCGGCTTTCCGATGGATAGAGAGACTCATGAAGGAGATGAATACCGATATCTTAAGTGTCCGTCTTGGAAATACCCATATAATTCCAGTGACTTCACCTGAGATTGCTAGAGAGTTTTTGAGAAAACAAGATGCTAACTTTGCGTCAAGGCCTATCACAATGGGTACTGAATATTCAAGCCGTGGGTTCTTATCAGTTGCGGTTGCTCCATTAGGAGATCAATGGAAGAAGATGAGAAGAGTGGTGGCTTCTGAACTTATGTCTCCATTGAGACTCCGATGGCTTCATGACAAGAGATCCGAAGAAGCCGACAACCTTGTCCGATACATCTACAACCAATGCATTGATAACGCCATTACTACTAATGATGTTGGTGGAGTTGTGAATGTAAGGAAAGTTTCAAGAATGTATAGCGGAAATGTCATTAGAAAATTGATGTTCAATATTAGGTATTTTGGTAAAGGAAGAAAAGATGGAGGTCCTGGCGCTGAAGAAGAGGAACACGTCCAATCACTCTTCAATGTTCTATCTCTCCTCTACGCATTCAGTGTAGCAGATTTTATGCCTAGTTTGAGATGGTTAGATTTAGATGGTCATGAAAAGCTCATGAAGAAGGCATCAAAGATTGTTAACAGTTATCATGATCCTATTATTGATGACAGAATCAAACAATGGAGATCAGAAGATGGTAGTAGATTCATCAACAAGAAAGAACCACAGGATCTCCTTGACGTTCTCATTTCTCTCAAGGATGCTGAGGGGAATCCTATCCTATCGACCGATGAAATCAAAGCTCAATCAGCGGTAAGATCCTTCATCCTAGTATATGAATTCACGTACGTTTATGCATGGATCATATCTATATTTATCTCTGTCATATATGACCACCACTTGATTAAGTACAATTTATCAAACATATGGCCATAATTCTTAAGGCCATGCAAACACGTACATAGGGAAGATTCAAACATGAAGGCTTACTTTGACCATTCCACTATGAGTTGACTTGCTTGACCAAAATTCGTTGAAACATTTTATTTTATTTTATTTATTTTTTAAAAGAAAAAACAGATGGAAATTTCAGCAACTTAGTCTAGAGCCCCTAGAACTTTACTACGGCCATCGTCCATATAGTTTTAATTATTGATTATAGTTTTAATTAATTATGTTGTCTCTTTTTATTTGTGTAGGATTTGATATATGCATCAGTAGACAATCCATCAAATGCAGTTGAATGGGCACTGGCAGAGATGATCAACCAACCTGAACTACTCCAAAAAGCCGTAGATGAAATCGACAGGGTCGTCGGAAAAGACAGACTCGTACAAGAATCCGATTTCCCACGTCTAAATTTTGTCAAGTCATGCGCAAGAGAAGCATTCCGTCTCCACCCAATTGCACCATTCAACCTACCGCATGTCGCGATAAACGATGCAGTCGTGGCCGGGTATTCCATCCCAAAGGGAAGTCATGTAATTCTAAGCCGTACCGGACTTGGCCGTAATCCTAAAGTGTGGGATGAACCGCTAAAGTTCAAACCCGAGAGGCATTTGGATGGTTCCGGTGAACAGGTGGTGGAGCTAGTCGAGAACGACCTTCGTTTCATTTCTTTTAGCACCGGACGGCGTGGGTGCATGGGGATCCCACTTGGGACGTCAATGACGGTGATGTTATTGGCTCGTCTTCTTCAAGGTTTCAGCTGGAGTGCACCACCAGGCGAGACCATCGGACTCAGTGAGTCCAGCCATGATCTGTTCTTGGCCAAACCTCTTTGTGCTCTTGCCAAGCCACGGCTGCTCATCCACCTTTACCCAACTGTGTAATAGTTTTCTTCTTCTGCTCAGTTTCCTGCACCTTGAGAAATATTATAAATTATTTTACATAAATAATTGATTTTGTATAAGATTTAATGAGAAATCTTATTTACTTTTTTCCTTTTCAATTTATTTTAATTTTCAGAAAGTTGAAAATCATGTCAAAAATCTAATAATTTATCTTATTCTTTATTTTCACTTTATTTATTTTAAATTTTTATTCTTGTAATTGTTGCATTTTCTCGATCAAAAGATGCATTATAATGGTTGATGGAGTTACGGAGAAATAAAAAACTTTGTCATGTCGATCATCTTTGATTATTATATTTTGGTTTTGGTGAATGGAGGTAAGTAAATTATTGAGAGAAAGCAATGTAGCTTACTACCTTGCATGATGCACGTGGTATTGGAAGTCTAGATGGGGGGGTTGCCGAAGAACAAAAAGATGATAATTAATACAACAGTTGAATTCAAACTCATAAGCATTATATATATATATATATATATATAAATCTAACCTTGATGTCGGTGGTTGGATTTGCTGCAGGGAGGAAAAAAAAAATCTAATGGGAAGAAGTTTTTGTTGGATTAACTGATGTGCACCGTTTGATGAATTGTTTTTTCCTCCCATAAGAACTTTTCTTCATCCCTAGAGCAAAACATAGATTAGATTAGTAAATTTATTTTGTAGTATTAAAATTTTATTTCAGATCGGAAGGATTATCATCGGGTAAGAAATTAGTCGGAAGCTTAGCAATAAAATGATGGAAAAGAAATTCTCGTTTTTATAGTTAATTTTTGTTCTTCATTTTTATTTTCATTCTATTTTTGAGTTACACGCAAATTCTGAAATTAAGAAACAAAAAATCATATTTTTTTTTTAATTTTCTCATCTAGCCAAACCACTAATTTTCTAATTAAGTTAAATCAGTTATCATAATTTAACCATTATGAAAAAATTAATAAGGAGTTATTGAGTAGTATGACCCTACTTTGTTTTCATGTCACCCCTCAAAGTTCTCATCCTATAACGGCATAGCCCCAACACAATAGCTTTCAATATGTTTTTTTGGACCAAAGGGTTCTGCAGGATAGGAGACAGGAGTGAATGGAAAAAATAAAAAAAAATCAAATAAATAAATAAATACGTACACTCTCTAGCAATTGATTGTAAGATACATCTTTATAGCCTGATAGGTTTATTGTTAAACAAACTCACCATGCCAACTTTACATACTTTACAAACAAAAACACTAATCAAAAAGGAAAAACAGACCCCAGAGTTACTCATATAAAACAACATTTCCGGAATAAAGAAGAAAAAAAGGTGGGTGTAGACAGAGACCTTCTCAAAGACAGGAGCTGAATAACGTTTCTCACGATAGCTAATACGAATGCTGAAATATGGGCTACGTTAGTCAGATCCTGGCTTAGAGGATGAGGACGACTCCAACAAAAAAAAAAATGATGAATATATTTACAGGCTAAGAAAAGAAACTTCGACGACTCACGATGAATCATTTTTTGCTGGATCAAGCATGTCATCCCTTTTATCGGCGTCTTTCACTTGCTCAGGAACCTCAGAAGCAATGCAGGCGTCCTGATCATCATGTGGTGGTTGTTCGTCACTCTCACCGTCATTAGCTGCCTGTGGCAACACGGAATTAGAGTTTGGGCTGCTGGCTTGAAGCTGCTCATGCTGCACCAAGCTCTGAAGGCCATTTTGCTTCAGATAGGTTTCCAATGGAAGACTTGCCTCCTGGAGCAAACTGACCATGCTCACACGTTGGGACATGCCTGCTGCTGCAGCAGTTATAGCTTGCAACTCTTCTGAGCGGTGATCAGGATCAGAGTTCAAGTCAAGCTGACCACCCTTTACACTCTCCGTCAAGTCTTTCTCAATGTTGGTTTTACTCTCGCTTGCTGACTCCGATTCAATTGCTTGGCAGGCTTCACGATTCTCTGAAACATCGACAGGAAAAACTATGCCTCTGGATGCACTTTCCACTTCTATTTCATCCCTAGAACTTTCCACGTTGCACTTATTCCTCTCTGCAATTTCGGCTTCCTTCTCTGACTGCCGTTTCTTTTTCCGCAACATGAGAGTTTTAAACCGACGCTTCACGGTCATACAAACGTTGCATGTGCACGTAGGTTTGTGCTTGGGGCCCTTCCCGCTTGGCGGCTGGATGCAAACAATGCATGTGCAACCAGGACGATGTCTTGGGTGTCTAGTGGTGGTCGCAACAGATGGTGCAACTGCACTGTCATCACCATTCTTATTTCCAAAAAACGAGGCAGTAGCTAAGGTGTCTAAGCCAGAAGGCTCATGTTCTTGACGGTCCTTATCACTTGTTGACATTCTCTGCATCTTAAACTCTGTAGAACATTCAGTGAGGGAGAGTAAACATAAGGATCAAGACGCAAATAGCCAACTATAGTCAATCCCTAGTCATATACCTACAGCATATATTCTGCACTAAAAGCAACACTAGACGACAAATAACGGAAAATATTTCTAAACCTCATACAATAGAAACATATATTACCATTTCTTACAAAAAAAGTAAAGATGCATCATACCCATATCGAGTCTGAGAAGATGTTCCAATTCCTTGGGAGTTAACTCATCAGGTCCAGAACATGTACACCTGCCAGCATGGAATTCCAATTAAAATTATCTGTCTGAAATATCACTACTACATCCACTGATAAACTCCGTGCAAAACAGGGTAGTACAGTTTCACTGACCTTTTAGTATCCCAAACATTATCTGCACATGTCCACTTTGGAGGGACAAGAACATCTATAGGCAACCTTCGCCATTTACTGCAATTGTCACACTGAGCCCATTGAGCCTGTACCCTGTAATAAAAATTTCATGTCACGCAGCCCTAGGAGGACAAATACACATCAATGCTTAAAGATAAAATGATGTTCCATGAGAAATTCTCAGGCATCTACAAGCAGAGAGGATGACTAGAATCAAGAGTAGCAGAAACCGTCCCTATATATCCGTCTGTGGTACAATGTTGCACACACAGAAGGGTGTCACGGATAAAATCTCCAAGGTAAAAAACTACCAAGTCAAATGACCTTGGCCGACGGCCTATTAATAAAAACCTATTATTTTGAATTAAGAGCTCCTCGCCATGCTAAGAAAATTGACTAAGACCAAATTCTCATCTTAACATCCATAAGAGCCTACTAAACTAATAAGTATGCACTTAATAGAAATTCTTACCCAGCTGGCCCAGATGTGAAAATAGTCCTCTTTCCAAAAACTGGGGGCTCCTGCATTATTAAAAATATAAAGAACAATAATTTAGAAGAGACGTGTAGATTATTTTATCTTAGCATATTGGAGTGTGAATAAACAAAGACGACAAATAATTTGACAAAAGACTTCCAAAATGTCTTACTTCATACTCTTCAAACTCGTGATCCTCGATAATGACAATACTAGGCTTAATGCTTGGGGGTGGACGGAGCAAATCCTGTGCATCTTCCCATGTAAGCTTCAGTTCCAGTGCAGCTTCACTATCTATAAGCAGCCTCTTGCTCTTAGACCCGATATTACGACTCCTTTTTTTTTCTGGAAGCAGCAGGTGCTGAAGCTGCATTCCCTCATTTGGTCTTTTCCCCTGCTTCTCAGCTTTATGCCAGCTAAAATCGCCACCAATGCAAATTTGTTCGGACATAGCATTTAAGTGGGGATCGGTGCTCCCTTTCAGTGACTGGAGGAGGCCAGCGTAACCACTTGCTATTGGTAGGTTTTCGATAGCATCCGGAAAGAAAGAGGCATTGCCAAGTGCACCATTAGCAATTGCAGCAATTTGACTATCCTGTTTAGTCCATAGTTAGATGTTAATTACATATGTTAGCGTAAACCGAAAGAGGAAAAAACCGATTCAGTTAAGTTTGCAAATTACCTGCAGATTCACAGAGTTTGATGCCTTACGGAACCCCATAACAAGTTTTCCTTCAGGATCTATGCGGCTAAATGTTACTGCGGCGTAGAAGGTTTAAATTAAAAAGAACAGAAACAGTTGATGTATTTTTTTCATATATCGATGCTAATGAAATGAACAAGTAACGTACCAGTATCACCAGCTTGTAATTGCATGGACTGTATGCAAGGTGTCACCCCTTCTAAGACGTACATCCTGCTGTTATTATTAGGCCAAAATCTGAACTGAAACAGCCAATCTTTTCCCTTTGCGTCTTGAATCCTTATAGGAACTCCTTCTGGTTGAGAAATAGGAGGAAAATACGCCTGGATATAGTTGAGTTTGACAGATTTATAACCAAACAAAACTCTGAAAAGTTTCTAATACAATATGGAGATCAAGGATAGAAATCGCAAAAAGAAGGAAGTTTGGGTACCACTCACCTCTGCACATGCTTTTGGGAGAACCAAGCGACCAATTCGACCCGCATCACTGGCACTTAGAATTTTCTCAAACAAAGGCACAATTGTGGAATTCGAACTTAAACATAGCAGTCAAGGGAGCCAAACTGTTCAACGGGTAATACGAAGAGCACATAAATTAAACTGACATGAGATCATATTAAATGGTAATTAACACAATAAAGGATACTCTCCAGATATCTGCTGCAATTCTTCTTCAGTAATCCTTGGCCAATAGCGTGGAAGCAATTGGTTTCTTCCCCGTCCTTCAACAGGCGGTCTTGCAACACGTACTTGTGGAACCGCATCCTTTGTACCCTCTGAACCTATGGCTAGTCCCACCCTCGGGGGCCTGGGAAGGAGATTACGGGATCTTTGTCCATGTGGATAAGAAGATGGGTATGTACTAAGATCCCTTCCTTCAGTAGCCGAACCAGAAAGGGTAAGTGCAAGATTTGTGTTTCCTAAAGGAGCACCGATATTAAAACTCAAGCAAGTCTGAGATAACGCCTCATCTGCGTTCTTGACACCCAACATTTCTTTAACGTTGACTGGTTTGATAATTTCACATGAAGCATTTGGCAGCTGATTTAAGTTTGAAAAGCCTGTGGACCAGACTTCCCCAAAAGGCACTTGCTCTCTTTTGATTTGCCCGTTTGAGTCATTCCTCAGTGATTGAAGCAAGCTGATTTGGCCATCAACCTCGATATTCTTTCCCATTTGCAATAGTTTTCCCATATTAATGCTAGGACCATCAATTTTATCTTCAATGGAGGCAGATCTGATTTCTCCTGCATTCTTTATTAGTGTCTTAGCAAACCCATTCTGAATATGTCACCGAGAAAAGAAAAAAAAAACGAGGTATGAGAGCGAGATCAATAAATCAGAAAAATCGTAACACCATTCTCAGTGTTCAACATGCGCAATGTAACTTTTTAAGTAAAATTCAACTTACGGAGGAATATTTCAAATTCTTCGTGCAGCTAATACACTCTACACCCCCATCATCAAGCAATTCAAACAAAGACTTGGAAGCAATACATCCACAATGAAGACGCTGCAATGTTTAACGTTTCACTTAGGTGTATCACATGAAAGTTGAGAAAGACTAAAGATACACAAGAACAGCTTATGAGACTACGAACCCACTCACCTTACCACATGAAATGCATTCCCTCCAACCCGATTCTTTAGTGTGGAATGCCTCACAGTAAACCGATTGTTCATACGCAAACCTGCATGAAGACAACCAACATAAAAACGTTAATTCTATCCACAACTACGATCTTGCATTTCACTCATCAAATTTAACAGTTCCACATTTTCCCCTACCAATAAAACTAGTATCACAGTACAGTGTTAACAATGTCATCCTAGCCTCAAATTTGACCAGAAAAACTCTAATACTATTACGGATTCCGCGAATTCTCAATCCAACCAAACAAGTGAGCTGCAAGCATTGCATTACGCAACCATGAACCCTAAAAACTAAGCAATTTGTCAAAATCTCCATGAATTAGCATCTCAAACACCTTAACAAAAAAATAAAATCACAGCTGCTCAAGGACAGTCCTACTACCGATTGGATAATTAAAACACAAAACAGACATTCAGAAGACACACCCACGCTAGGTAACAGGGGGCATTAAGCCCCCCACCCCTACAGAACCTACAGACAGGATCTATATGAGTGAATCAAAAATGTCAAATTTGACCTTAAATCAACAACCAAATGTGGAAATTTTAGTGAAATCTATGAATAGGAAATGTGGGTTTGATTCATAATACCTAAAAAAAGGGTCCAATTATACCAAATCGAAATCAAAGGATGGATTCGATTAATACCCGCAATTATGGCAGAGAACGGCGGAGCCACCAGATCGGAAATCCCATCCTTTTCTCCACTCGATCGTAGATGTAGAGGATGTAGATGTATCATTCCTATTCCTACTACTCGTACACGAAACATTCGCACAGACTTTCATTGACTCCATTTCTTCTTTCCAAATCTGCAATTTCTTTCACAAATTAAGCTGAAAAAACATCCATTTTTGAAGCGCTTTCCAGTCACCACCACCATCAGGAAAACCCACCGGCGGCATCGTCTTGCTGCTGCTGCTCCTCATGCGGCACAGAAATTGTTGGGGATTGATTGAAGAATGGATGGATGAATGAGAGAATTGATAACGTCGTATTCAGCAACCATACTCTGAAGGGTACACTACGCCCACCTTACAGAGAAGGGAGAGAAAAAGTTTATCCCACGTTTGGAAGGAAAAAGGTCGTGCGGTTGGATGAGTGGCTGCAACAACTCCCATTTACATCCAAACATAATGACTACAGAACCAACTGCCCTAGTAGAGTTTGTCTGCTGACTTGTGCTTACGTTGTGTCTGCTTTAATGTGGTGTTGTTCTTTTTATCGACCTCACTGGACTCCTAGGGTCATGTTTGGCCCCTTGGAAATGCCTATCCTGGGTTGGGTTATTAAAAAAATACAGTTAAAATATGTTTGTCTCATTCCAATTCTAATATTGGAAAAGAACTACTAAATCTTCCTTAATTTTAGGAAGCTAAAAAGGCAAGGTTATGGTAATCTCCAAAATAGCTAGGATACCAGTATCCTTACCTAGGTTAGACGGTTATATGGGTGGTTATTTTAATTTATCAAATATTATTTAAAATTTTAATTTATTTTTATGTTTTTAATTTTGTTACTCTATTTTTTTTTTTCATAATATACAATTATTTTATAGAAATACAGGGTTAAAGTTCCGAGAGATAAACATAGTACGTGATAAACTAGTGATGGATATAGTGGAAAGACAAACCACATCTTTATTAATACATCTTAGGATAATCGTAATCAAGTTAGAGAAAAAAACTTCCCCAGCTGAGTTTTATGTAGTCAAAGCTCCCAAACACGGCCTAGAGGTGACATGAAGGTGGGACGTGATGTGGCACAACGTAATTGGTGGAGAGGATTCTCTTTGGTCTATAAAGAATTTGATGTTGGTTGTTTGTACCCTTAATAATTTACACAAATTAATGGGCTAACCAAGGCCAACAAAGCTTCTACCAATGGTAAAGGAGGGTTCGTTGGGCCTAAGGTGCTTCCCTAAATTACCCAAATATGGCTAACTAGGCCTTACAAGGTACCCCATATGCAAAATACCCAAACTAAGGCTAGACAAGTAGCACATAAGCAATGGTTGATGACGTGGCAGGGGACACGTCACCAAAGCATGGACACGTCAGCATAAGGGGGAGGACGCGGAGGTGCCACGTCAGCGAAGCACATGCCACGTCAGCATAGGTGCCGACGTGGCGAAACGACTAATCAGAGAGGACGTTGCCACGTCAGCACATCTGATAACGTAGCAGTCTACCAGGCAGCAAAAAAAGCCACGACATCCAAATTGATGACGTGGCAGTAGCCACATCATCAGAATTGATGACGCGGCATTTGACTCGTCAAAATCGCTGCACAGACAGCACATATGTTACATGTAACACCGTCACTAACGGCGTTGGAATATACCAAGCATATTCCATTAAACTCTAACGGCATAAGCATCTTCGGTTACTTTTAACGGTGTTACTAACGGCGTCAGCATATGCCTATAGCCGTCAGAATATTCTGTATCTTCAACGGATTACAGCAGCAGGTTGCCGCCGGCGCCATAGCCGGCAGCCATATGCGAGCGGCAATCGGCGATGTATTTCCGATTAATCGGGAGAGTTCGAACGGAACGATGAATCGGGTATTAATCGGCGATGTATTGCCGATTAATTGTGGGCCGGTTTTGGTGTTATTCGACGTTGTTTAATCCCATAGTCCCCGGATATTTGCGCCCCATTCTTATTAGTCTACGAATATTTGCGCCACGACTGCTTACACCCATTTCTCTTACACCTTTGGTTATCCACACCCAATGTGATTCCTTTACCATGATAATGAAAGTTTAAAATTGATATCTCGCATGGATCATTATCTGCAGGAGGCATGCAGGGACCGTTGTGCATAGAGAGGCATGCAGGGGCCAGTTATGGCTATTAATACCTGCCATAAAGTCAAGGAAATAAAACTGAAATTCTCCACATATAAAAGGGCAGTTTTATAGCCAAAAAGGTAAGCAATTCATTCCACAAAAACTCCTTTAAGAAATCCTAAAACTGACTTTAGCATCAGAGGGTTTTTTGCAGGTACCCCCCCTCTCCTCAACAATCCAATCAAAGATCGAGCCAGAGATCGATTTCCAACAGCAACATCGCACAAAATTCTGTGTTTGGGGTAGAAGTAATTTTACCTTACAAACAAGTGCCTAACTAACGGTTTGAAAAAAAAATCGTGTTTTTCTTGGATCGAGATATGGCAATAATAAGACAGATCGCATTTAAGGCCTGATTCAAAACAATTCCCAACCGCGCAGGAGACGCGAAATTGAAAGGGAAGAAATTGAGGTCCAATCTGCACCTGTTATACCCACTGGAAACAGACAGGGTGAAGATCATACTCATAACAGATCACTGGATCGTGGACGAGATCGAGATCGTTTTCATGACGGAGCTACAGATCCGAATCGGAGAAAAGAAAAATAACCAGTGATCGATAACGAAGTGATCGACGTTGATGGGGAAAACCAAGATGTTCGTGGAAACAGAGGGTATGCGTTCGACATCCCCTTTAGGAAGAATCGCAATCGCCAAGATCTGCGTGATGGCCGCACTGCGACTCCCAGTACAGGGAGGAACAGCTACTGCATCGGCTAAAGGAGCTAGAGAAGGAAAATGCTATCCTGAGATGTGAACGTGAAAATCAACCTCGACCTAGGACTGGTGTTTTGAATAACCAGATGGTACGATCTGTATGGCAACGCCTTGGAGGTCGAATTGGACCACAGGTCGCAGATCCTAATAGAGAAGTAGTCGATCTTGATCGAAGAGACAAGAATCTACTGGTCACCGGAGACTTACCGAAATGACCTAAGCGAGCAGGGGATCAGCTAGCTGCAACACAACAAAGTGCAGCCAGGAATACATCTCATTCAAAGCTCCTCAGAAATGAGGAGGAATAGGTTCGATATTGGAATGATGATGAAGATTTTTCGCCCGATTACGGTGCTCATTCGGAGCAAGGAAGAGCTGGAAAATAACCTACTGGACCCCATAGAAGAAAAAAAGGAGATCGGATAATCATATTCCAGAGGACCGGGATTATGAACAGGAAGGAAGTTCCGCAGATGGCAACCTAAACGAAATAACAGAAGCTCCTCTTGCGAGGATGATCGAGAAAGTGATGATGAAAAAACAATCCAGAGAAGAAAACATGGACAGGCTACATCGAGCAGCAGGAGCACCTTTCAAGCAGAATATAAGAGAATTCAGACCGCCAATGAATTTTCTAGTTCCAAAATTACCGAAATTCGACGAGAAAACTGATGATCCAGATCAACACGTTTTACACTATGAGACTGCCATGTCCTTGTGGCAATACATCGACGAATTGATGTGTAAAATGTTCCCGCATTCCCTTACGGGAGGATCTATAACGTGGTTCAATCATCTTCCAACACAGTCGATCGGGACTTACCATAAGCTGATTGATGATTTTTGCTCTAACTATAAGTACAACAAACGTGATCGGAAAGGATGCCATTCATTGTTCCTTCTAGGAATCCAGAAGGAGGAAAGCATAATACAATTCACTGGGCGTTTCAACCAAGAGTTAGCGGAAGTGGATGGAGCCAATGACCAAGTTGTAATTGAGGCATACAAACAGGTTTACCAGCATGATCAAAGAGGTGTGTACGGTTCTTTGGTCAAGAGACCACCAAAAACTTTGGAGGAACTATATGATCGAGTTGAAGAGTACGCCCGAGTGGAAGACGATTCTAAAGCCCGGGAAGAAGTTAACAGATCATCCAATCATCCAAATGGTGGGAAAAAGGAAAAATCCAAGAACCGTTCAAACGGACAGCATACTGATCGTGGCGATGCTCGAGAGAAAAATCAAGGTGAACGCACCGAAATTGGGTACCAGAAATTTCACGATATGAAGCTGACCCCGCTGAACGTAAGTCTTACAGAGCTATACGAAAAAATACAAAAGGATTTGAGCCCCCCACGTCTTTTGGCTGCAGAAACAAGAGATAAACGTGATAGGAGCAAATACTGCAAGTTCCATAAAGATCATGGTCATAAGACTGAGAACTTCCGCTCTTTACAGATCGATATCCAGCGAATGATCGACGCTGGAAAGTTGCAACAGTACGTGAAAAGGGACTTTGGGAAAGGTCCTGGCCAGTTTGGCACTGCACATGTGATTAACGCTCGTGTGATTAACGTCAGTCACGCCAGGATTAACTCAATGACCAGATGGGCATCGGAAGACGAGACCAGGAGAAAGCTCAGACAGTTGAAAGAATGGTACCTGACAAATCACATTGATTTTGTCAGTGGTAATGGATCAGAAACTAAAGAGCTTGGGTGCAAAAAGATCGAGTTCTCTGATGCAGACATGATAGGTGTATATGCTCCACACAACGATGCCGTCGTTATAACTGCTTGGATTGGCATGTTTCGTGTGCACCGGATTTTAGTGGACACTGGAAGCTCAGTGAGTGTGATGTTTTCAGGAGCTTAGGACTCTATGAATATCCCACACGACCTGATCGAGGAAGATGAAAACCCAATTATCGGTTTCAGCGGCGAAGTTACAAAGGCGATTGGAAAGGTGAAGATACCGATAACAGTGGCTGACAAGTCCGTCTTGGGCACTTTATTGTTGCTGGGTTGCAGAGCACCCTACAACGCGATCGTAGGACGAGATTGGCTGCATGAGATCGGTGCAGTCACATTAGAGCTGTCAATTCCTAACCCGGCCCGCGGGTTGGACCTAGCTTGGCTTGTTTTAACCCGGCCCGGCTTGGCTTGTTGTCTAAACAAGCCGGGTTAGGGTTGGCATATCTAACCCTAGTAGAAAACAAGCCAAGCTAGGGTCAACCCGCTGTTCACGGGTTGGCTTGTTAGTTACCTATTTTAAAGATTTTATCTAATAGAAACATGTTCATTTGTAGTCCAGTGGTTGTTATGCTAAGTGAACACCTAGCTGAGCTAGGTTCAATCCTCCCTAACAACGTAATTTTAAACATTTTTTTTTTTTAACTTTCAACATTTTTTTTGGTTGTTATGATAACTAACAAGCCAACCCGTGAACCCTACAAGCCAACCCGCGGACAAGCTAGGGTTGGGATTTTGGGCTTGTTGATGAATAGCACTAGGGCTAGGGTTGACCCTAGCTTGTCAACGGGTTCACAAGCTAGGGCCGGGTTGACCCTAGCTTGCCCCGTTGACAGCTCTAAGTCACATCATCTAATCATCAGTGCCTGAAGTTTATTACCCCAGAAGGAGTTGGGAAAGTTAGAGGCGATCAGATGTCCTCCCATAAGTGTCATGAGAATGCAATGGATGAGTACAAGAAGTCAGAAGTCAGTGGAAACCAGATCATCCGAGTCGAGCAGAAATATCAATTACAGAACCCTCTCCCTCCAGAATCATATAGGGGAGAGGATGCAGCTGAACCCGCGACAGTCTAGAAACTGATCGAGGTCCAGATTGGAGTTGAGGAACACAAGAAAACGTTCGTAGGAGCAGATCTGCCTGTACATGAACGTGATAGTTTAATTACATTGCTAAGGGCAAACATCGACGTTTTCGCATGGAGTTTTGCTGAGATGCCAGGGATATACCCGAATGTAGCCTGCCACAGGCTAAATATTGATGAGAATTTCCGTCCTGTTCAACAGAAAATTAGGAATATGGCACAAAGAAAAAGAGATGGAGTCACTAAAGAGGTCGAAAAACTGCTGGAAGCAGGATTCATTCGACCTGTGCAATATCCTATCTGGCTGTCAATTGTGGTAGCCGTTCCAAAGAAGAATGGTAAAATTCGTGTCTGTATAGATTTTACCGACTTGAATAAAGCATGTCCGAGTGATCCGTACCCGCTGCCAATGATACGATATTTGGTGGATAAAACCGCAGGGTTCGAGAGACTGTCATTCATGGACGGTTTTTCTGGGTATAACCAAATACCTTTGTTCGAGGACGATCAAGAACATACTGCATTCGTGACTAACAGAGGAGTTTAATGCTATACTGTAATGCCGTTCGGGCTAAAGAATGCAGGGGAAACCTACCAGCACTTGGTGGACCATTTGTTCAAGGATCTGATTGGGAAGTTGATGGAGGTATACATCGATGATATGGTAGTGAAATCTCAGCAAAAAGAATCACATTTTCTTGATCTGCAAAAGACGTTCGATATCTTAAGGCAATATCGTATGATGCTCAATCCAGCAAAATGTTCATTCGGGGTGCATCATCGTGAAAATTCCTTGGATACTTGATGACACACAGAGGAATCGAGGAAAATCCAGATCAAATCAGAGCCATCAGAGAAATTCCATCCCCCAAGAACGAAAAAGGAAGTCCAGAAGCTAGCAGGACGATTGGCATCCTTAAACCGTTTCATTTCACGCTCGTCGGATCGATTCAAGCCATTCTTTGATGTTTTGAAGAAATCAGTGAATTTTGGTTGGACGGCTGAGTACGAAAGGGATTTTGATGAGATAAAGCAGTATTTGTCAACCCCTCCGATTTTGGTGAGTCCAAAAGCTGGGAAACCTATTGGAGTTTATCTGGATGTAACGGAGAACGCTGTGAGTGGAGTGCTGTTTGTTATGGATCCATATGAGAAGCCTGTTTACTTTATCAATAAATTCTTGACAGGGGCAGAAACACGGTACAAGAAAATTGAGAAGATAGCGCTTGCACTATTCCATGCATCTCGTCGCCTAAAGCCTTATTTCCAAGGAAGGAAAATCGTGGTATACTCGGAATACCCGCTGAAGCGAATCCTGGAACGTGCTGATGATTCCAGTCGACTAGCCATATGGTTAAATTTTCTGGGGGCTTATGAGATCAAGTACGAAACCAGAACTGCAGAAAAAGGACATGCACTGGCGGCACTGCTAGCAGATTTTCCGGTGGACGATATAGAAATGGTTGCTGGAGAAGAAGAGGAGTTGTTCAAACCCACTGAGCCAGTCACTGATCAGATTGGGGGAGAGTCTGCAATGGAGATCGATACACCAGAACCATTATGGACCGTATTTACTGATGGATCTTCAAACGTTAGTGGTGCTGGAGTTGGAGGCGTAATCCTTACTCCAGAAGGTTCGAGGATCGAGAAAGCGACCAGGCTGGGTTTCCAAGCATCAAACAATGAAGCTGAATATAAATCCGCGATTATCGGTTTAAAAGCTGTCAAGCAGTTAGATGCGAAGAACGTGAAGCTGGTGACAGATTCCATGCTAGTAGTTAACCAATTCCTGGGGACCTACAGAGCAAAGGAGGAGAGAATGGCATTGTATCTGGACCATATGAAAGAGATGGCAAATGAGTTCGACCGGTTCTCTATTGGGCAGCGACTGCGATTGGAGAACAAGCACGCAGATGCTTTAGCTTATCTGTTTTCCACAGTGCCAATAGATACCACCAGATTCGTGGTAGTAGATTTCCAAGAATTACCTAGCATCTCCGACAGCCATTTTGTTTTGGATTTCGAACACCCTAGTGGGGGCGAGAGGGCAGCTACATCAGCACAGGGAGAAACGGAGAACATCGACAGCAATATGGATATTGACGGTCCAGTAACAGATAATTCAGGAGATCATGTTGAAAACAGTGCAGACTGGCATCAACCTTACATCCAATACCTGACAACTGGAGAACTCCCTGAAGATGAGAAAATTGTTGCATAGGTGAAAAGGGATTCATGGAGATACTCAATGATCGAAGGGATGTTATACCGCAAACATGTAGCTTTGGAGCCATTTTTGCGATGTGTATCAGCCGAGGAAGGACAACTTATTCTAGCAGAGGCTCATGAGGGAATCTGTGGAAGCCATTCTGGGGGGGCGCGGTCTCGCGCACAGGATACTTACCCAGGGATATTTCTGGCCGAACATGCAGAGAGATGCTAAAGAATATGCACAGAAATGTGTGCCATGCCAAGAACACGCTCCAATTCCGAAAAGGCCAGCCAACGAGTTGCATCCAGTTTTCAGTCCCTTGCCATTCTCTATGTGGGGATTGGACATCGTCAGACCACTTCCAAAATCTCCTGGAGGCGTTAGATTCGTATTAGCCGCTACCGAATATTTCACCAAATGGGTCGAAGCAGTGGCACTGGTACACGTTACCAGACATGATGTGAAAAGATTCATATGGGAGATTATCGTCTGCAGATTTGGAACCCCAGACGTGATAATATCGGACAATGGGAAATAGTTTGATTCCGGAGTGATCAAAGATTTCTGCAAGGGCCTGAATATTCGTCACAATTTCTCATATCCATACAATGGTCAGAGCAATGGGAAGGAAGAAGCGACTAACCGCATTATTATGGACAATCTCAAGAAACGACTGGAGAAGGCGAAGGGAAAATGGACCGAAGAATTCCCATGAGTCTTATGGTCCTATCGAACAACCCCAAAAAGATCCACCGGTTTTTCACCATTTATATTGGCATATGGGACGGAGGCAGTCATACCTACCGAGGTGCAGCTGAAGACTACCAAAACTCGTGCTGTCAAATCGGGAAAAAACGACAGCATACTGGCTTTAGATAAGGAATTACTGGAAGAGCAGAGAGAAACAGCCTTGCAGAATATAGTTCGATACCAGCAGGCAATCAAGATGGGATATGATCGCAAGGTCAGATAACGGTCGTTCAAAACCGGGGAATATGTCTTGAAGAAAACCCGAACGGCCACAATGGAACCGAATTGTGGGAAGCTCGGATCAAACTGGGAAGTTCCATACATAGTGGATATGCCAGCATCTCGGGGATCCTACTACTTGAGGAACCTCGATGGAAGGGAGGATTCAAAGCCATGGAAGCCGTGGAATTCGTTCCACTTGAAGAAGTTTTATTATTAGGAGTAGATTGAAATCCTGATGTGCTGCACTCTTTTTCCTTTTTGATGGTTTTATCCCACTGGGTTTTCCACTCAAAGGTTTTAATGAGGCAGCTGTTGTCAAAGCAGTAGGTATCTATCTCGTTATTTAATTCAGAAATTCAATTCAACAATTATTTTGGTATTCCATACTTTATTAATTTTGGTATTCAAGATAACATAGTTCGATTCTGCCGTCAGCAACGTCTCTGACACCTCGCAGATAGGGTGAGTGCACAATTCGAGCATTTTTACCCTATCTCAATTCTATACCCATCATGCGGGACAACAACGAATGTGGCGAACATTTTCATCTTCCCAGGCATGTGGAATGTACACATCACAAGCTCTGCGCGCATCTTGAATAGCAGGATTGGCCCCCTGCGCAAATTCAAGATAAACTCAACTTCTCATTCCATGCACGAGCAAAATGCAGCGGGGAGGTGCACCCCTGCGCGAGCATTGAGCATCATGACACAAAACATGCTGGGGGCGAGTCGTATATCACCTCAACCATTGAGGGACGATATATATGACACTCCAGCACAATCAGCACATCCCTGAGGGCGAGTTGCGTAATGCCCCGAACATCACGCTCGGGGGCAGTTACGTAATACTCCAGAAAAGTGCAAAACCATAGGGGAATGCGAACTTCTTAACCCATAACAGATTATGGATTAAGAGGGGGCGATGTTTGTACCCTTAATAATTTACACAAATTAATGGGCTAACCAAGGCCAACAAAGATCCTACCAATAGTAAAGGAGGGTTCGTTGGGCCTAAGGTGCTTCCCTAAATTACCCAAATATGGCTAACTAGGCCTTACAAGGTACCCCATATGCAAAATACCCAAACTAAGGCTAGACAAGTAGCACATAAGCAATGGTTGATGACGTGGCAGGGGACACGTCACCAAAGCATGGACACGTCAGCATAAGGGGGAGGACGCGGAGGTGCCACGTCCACGTCATGCCACGCACATAGGTGATGATGTGGCGATCTACCGAGCGACAAAAAAGCCACGTCGAAACCGATGACGTGGCGACGTCACACGTCAAAAAATATGTGCCACGTCATCAGAATTGATGACGCGGCATTTGACTCGTCAAAATCGATGCATAGTAAGCACATCCGTTACATGTAACACCGTCACTAACGGCGTTGGAATATACCAAGCATATTCCGTTAAACTCTAACGGCATAAGCATCTTCGGTTGCTTTTAACGGCGTTACTAACGGCGTCAGCATATGCCTAACGCCGTCAGAATATTTCGTATCTTCAACGGATTACAAGAAAGAGTTGCCACGGCGCCATATAGCCGTGACGATCTGGCGGCAATCTGCGATGTATTTCTGATTAATCGGGAGAGTTCGAATGGAACGATGAATCGGGTATTAATCGGCGATGTATTGCCGATTAATTGTGGGCCGGTTTTGGTGTTATTCGACGTTGTTTAATCCCATAGTCCCCGGATATTTGCGCCCCATTCTTATTAGTCTACGGATATTTGCGCCACGACTGCTTACACCCATTTCTCTTACACCTTTGGTTATCCACACCCAATGTGATTCCTTTACCATGATAATGGAAGTTTCTGGAATTGATATCTGCATGGACTGTTATTGCATAGAGGCATGCAGGGGCCAGTAATGGCAATTAATACCTTCCATAAAGTAAAGGAAATAAAACTGAAATTCTCCACATATAAATGGGAAGTTTTTTATCCAAAAAGGTAAGCAATTCATTCCGCAAAAACTCCTGTAAGAAATCCTAAAACTGACTTTAGCATCGGACTATTTTTTGCAGGTACCCCCCCCTCTCCTCAACAATCCAATCGAAGATCGATCCAGAGATCTATTTCCAACAGCAACATCGCACAAAATTCTGTGTTTGGGGTAGAATTAATTTTACCTTACAAACATTGGTGAATTCCGAACTCAGGTCACTGGTGGAGAGAATCCTGAATCTAGTATTTGGATAGGTAACGCCTGGGTTAGAGAATGGATCAATGAATCTTGTGCGCTTATTTTCAGATCCAGGGTTCGGATAAATTGCGCCCATCATTAATGTTTTTGTTTTTTTACAAGTAAATAGAAAAATGCAGAAACTTCTACTCAATATCCGAAATATAACCGGACAACACATTGTTATTAGAGATTTGTAACCTTTCGGGTTTAAAATTCCTAAGGTATTTCTAATGGAAATTAGATTGACTAAATTTGTTGCAGTTGTGTGTTCAGATGACACCGCACCTTGACCAAATTGCCTATCATAGAAATTATATTGGTTGAATTTGTTGCAGTGTGTGTCGATGACATTGCACTTTGATTAGGTTGCCTAGCACAAAAGAAACATCCTCAATATTTCTATTATTCATCTTCATAACTTAAGTTTAACTACTTGTACGTACCCCTGTAAGCTTCTCTGATACCATCTAGAGTTGCAACATCTCTGCTTGGAAATCTATATTATTTCTTTGCAAATCTTTGGGGCAACTGATAGCGTGCTAAATCAGCTCTTTTGGAAGCATATTGTCATCTTCCTCTAGGTTCTGTGAAGCTTCTTGATCCCATGCAACAACCTGAGAAGGTCATGGAAATTAGCAACCTTTCAAGGGGCCATTCAAGACTTACTCGAACTATGACGAATCAACAGAAGGTGAGAGCTTTAATTTAGGCTCATCCGGATTGGGGAAAATTATTGTATTAGTATTACCTTCTATAATTAGAGAACACTTCATGGACCTAAATGCTAATAGTTATGCCAAATTTTTCCTTATGATTTTTAAGGATTCATTCAATAAATTCAGGATTATTTCTTTGATAGTAAATAATGTTGATAATATGACTCTGGTTATACATAACCATGTCGATCGGAGGAAAACACATGATGTATGATACTATTAATAATGGGATCATCTTTTGGATGGATTTTCTTTTTGACATGAAAAGGGCAAGATATATTAAAAAGAGAATCACTCAAGGTGACAAAAGTACAACAACTCAAAAACAAGAAAAAGAAAGAAATTTTTTTGTCAAGGACAGTTCACAAAAGCATCCCAATTACAAATTAAAGTTGAAAGAAGGAACCCATCAAAATTCTCGGTATGATATAACCAATTGAACATAATGCACTTAACTATGGATAAAATCACATATAGATTTCTAGATAAACCAGCGGATGCTGGCAAAGACCTTAACCAAACCTTTGAAAGGATAAGAAGAATTGAAAATGTAGACTTCTGTGACATTACATCATTGGCATAGTTGTCCAACTTACTGGTTGTGGAGCACAAAATCCATGAACATTTTGCTAACCAAAAATAAAGAAAAAGCTTTGATGTGCTGGTACAAAAAAAATAAAAAAATAAAATCCATCCCAATTGATGGATCAATCAGTCCATTGGGGCTCACCAATTTAGGTCCGTACTAAGCTACAGATTGGGGGTACCGTTATTCACATAGGATATATGTTGTCCGAGTTATGTTAGAGCATTGCTCGGTCGAGCTCGCATGCGTTGCTATATCAAGCATGTTTGTCAATGTTAGTGATCAAAACTATAAAGTCTTGATTTCTAGTATACTATAGCTAAGGTCCCAGACTAGCATAGAAAGTGTAGTTAAGCTCAAGAAATCCAAGGCAATCATCATACAAGACACAGGACTACTCAAGGAACCAGTGGATCTTCATCTACTAAAAGGTATGTGGAGACTTACTATATCTCCTATCTTGAGACAAAAGTCGTTTTACTATATAGACTAAGAATATACACATGTGACATTTCGAGATGAGTATATCTCGCTTATCTATTTCTCGAAATATGTGTTGATAAAGCTTTCGCTTTAGCCAAGTTCATCTTTTCCTAGTGACGAAAGTCATGTTATGTTTCAATCACTTTGGAAATTGCTATGACGAAAACTAGTTTGTGAATAAAAACTATATGACGTCCTCTGAGAATGTTTCAATGATTAAAATGAGAGTTTAAACTATATAACCACTGGGGATATAAACATTGTTGTGGTAGCACATATATGTATAAGTCCTTATGGCTTGAACCGAAGTTTGCAAACTTCGTTGATCAAGTGGAAACCGGAACTTGAGCAGTCAACTCAGTCTGCGAACTTTGTCCGCGAACATGCATAGTTCTCGAACACGAGAATTTCTGTTGGAGTTGTAGCTCGGTTTCAGTCCGCGAATTGACGGAAGTTCTCGAACCCGATAATTTCTGCTGAAGTTTGTGAACTCCAACCGGTTAACTTGAGTCCGCGAACTTGAGTGGTTATGTCTAAAAACGATGTTCGTGAACTTATTTAAATTATCTAAGGAATGCTATTGCAAACCGTGGCTTTATAGTTCATGAATTGATTCTAGTGAATCACATCGTTTTGTCTTCAATTGTGTCTTGTGTAGTACATAAGATCTCATAGCAATTGAACAACTATCTAACTAGTTCATTTGAGTCATTTGGACTAGTTATGGTGAAGAAGAATATGGTTGATATGAAAGTTATCATTTAGCTAACCATTTGGTTGACTAATATTTGATGCTGGTGAATTTCGAACTCAAATCACTGGTGGACAGAATCCTGACTCTAGCTTTTGGATAGATAACGGTTGGGTTAGAGAATGGATCAATGAATCTTGTGCGTTTATTTTCAGATCCAGGGTTCGGATAAGTTACGCCCACCATTAATGTTTTTGTTTCTTTACACAAAAATAGAAAAATGCAGAAACTTCTACTCAATATCTAAAATATAACTACACAATAGGATGTTACTAGATATTTGTAACCTTTCAGGTTTAAAATTCCTAAGGTGTTTCTAATGGAAATTAGATTGACTAAATTTGTTGCAGTTGTGCGTTCAGATGACACAACACCTTGACCAGATTGCCTATCATAGAAATTAGATTGGCTGAATTTGTGGCAGTGTGTTTCGATGACATTGCACTTTGATTATGTTGCCTAGGACAAAAGAAACATCCTCAATATTTCTATTATTCATCTTCATAACTTAAGTTGAACGGCTTGTACGTTCCCCTGTAAGCTTCTCTGATACCCTTTAGAGTTTTTTTTTTTTTTTTTGGATAGAAAAGGTTAGATATTATTGATGATACTGAAAAGAGAAAAAGGAATGCGTGTTTTTCGGGAACGTTATAGCCAACACCAAAAATTAAAAAGAAAACCAAATGGAGGGCATAAGATAGCTCCAAGATTAATCAGCAGTAGAAAGAGTAAAGCATAACAATTGCTGCGAAACATAACGGGAAAAACTAACACAGCCTACTAGCGCTTTCTAGCAGCAAATCTCTGGACTCTACCAAATTTTTGTTACTTCCCTTATTGGGGATACTTCCATTCCATTTCATTCTTGAGAGTTCTTTCTCAATTTTCTTCTCAGATTGCTTGTAAGATTTGTCCTCACAAGCCCTGAGATGAGCTTCCTTGTCAGAAACTACATCAAGGATCACTTCACTATCATCCTCACAGTCCTCAATGGTTACCCTATCTTTGTAAAGTGCATACTCATTACTCAACATGCTGAAAGAATTATTGGTACTTACATTAGCAGTTCCACTCATTGCAACACTGCTTTTGCTTTTAACAACATCGTCACCATCTGAAACAGTTTTCATGGTATCCTTAACTACATTAACGCCATACTGTACATTCCGCTATCAATTGGGAATCATCTTTTGGATTGGTATGTGAAATGACTAATCATTGTGATAGGGTTATGCTTAACTTATTTCACTAATTTTTTCACAACCACTTGCTCAAAAGTTGGACTAATGCAAGAAACTTTCTTTGGAGGTTTTGTTGCATAATTCTTTATTATATGAAGATCATTATTTGCAGTCTTGTCCTGATTCTGGTTCTTTGAGATTTTTTGAATTTCTGGAGACTTGTAACTTTGGAAAGCAAGATCTGGAATGGTAGCTTGCATCTTCTCACCTTTGTCCATATTTTTAGTTATGCTAGCTCCACTGGACTTGGAGTTGGAGATTTATATGGCAGGAATGGTGGCATCCGTCTCACTTCTGTCCAAATTTTTATCTCCATTGAGATCATAATTTGGGCTAGTATTCAAATTATCATCAGCTTTATCTATAACTTCTTTCTCCCAAATCATATCTCCATCTTTTGCAGTGGTTTTTCTCCAATTTTCCCATGGTTCTTCAACCATCAATAGTTTGCGAGGCTTCTTTGGTTTCCATCTTTTCTTCAAATTCTTGGAGCATGTCTTTGAGGAGTTCCCAAACACCATAAAAACTTCACACTGCGACGGCTTCCATTGGTATTCTACTGGCAGTTTTAGTGCGATCTTACCATCTATCACAAGTGGGATTCTAGAATGGTAGGTGAAATTTATATCAATTTCAACACAAACCCTGGCATATGCTAATCTATCTTGATTTATGGTGCAGTCATCTGCGTATAGTGGTTTCCCTGAGTAGCTAGCAATCAAGCCTAAACCATTGTTATCCCACATATGTAGTGGAACCCCATAGATCATAACCCAAAGAGAGACTTATTTTATCATAAAAACTGAATTTTCCAACAGTTGAGTCCATAGTCTCACTGTGTAGAGTTTTCCTGATATGAATATAGACCTTGTATCTAAAACAAGCCTTTTATCATATTCATCTTTGAAATCAAAAATAAATGATCCATTGTTGTAGAGTTTGATCGTTACCTCTTGTTTAAAGTTCCATAATTTGCTCATAGTAATTTGGACTACTTTAAAAGAGAGGCGTTTTCCCACAAAAAATCAAACTACCTTGTTTTCACACTTTTTCTTCGTACCCGCTGAGAGATTTTCGGAATGAACATCCACATGAAGTTTGTCATTTACTTCAATTGGAAGAGTAAATTTTGAAGGGTTATAGAACATACTGCTCTTGGTTTAGGAAACAATCCTCTCCATTTTTTTTTTTTTTTTGCAATTCATCAACTTCCTGCGAAAAATATGAAGAGTGATTAACTAAATTCTTTCTTTTTACCTTCAACTGAGATTTCAGGGGTGTTGATCAATTGCAGAGATTTTCCAGCATTTATGTTTGTACCCTAATATATTTGGGTGCCAATATTAATTAAAGGTAGCCTTATTGGTAGGAACATTTTCATCCCATGCCCATCAACCCGTTTCTACCGCTACGTATCCGCCAATGCATCTCCATGGTCCAAGAAGAAAATTCAAGAACATTCCATATTACTTGATAGACAAGTATATGCTACTATATAAATACATGGGTCTAAAACCTAAGAGAAAAACCTATTCTAGGTTTTGATACCCAGAGAAAACCATTGTAATTCTTATTAGTAAAATACCTCTCCCCATTCAAATACATGGGTCTAAAACCTAAGAGAAAAACCTATTCTAGGTTTTGATACCCAGAGAAAACCATTGTAATTCTTATTAGTAAAATACCTCTCCCCAAGAGGATTCATCCGTGGATGTAGGCACCACTTGCCGAACCATGCTAGATTCCTATCTTCTTTATTTTTCTTCATTCGTAACTTATTCCTAATTTTACATCATCATTATCAAATCAATCGTGTTTGTGCTAAAAGTAATTTTGGGTACAAATAATTTATATCTTCGATTCAGATTCAATTATAGGGTTAACTTTAACCCCTCCTTTCACACCGTAAGATTCCCCAAGAGATGGAAAATCAGGTGAAACATGGTTAGACTCATTGTTTGCTGATGAAGCTTGAATAAAACTCTTTCCTAAATCTTCATATTAAGGAATCGAGATAGCCTCCACGTCAGCGCTCATTCTCTCTCTAGATTATTATTTTTACCCTCTAGAGTTACAACGTCTTCTGTTTGGAAATCTATATTGGCTCTTTGTAATTCTTTGGCCCAGCTGATAGTGTGCTAAGTCATCTCTTTTGGAAGCATATTCTCGTGTTCCTCTAGGTTATATGAAGCTTCTTGCTCTCACACAATTTCTTGAGAAGGTCATGGAAATTAGCAACCTTTCGAGGGGCGCATTCAAGACTTGAACAATGACTCAACAAAAAGTGAGAGCTCTAGTTTCGTGTCATCCGGTAGGGGAAAATTATTGTATTACTATTTTCTTCCATAATTAGAGAAAACTTCATAGAGCTAAATGCTAATAATTATGCCAAATTTTTCCTTATGAGTTGTAAAGATTCTTTCAATATTTTCAGGATTGTTTCTTTAATCATAAAGAATACTATCAAAGACCTTAACTCAACTTTTGCGGTAATAAGAAGATATATGAAAGTTTAGACTTCCGTGACATTACATCATGGCGAGAGACCGATAGTTTCTCCCGACAAGTGACCCGAGGGAGATCCAACGATGATAGCTAGGGTAATGCTCTCATCATTGGGATGATAAAAGTGTTTAAATGGGCCCCATCACATATCTAAGTCCGTAGTTTTTTCTCGGGATAAAGTGTCGGTCAACCTATCATTTCCGCTACATCATTATTGATATAGTTGTCCAACTTGTTGGTTGTGAAGCACAAAATCTATGAACATTTTGCTAACCAGAAAATGAAAAAAAACTTTGATGTGTTGGTACTGAAATAATAATAATAATAATAATACACTGTAACTTCTAAAATTCATGAATCATCAAAAACAAACAATCAAAAGCCACTTCTCTCTCCTAAGAAAAAAAGGAAAAAAAAACTCTATAACTTCTTTTTCTTCTTGCTCAGATTTAGTCCTTTTGGGCTAGATTTGAGCAAGGATTTTCTATTTTTTATGAATAAAAGTAGTGTAATTTGTAGTTTTAGGTTTTGTTTTTGTTATTTTTGGTGTCTATGGACACATTTCTTCGCTATTTGGGCGATATTCTCTTCGTCTTTGGGACGATTTTCTCTTCGCTCTAATAGTGATTCTATCAAATATCCATGGTGTTTCTTGACTTGCTATTCTCAATTCATCAAGAACATCAATGATTCTGCTCGGATTCGCTTTGGATTCATCTTCAACAAGAGGGATTTAGGGCATCCGGATTCGTTTGGATCTACAAGATTTTGGGCAAATTACTCCATTTTATTTGGAGCATCTCTTATTGAAGAAGATAATTATTTCAAATGGTCGGATTTGATTCCGGTTCACACCATCTTTCGTCAATAATACTGGTACAAAAATTGGATATCTTTGGAGTGCATGGCTCTTTCTCTTCGCGATGTATTTGCAATTGGGGTCATCATTTGTATTTGGGTTTTGATTATCTTGTATTTTGGTGTTTTTGAAAATCTTGTAAGCAATCATGTAATCACTATTTTGATTTGAATGAATTGAAATGTGATTTTCCAAAAAAAAAAAGTAACTTCTAAAATTCGTGTTTCTGAAATTTATAACTATAGTATCAAGTAAAACAATTTTATGGTTTCGACTCGGCTTTTATAACTAAATTTTAACCTAGCAAATTAAAAATTTATGTACTCTTTTCATTTTTGTCCCTATGCTTTAAATTTTAGAAGTTATATGGTAATGTGGCGTGCAAGTTGTTGGATATTTTCAATAACTTAGAAAATAAAATAGTTTTCGTTTTTGGTTTGTCACTATAATGGGGAAGTGTTATGTGTTGGATAAACACAATGGATGTTAGTTGGAGATGAAGGGACACCTCTAATATGTGTGATGGTTCATAAAGGACTCAACCATTCCCAACAGACACCTTATGTGTCTTTTGGAAGTGAAGAGGCATCTCCAATAGGCATGAATAACCCTATAAGTAGTGAAGGAATTCTCACATTCTTGAGTATGAATTCAACCTGTTTTCTCTATATCTAAAGAATCATCAGAAATATCTCTCATGTGTTCTTGGTTGGGTCAAGGGGTGCAAACCTTGAATCCAATTTCCTGTTGTAGGGCTTTCATTGTATCCTGAAGGCATTATTTCGCATACCTGTTGCAATCGCCAATTTATATTGGGAGGGTAGAAATAATCGTCTAAAAGAAATCACCCGAGCCTTGAAAGCTTTTGAGTACAACAACAATTTCTTTTTGTGTTATCATCCTCTGTTTTATACCCACATTTTCCAACAGTTTTAGACGATTAATTTTTCTCTTGACAATGGAGGATGAAACTCTACTGTAAGGCTTGATCGTTGTATCTTGGAAAGCGACATACGTAAAACCGTGAGCACCGTATACGGGGATAATTGTATTTAGGGAAAGAGGATTACCTCTCCTCGATCAACCAATCCGATAAGTCTTTCTAACTTTTTCTATTATTATTTTGGTTTCTTCGGGAAATACTTGTTGCGCTCCTTAGAATGTTATTATGTGAATTAGGTATGCCTATCACCATGAGTCTGATATGCAGGTCCCACTGTTATTCTAGCGTTGGCAAAGGTCAGTGGCTTGACATTTCAAATTTAAATGTGAAATTTGAAATAATACAACGGATGAGCAACTGAACTTGGTGAAAAGCACAACGGATGAGATGGACAGTAAATGTCTACTAGGTATTCCTTGAATATCCATCGATGCGTCTTGCCATCAAATGACATGACCGGTTGAACGGGATACATGTGGTGATTTTCTTGAAATCTCTTATGAATTTAAGAATCTTCATTAGCATTCTGTAGTTGGTACTCCCATTTGGTTACTAATTTATTTTAAGTTCAAAATCCATGTCCGTTGGATAGAACGGAATGGTGTCTTTTCACAAGTTAAGTGACAGCTCTTTGAGGTTATAAAATCTGATGGTTTAATCTGAGTGAATAGTCACTAAACCATATTCTTGTTCTAAAAATTAAATCTTAATGGAACCGACATGGCGGAGTTCGGAGAGATGAATCTTTTCTTCAAAAGACTCATGGCCAGGGGATTTTGCGTGCATCATTATGCATTTTTGGAAAAACCCCAGCCCTGTAAATGGTGAAGTGGATATGAAAATAATTCTTGAGATAAGAATTATAGGTTTCAAAAGTTGGAAAATGGGATATCTTAAATGATATAAAAAGGAAAGTGGAATACCGGTGAATATGTAACGTATTGGAACATTGGGCGCGCGACCAAATATCCAACGATGTTATGATATTACCGATGCATAAATTGTGAACATTTGCATTCCATAGTGTAAAATGTTAAATAGACAATGTCTATGTTTTTGGGTATAAATTTGTAGAAGATTGGGCATGAGTAGAGGAGTTACTCATTGTAATAATGTGCTTGTTGAAACATCAAGTAAGTTGCCTACAAATTTTCTATGCCTCTAGTGTATGCAAGTCTATAATGACTTCTTGTGAATTAACCGTAAATGTTAATTAGGATCACTAGAGAAGTTACAATTATTTTGTAAAATCAAAGAGGAACATTTTTAGTAATGTTTTTAGAATTGATTGCATTAGTAGATGCAATTAATGAGAAGAAATGGCTTAAAACCTAACTTGTAGAGATCCTATTTTGGAAGAAGCCATCTCAGGAGGTATTGATTAATTGTGAATCAGGATATGATCTATAACGTCTTTAACAAGACTTATAATGAAAAGTCAAGACATACAAGTCTTAGACAAGGAACGGTAAGTCAATTACTCAAGAAAGGAGTAATTGCAGTTAACCATTGAAACGGAGAAAAGCTTGGTAGACCTACTAATGAAGAGTCTCCCAAAGGAATTAATTTCAATGAAGTATACAGAAATGGGACTAAGGTCTGTGAATGAAAGTTCGATCATCCATAGCAGAAACCCAACCTATGTTTTGAAAAATATAAACAAGGTTCAATGTGGTACCAACAAGTTATGGAAGTGATTATGGTGCACTAAGTAAAACTTCTCATTTCTCGTTTAGTGCAGGTTTAACGCAAGAAAATAGGATGGATGTAAATCCTTAATGAGTCTCGTGATTAGTAAAAGGTGTCTCGCAGAAACACCTTCGAGACTTACCTATATGAGTATGGAAATGTGGGCCGTTTCCTAAGAGAAGAAGACCGTTCTCTAAAGAAGACTCATGAATAAGGATATAAGCACAAGGCCTTTATAGTGCTTGCCTACAGAACACATGATTTATGGAATCAATATGTGTGGAGACTCCGGTTTTATCATAAGGGATACTTGGTTCAAGACTGGTTTCACCATAGAATCTCGATAAGGCTTTGAGTTTCTTACACTAAGTGAAGGTTCAAACCCAGAAGGTACCTATCATTTATGTATTGATTTCAACGATGATGCTTAGTCTCCAATTGTGCTTGAACTACGTTGGCTTGATCCCACTCGGGTACGTAGGCAGTCACTTGAGTGATGCAGCCACTCCGGTTTTATAAGTTTTATTATATTTTATATTTTTGGTTTTTGAAAATAGGGGGAGATTGTTGGATATTTTCAATAACTTAGAAAATAAAACTGTTTTCGTTTTTGGTTTGTCACTATGATGGGGAAGTGTTCTGTGTTGAATAAACACAATGGATGTTAGTTGGAGATGAAGGGACACCTCTAATAGGTGTGATGGTTCATAAAGGACTCAACCATTCCCAACAGACACCTTATGTGTCTTTTGGAAGTGAAGAGGCATCTCCAATAGGCATGAATAACCCTATAAGTAGTGAAGGAATTCTCCCATTCTTGAGTATGAATTCAACCTGTTTTCTCTCCATATAAAGCATCATCATAAATCTCTCTCATGTGTTCTTGGTTGGGTCAAGGGGTGCAAACCTTGAATCCAATTTCCTGTTGTAGGGCTTTCATTGTATCATGAAGGCATTATTTCGCATACCTGTTGCAATCGCCAATTTATATTGGGAGGATAGAAATAATCGTCTAAAAGAAATCACCCGAGCCTTGAAAGCTTTTGAGTACAACAACAATTTCTTTTAGTGTTATCATCCTCTGTTTTATACCCACATTTTCCAACACAAGTATCCTGGACAAGTAACAAATGTTTATTTGTAGCTGCAATATAGTATTAGTCGGAGATGCTGCATCTTTGTACGTACAATTTGATGAACATTTATATTGTGGCACGCAACTTGCAAGTGTCCAATTTAAAATCCTTCACTCATTATTAAGTGTTGTGGGATCCAATTCAGAGATGCAGCTAGGTGGGAGATTGGGACTCTGGGAGTCATGGGACATTTAATAAATAAATACTGGTATATCAATGTTAAGGGAATGTTGCAGGAATTGGGGTCTGAATTGCTTGTTGCTTAACATTACAGTAACACACATTTGCTGGCTCAACTTATGTTTTACGTCCTCTCAGCTCTTTTCTTTTAATCCAAATTAAAATAGTCTCCAACGCATGAACGTTGGCAGATCAGGAATTGTCTGTTCCGAAGGACCATTATTGTTTCTTTTGGGATTCCCATCGCATGTTGAGAACAAGAAAACAACGGCGAATCATCCTTTGATTCATATCCATCTACTTTCGTGTATACAAATCATTCTTTCTTCTCTATCAGAAAAGTAGGAATTGAATTTAATACCTATTCTAAACAAATGTGTGTACATAGGTGTAAATACTTGGACATTGTGAAAATTCTGGATTTTCTTTATAAGCAAAAGAATTTTTTTTTTAAAAGAATAAAAATAGAGAGGGGACATAAAGCCAGAACTTCAAGATGAAAGCAGAATAGAGATAAAAATAAAATAATCGGTCAAGCGAAACAATTACATCAACAAGGTCACTAAAAGTGTTTCATCTAAAAAGTGTTTCTAGGAGCTTTCATGTATGAAAAATGAGGATTTGAATGGCTAGATGAAGCGAATTTGAACATAGTAGTTGTCATTTACAAATGATATTCTAAAAATGATAAAACAATCATCCATCAAGCAGTGAACCTAACCCTTATATAATTCATGCAAGTAAATCTTTGATGCAATCAGCCAACTTCTGCCTTCCTCAACTCATGCCTCATGGGTCATTTTTTATTTTTCAGCTTCTACACTCAAAGCTTCATAAATTTGTCCAACTGCTCTTTGGTACTACAAGAAACCTTTATTGCAATGGCACAAGTGTCATTTACGATATATCCTTCATCAGGGTCATGGAGAACACTAAGAGGAATGAACTTTTCCCAACCACTGTTTTCAGCACCTATTTCAAATTTGTGAACCTCTTCTGCCAATTTCATTCCATAAGATGTGAGCAACAAATATCAATTACTTTAATTAAAAAACACACACACATATATACGTACACGTATATACCAAGCAATGAGGGTAATGTTTCAAAAAGAAAAAAAAAAGCAATGACAGTATAACAGATGAATCAGGTAATATCTTTTGTATATGTGTTCTTGTAATTTGTTTGATTAACAACGGAAAAACTGTATTCCGTGTAAATTGATTTTGTCAAGTCGACAGGGCATAGGAAGAGTGACAAGTGATCATATACTTCATCATATCCCTTTGAATAAACTTTTGCTCTCCTAAAAATAAAAACAAAGCAAAAGTAATGAAGAAACTAATCGATACGTGTAAATCAGAAAGAGCATTGATTTAATGACATACCATTTAAAATTACCAACGGAGAAAACATCAGAGCAAACCCCTTCATGAGAGTTCAACTTTGAAAAGTTATGGATTTTCCAAATGAATTTAGTAGATGAAGAAACCTCTACTACTTCAGTTGCCATATTTCTGCAAAGAGACTAGCTAACAATGGAAGGAAGGTATTGTCTCGGCTTGCATGTACCCTGGACGAGCAACAAATGTTTAAATGTAGCTGCGATAGTATTAGTTGGGACATGGGATATCATCAGTCATTTAATTCTATGCAAGAATAAATGATTGAAGGCATGCAATAATTAGATGAACATGAATGAATACTGTGGCTTCCAACTTGCAGGTATCGTATTTGCAATACCGCAGCACTCAGTAGTTTTTACTTTTTTAAGGCCAATATTGAACTGTTGTGGGATCCAAGTCATATATATCAATAAGGGAAACGTTGCAGGAATTGGGAAAAAAGCTTGTTGCTTAACGTTACAGTATTATTCACTTGTTAGCTCAATTTATTTATTGTTACGTCCTTTCTCTTTTCTTTGCCAGATTAAATAGACTTTTTAACTCATAAACGTTGGCAGATCAGAAATCGTCTGATCCGAAGGACAATTATTGCTCTTTTTTTTTGACGCGAAAAGGCAAAATTCAATTAGAAAAAAAAAGCGAAGATGTCACGAAGAGTGACACCAAAGATACAAAAAAGAGAAAAGGGAAAAGAAAAAGCTCACTGAGGAGCAACAAAACGACCTCCAAACAAGAAGGTCAAAAACCAAGCTCTAGCAAGAACTGTCAAAAAACCAGCAACAAGAAACACAAGCAAACACTCTTACAAATCCACATTTTCATCTTGAAAAGAGCATTTGACTGCATCAATTCGCTCATCATAGTCCGAATCTGAGTCGAAATCTCCCATACCATCATTATCTTCGATGGAATGTATATCCATCTCCGACTTAGCATGACTCTCCAATAAACTTCTAACCATAGGTCTCATCATAGGATGGTCAGAGATGCCTAATAACTTGTTAAAAGCGATTTTGGAATCAATTTCGGCCTCCGTAATAGTAGAAACTGAATTGGAATCTATTTTGGCATCCTTTCCTACAAGATTTTTCTTCTTTTTTTCGGTCGTAACTCACTCAAGTCCATTTGCAATGGGAGAACCACCTCCTGATTCTCTTCCTGAATCGAAACAGTAGACGAAATTGGAGTTGAAAAATCATTAGTCACTAAACTAGACTGAGTACCCTTAGGATCATGTTCCTCTTCTATTATTGATTCTTCAACTGTTGCATCTGGAGAGATTGACCTTCCCTCATAGGGGTTCAACTCACAAATGGCAACTGTCTTCGGTTTTAGCTTCTTTCCAGAATTTTTCTTGTTTTTCTTTTTTCTTCTAACGTAGGTCCATTCTGTCGGAGTATCTAGCAACTCAGCTCCGGAACCACTCCCACTCACACAAACTTCTACAGAGACTTGTAACGGTTGTTCACAAGCCACCTCCCCATCTTGTTGGCTATTGCTCAAATTTGAATCAATTGAGTTAGGCACCAAAGGAATTTGTTCTGCTCTGAATTGAGTCACCTCTTCCTTCTCCCTAGTGCTCTCAATCACAGATGTATTTCTTTGTGATGTACTCTCTCCCTTAGAACTATCTTCAATATCTTTAGAAGAGACATCAATATCTTGATCTTCTCTGCGTCTCCCATTAGATTGTGGCTCCAGAATGTTGTAAGGGTTTGAGATTTCAAGACCAACAGGCCTAGTCACAACCTTTGGCAGTGAGGTTGTAACCCCAACTCCCACCACCTCATTATCATGTTGGTTAACATCTTTAGTAACCACCCCATTACCTGCATGCACCCTAGCATTTTCAGAATCCGTAGACCTTCCCACCACACCTTGTGAATTTTCCTTCATTTCAGCACCTTCCTTAGCACTCTTACTCTCTATCGGAACACAGACTTTGTTGACAAATTTGTTGGCAGGGTTCTTAGAGCACTTAGCACTTGTGTGACCAAAAGTCGAGCAATCCAAACATCTCGGTGGCTTCCAAGAGTACTCCACAGAGACTTGAAATTCTTTCCCTTCAAAAGAGACGAGAATAAACTCTGGAAAATCAAAATCTGTTTCTACTTCAACACATACCCTAGCATATTTCATTCTTGATCTAGTTAGAGTATATTTATCAGTAGCCAAAGGTACACCCAAAACACTTGCAATCAACCCGATTCCTTTAGCATTCCATAAATGAATTGGGATGTTTCTCAAATTCAGCCAAATAGGTATTGTCTTCATCTCTTGCATAGACTGTTCGATAAATAACTGCCAGGGCCTAATTAAGAACAGTTTATTTGAGAGAAAAATAGGCCCTATCTCCATTGCAGTGATCTTATCTTCTTCCAAATCAAACTCAAAAATGAAAATGGAGTTTTCATGTAATGACAATATAAAATCACCTTTGAGTTTCCAAACCTTTTTCATTTCATCTTTCACAAAGTTGAAAGATAAACGACTACCAACAAAAAAACCCAGAAGAAAGTTTTCACATACCTTGATCTCCTTTTCCACATCTGAAGCAGAAATAATCGAAATCTTCTTACCATTAATTAGTTTAGGTTTCCGAAAAGGCAGCTTGGATACCTGATTAATCTCTTTGCTAACCTGATTGTTCGGAAAAAACGATCTCCAATTTTCAGATCTTGGGTTTTCAACAGAAACACCACTCGAAACACCACTCGAAGCACCAATAACGGCAGTAGCATCAGTAACATCTCCCCCTAAATCTCCACCAAGAAGTGGGAAATCCTTGGAGGAAAAAGTAGAAGACATTCGATTAGAGATTAGAAGAAGATCAAAGGAGAAATCACAGACAAAGAGGGTTCGGCCAAAATCTCCATGGTCAAAATCGCCCGGCCAAAGTCAAGTCTCAATTCAGAGTATGAATTTTTATTGAAGGACAATTATTGCTTCCAATTGGATCCCCAGTGCATGTTCAAAACTAAGGTTCTAAAAATAGCCGATCATTTGCTTGATTCATATCCATAAACCGTAATCCGTCCATTGGTCATATCTTCATGATCAAGTCTCCTATTCTAAACAAAAGAGTGTACGTAGAATGTATATATCTGATTAAAAGATAAGTTTAATTAGTTAAGGTTTTACTTATTTTCCATCCCATTTTTCCTATTTCCCGTCCCATTTAATTCCTATCCCTAATTCTCCTAAGTACCACCCATATAAATTTTTATATGTCCTAAATCCTATCTCTCACTTTTTATTTACACCCATCAATAAAACCACCCTACAACTAAGAAAAACCTGGACAGTCACGTTTCCATCTCCATCAATAGAGATGTATCGGATCTAAGATAAAAAGAAGTTGACCTTACTGCTGCGAAATCACAGCAGAGATGCATAAGACGGCAACAGACAGTGACTTCATGATGACTGTGAGTTCTTGTCTTTCCGAGCATACTATGATCAGGAAATGGATCATCCAATCCTTATTTTGTCTATAATTTGGCAAGGTCAATAAGTGGTCAATAAACTCCACTACAACGTGATCATCACTACATCTGCTACTTTATTTTATTTTTAATCAGTTCGACATCTTTAACTCTAATCCTACAATTCCTCTTTTTCGTTTTTTATCCCTAAATTTGAATGAATGAGTTTAGAGGCGTCTAACCCCTAATCAGTATATTGAATATTGTCAAAAAGAGTTTTGATGATGGAGCCACTTCATGAAATTAATGAGATGAACAACCTGCAAGTATCCCTGATTAACGGGGATATAAAAGAATAAAAAAAGCTTTATTAGATCAATTATTAACTTCTAAACCTTGTCTACAAAATGGGTTTCAATACTATTATGATAATTAATAGTATAAATCAATCATAGGGTTTTTAATTTGATAGTTTTGGGTTTTGTTTAATGAAAAAGGTCAATGAAGAAGAAGACAAATAAAAATGATAATAATCATAATTATAATCAATTTGACTTTTATAGGTGGTACATAGGAAAAACCATCATTCAAAAGTAAATTCAATTTACAAATTGTGAAGGGATGGAAAATAAGGAAAATGGGGATAAGAAATAGGTAAAACCTTAGTTAATTCTGAATTTGTATGGAAAGAGAATTTAGAAAATTTACACATAATTGTCCTCTACAAAAGATACTACAAATGATAAAACAATTTTCTTTTTGAGGAAAAATAATAAAAACATTTCATCAAGCAGTAGTAAATCTAATTCTTAATTTTATTCTTCGCTAGTAATTCCTCGATGCATTCAGCCAACATCTACCTTCCTCAAATTCAATCCTCATGGTTCGTCTTTGATTTTGCAACTTCTAAACTTCAAATTCATCATTTTATACAGCTCCTCCGTGTCCCTACAAGTACAAGAAACCTCTATCGCAATTACACAAGTATCATTCAAAATATATCCTTCATCAGGGTCATGGAGTTCACTCAGAGGTATGAAATTTTTCCAACCGTTTTCGCTGCCAGCACCTATTCCAAATTTGTGATTCCCTTGTGCCAAAATGAAAAAAAAAACACAGATATAAGATGTGAATAAGCATATCCTAAGTCCTAACAAATATATACATAAACCATGAGAGTACAAGTACCTTCTTCATATGTGTTCTTGGGATTGGTTTGACTAGTAACTGCAAAACTGAACTCCGTAAACACTGATTTTTTTAGATCAACAGGGCATAGGTACAGTGATAAGTAATCATACACTTCCCCCTTTCCCTTTGGGTACATTTTTACTCTCCTAAAACCAAGAAAGAAATAAAAAAACTAATCAACACTTGTAAAGAAGAAAGCGCAAAATAATTTGTCTACGATGCAAGATATACCATTTAGAAGCACCAACAGAGAAAACCTCAGAGCAAACTCCCTCGTGAGCATTCAATTTTGAGAAGTTTTCAATCTTCCAAATGAATCTAGTAGATGAAGAAACCTCTCGCACTTTGGTTGCCATATTTTAGTAAAGATGCAAAAGAGTGAAATACTGACAAGGGAAGGAAGGTATTTATAAGCCTGTCTATACACCTTCTAGTATTTTTGGAAGCTAGGAAAATAGAGAAATTGACTCTTGGAATTTTTTGACTGTTAAAATTCTTTCTCCAGAGAGCAACATAGAATTGGAACTCGGGGTTGCATTAATGAACACAGTCTACCAGACTTCTGCATCAAATACTTGGCTTTAAATAGTTGAAAACTGAATCGATTACCAAGAAGAATGGCACTATATATCCAAAGAAAACGTTTCATTTCTAAAACCAAATTAAGGAGATAAACACTCAGAGTTTTGGATTATAGTGCAAATCGAGTCACGTGCCAAATCTTTCTGTGAAGCATGCAACAGTATTAGTTGGAGATGCTGCATCTTCATAATGATTTGGTTTTTATTAATTGGGTTCAGATACAGAAGTAATACTGTGTACCAGAAAAATCAGTTTTTCTTCTTTTATTAGAATGTAGCCTATAGGAATTGAATGAAGATGCTATCTGTGATTGTTGGGAAAATTGGTACCCCGAGCGCAGCGGAAATCAGGATCACAAAGGGCAATTGGTAATTTGGACCAAATATGGGAGAAATAATAGAGAGAGACATAAGATAAAGAAACACACAACCACAACACAAGATATACGTGGTTCACCTTTACAGGCTACATCCACGGCCAACACCACCATAAAACTTGTATTAATCAAAGACCATTACATGCTCTTTCCGCAACCCAAAACAAGACCAAAGAGTTAACAAGACATACCCAAGAACACCATTGGAGAAACCATAGAAATCAAGTATCTAACATTCGCCAAACCAACCTCATGTCTTCTCTTCTACACCGTCTTCATAGCTGCTACTAACATAGGAGAAACATGGAAACCATCTAAACTTGGTTTAGGGCAAAGCCCCAAACCCTAAACACTAGAACACCAAAATCCTCTCTCTACAAGTTTTTTATATCTTTTTTTAGGTTCTCTACTAGGCTATTTATATACACATAGGTAAGATTAGGGTTTCATAACTTAGCTAATAAGTCTCTAAACTTTAGGATTAAGAAAACTAATAAGAGTTATCAAACTCTTAATCACTGACCACACTTGGGTTAATCCCAAAATTCTCACCACCGACTAGGCAGGCCCATTAACCTATATCCAACAGTAATCAGTATCCCATTCTAAACAAAAATTGTATGTAGCGTGTAATTATCTGGATAAAAGACGGGATTTCAAAGAATGCTAGAATTTGAACGGAACAAGGCATTAGAAGATGCAAATTTAATTAAGCATGAGTGTCTTCTACAAGTGATACTAAAAATGATAAAAATAATCCATCAACCAGTAGTAAATCTATTCCCTCAAGTAATTTTTCAACGCCAATCTGCCAACTAATTCATTCTTCAACTCATCCCTTGATAAGAACTTGGTTCTTATCACGGCCAGCAGAAGCAGGAATGCAACAATGTAAGGTAACAAGAAGAAAGAATAAACTTTAAGAATTCTGATGTATTAATTCAAGTCGTGTAACACTCCTTTTATACAGGAAGATAATCCACAAACCTTCCTAATAAAACTCTGCAACTTACTCCTAAATAAAACTGACTCTAATTAAGGAAAAACACTAAATAAAGACTCCCTAAAAACAGAAAGAATGAAAACCAAAACTACTGGAAACCTTAACATAAAATGGATCCTATCATTCCATCCTCCTTTGAAAATGCCTTGTCCTCAAGGCATACTGAGGAAGCAACCATGTCATCTTCTTCCTCGCCCATTGATTCCGGTAAGCTACTGTGAACCTTCACATTTGGAAAAAAAGTTTTTTTAAGATAAGAAACATGGAATACAGGGTGTATTTTGGACTCACTCGGAAAATCCAACTCATAAGCAACCTTCCCAATCTTTTTAAGTATCTTATGTTGCGCTAAAACCTTTGCGGAAGCGATTTTGCACAACTACAAACAGTACTCAAAAATATTTCCAAGAACACACCAAAAAAATTGTGTTCTTGGAAATATTTTGAGTACCGTTTGTAGCTGTGCAAAATCTCTTCCGCAAGGTTTTAGCACAACATCTTAAATGGGCCATAAAACTTTGGTGCGAGTTTCTGATTATTCCTACGAGTTGTAGATTGTTGTCGGTAAGATGCAATTTCAAATACACTTAATCTCCAACCTGAAATTCTCGTTCTGTTCACTTTGCGTCAGCTCTTTGTTTCATTTTATTCTGGGCTACACTTAAGTTCTCCTTTAATGCCAGTAGAACTTGATGTCTTCGAAGCATTGCATCCTCGACTGGTGTACATTTTGCTTCTCCAGGAACATAATTGTGCATTACTGGAGGTGGTATGCCATATAGTGCCTCAAAAGGAGTCATCCGGGCAGATGTGTGGTAAGTTGTGTTATACCAATATTCTGCCCAATGAAGACATACCGACCAGTTATTTGGTTTCTCCCCAACAAAACAACGTAAATACGACTCAAGACTTCGGTTTACGGCTTCTGTAACAGCTCATTCTCAATTCGGTACCTTGAAGTCGAAATAGCTCATGCCAAAACTTACTAGTAAATACCGCATCTCTATCCGAGAAAATTGATTGTGGGAACCCATGAAGCTTCACGACGGACTCTACAAAAACCTTTGCTACTGAGGTTGCTGTATATGGATGTTTTAACGCCATGAAATGTGCATATTTTGTTAATCTATCCACCACCACAAATATAACCGTATTTCCGTGTTAATTTGGTAATCCATCTATAAAGTCCATCGATATTTCTACCCAAATAGTTTCGAGGATTGGTAACGGTTACAGTAACCCGGCTGGCGATATCATTTCATATTTATTCTTTTGACATATATCACAATGTGCTATATAATTTCTGATATCTTGTCTCATTCCTTGCCAATAGAATAATTTTGATAGACTCTATACTGTTTTCAAGTATCCAGAATATACATCTGCAGGTGAAGAATGAAACTCTTGCAATATTAACTCCTTCCAGTGAGATTTTGGATTCAAAACCCATTGCTGATGATATTTAAGCATCCTATCTTCCATTGAATAGTTCTTTGCATTAAAGTTTGATTAATTTATTTTAGCCATTTGTTCCTTTAACCATGGATCAGTTCTCAATTCCTTCTTTAAATCCTCCATCCAAGAGCAGCTCGAATATGTGATGACACAATTTTCTGAAATTTCACCAACTCTTCACAAAGCATCAGCTGCACTATTATGCACACCCTTTTTATATCTAATTTCATAATCGTAGGAAAGTAATTTTGCTAACCATTTTTGCTGTGAAGGGATAGTAGCTTTAGCTTCCATGAAATGTTTCAAACTTTGTTGATCAGTGTAGATAGTAAACCTTTTACCTAATATGTAAGTTCTCTATTTAGAAACCGCATGGACTTTTGCAAGAAGCTCCTTTTCATATGTTGATAAACTAATATGGCGAGGCCCAATCACTTTACTGGTATATGCTATCGGTTTTTGATTCTGCATCAATACTCCCCCCAATCTGTATCCGCTTGCATCTGTTTCTATAAAAAAACTCTGACTGAAGTCTGGAAGAGCTAAAAAAGGTGTTGTTGTCATTGATTTTTTAAGGGCTTCAAATGCTTTTTCAGCTTCTTCAGACCATATGAACTTATCCTTTTTAACAACTGGGTTAAAGGATATGAAATCGAGCCATAATTCTTTATGAATTTTCGATAGTAACTGGTTAATCCCAAGAATCCACGAATACCTTTCACTGTATTTGGCTTTGGCCAGTTCACCATACACTCAATTTTGGAAGGGTCAGCTACGACTCCCTTGGATGTAATTATATGCCCAAGATATTCAGTGTTCTCTCTCTACCAAATGAAGATTTGCTATGCTTCACCACGAGTTTATTTTCTAACAAAATTTGAAAAACAGTATGAAGATGCTTTATATGGTCCTCCCAAGTACGACTGTATACCAAAATATCGTCAAAAAACACCAATATAAAACTTCGTAAATTGGGTCAAAAGACTTCATTCATCAGGTGTTGAAAGATTGAAGGTGCATTAGTTAAGCCGAACGGCATCACTAAAATTTCATAGTGTCCGTCATGAGTGCGAAATGCAGTTTTATATATATATTCATCATGCATACGAATCTGGTAGCAACCCGAACGTAAATCTAACTTAGAAAAATAGCTAGCTCCATGTAATTCATCAGGAAGTTCATCAATAACATGGATGGGAAACTTATCTTTAACCGTTACTTGATTGAGAGAGCAGTAATCGATGCACATAAACCAAGTCCCATCCTTCTTCTTGACTAAGAGGACTGGTGATGAAAATGGACTTGTACTTGGCCTGATTAAACCAGCATCCAAGAGTTCTCGAACTAGGCGTTCAATTTTAGATTTTTGATAATGTGCGTAGCGTTAAGGACGGGCATTTACTGGAGCTGTGTTTGGTAGTAAGGGAATCTTATGATCATGAGCTCGCATTGGTGGAAGCTGGGTAGGTGTTTCAAGAACTGGATTATATGAATCAATTAATTGTTAGATCTCTTTAGGTACGGATGATGTTACACTTGCCCTTAAACTTCGCATCTGAAAAATTAAATCTGGTGCCCCATTTTTTATTAGCTTCTCCATAGTGTGCATAAATTCTAATTGGTTACTTGTAGAATGTTTTCCCACCAACTGCAGTTGTTGGTTATTTACTTCAAATTCTATTGTTAACTTCTTAAAATCCCAACGAATTGGACCTAAAGTTTCTATCCATTGAGATCCTAGTACCATGTCGCAACCCCCTAATGCTAACACATGAAAATCACTAACAAAAGAAGTATTTTGAAGACGAAACTCCAAGTTGCTGCATCTTCCTAGACACGGAATTATGCTGCCATTAGCAATCATAACCTCAAACTTTCCATCTCTAATCATCTCAATGTTTAACTGTTTTGGTATTGATGGATCAAGAAAATTGTGAGTACTACCCGAATCCACAAGAATTGTAAGTTTTGCCTTTTTTATTTCACCCACAATATGTATAATCTGCGGCGTTGTTGACCCTGCTAAGGCATCCATTGAAATTTCAACTGTCGCAGTTATGACATCTCGTTCCATATCCTCGTCTCCATCTCCCTCTTCTTCATATTCAATACCATCTTCTTCTTCGATAAGAAATAAAGTGTTAGACTTGCATCGGTGACCACGGAACCACCTCTCATCACAGTTGAAACATAATTGTTTCTTCCGTCGTTCCTTTGATTCTTCTGTAGTTAATCGCTTGATTGGAGGAATATTATTGGGTTTAATTGTTTGTGTTATGGGTGTAGGATGAGGTCGCAATATAGGTATGGAACTTTGTCTTCTTAGGTTAACCTTCTCTTCATGTAGACGAGCTAGCCCTATATTTTCAACTAAGGATTCTGGACTTAACGCTTGTACTTCAAGCCGGACCTCTGGTTTCATCCCACCAATATAAAAACTCACCAAAAAAACTCTCTGGAATGTCACTTACAAGGTTCGAAAGTCGTTCGAATTCTTCTTGATAATCTCCAATAGAGTTAAAATTAATCTGGATAATCTAGGCTAAGGCTGCGGCTTGGTCGTCGTATTTTGTGCGTCCAAATCTCTTCAAAAAATATGCAGAGAACCCTTCCCAATTAGGGTTAGGTGATATTTTCTTCATCCACTTATACCACTGTAACGCCTTCTGATAGGTGTCTAAAACACCTTATTATTTATCTATTGTTTATGCTTTCTCTGCTAGTTTTTTTGTAAATTATGTATCTTATGTTTTGTTTTTAAGTATTTAGGTACTTTGGAGTCATTTGGATCAAAAGAAGAGGAAACATGGCAAAAGCGTTGGAGGCGGATTGCGTCTCATTATTTGCTTTTATTTCTTCATCTCTGTCTGAAAAGTATGCATCTTTAGTGATGCAAATTATGTCTGAAAAGCATGGCGGCTTTAATGATGTTAAGGCGTTGAAAAGAAGAAGTGGACTTGAGATGCAAGAGGAGGCTGCAGCTGGTGGAAGAGCATTCATTTGGAGCATAAAGGGGAAAAAAGGTCATTTCATGGACGAATACTATTGAGAGCCGAGCGAGGGTTAAGGGGCAACTCTGTTTTGGAGAAGTATTAAAGACATCCATCACAGGTTAAGGGGAGGCCAATTGGCTAGCCCTTATCAGAAGTGAACACTTATTATGAAGCACCCAAGCTGTGGGTGTATTTTAGCAGTGGGGTGTATCATCTACCTCCTTCACCCTAAATCGATAGAAATCATTTTTCTCCCCTGTTTTGAATCTGAGAGTTAGGGCAGAGCAGCTAGAGACATTTGGGGAGATTTGAACGAAAAAATTCAGAGAGAAAGTTGAGAGAAGAATTGAAATCTGGTGGTGGTCTCTGTTAGGATTCTAGAAACAAAAGAGACGATGATGAAATTGAAGCCACATATCGAGAAGAATAAGAGGTTGAAGATGCCCTGGATGCAATTAATTGAAGTACAGTGATAAAATTCAGAGATTCAACTCAGCCGTGAGAATAACGAAGATGGGTTCTTGTTGTTGTTCGAAGTATGAGGATAGAATGGCTGAATTAGGGTTTTCCATGAGGCTGTAGAAGAACAAGACTCGCTGTGTTGTGATTTTAGGTAAATGAAGAACACTGCAAAAGACAGGGTGTGGTGATGTCGTTGAAGTGCAGAACATTAAATGCATGTTAGGATTTATTGAATGATGCAGGAAAGAACGGCCTGAAATTGGCCTGAGAGTTGTCGTAAAAACAGGGGAAACTCTGCCGGAGTCTTGGCTCCCCGACTAAGATAGCTGATTTGAGATGACTTACTCTTTATGCTTTGACCTCATTGACTAACGGTTTGACCGTTATCACTGTTAACTTTGACGGAATATTCCGTCGACAGAGAAGAAATTCAGGTGACCGGCGGCGACTTCCTGGTACCGGATTCCGGCCAATTTTCGGCCAAAAACCCTGTTTTCTGGCGAGCGTTTTTGGGACAAAATTTCTACACGGGTTTCTCTCTCTTGTGGGCCGGGTGAATTTCCAACTAATGGACTTTGAAGGCTAGACCTAATTTTGGAAAAAGAAGAGCTATAAAAGAGAAGACTTTTCTCAAAATCTAAGATCTTATCTATCTACTACTTTTGTTTCTAGGGTTTATAATATGATAGGGTTTCTCTTTCTTCTTGTTATGAACTCTATTAACATGAGTACCTAGTTTTTATTATTGGTTATGGAATAGTTGGATTTCACAAAGCATGATTCTTTGATATGATAAATTAGTTTTGTCTCCATATTATCGATTATGATTCACTATTTATATTGTTACATGATTTGAATGCTTGTTTGATCGAGTCATGAATCGATTGAGTTTGTTTTCATCTCTATTTCTAGATTAGGGTTTGTTATATGTAAAAGTGATAGATTCCTGATTACAAGTAGCATGAATATGGTTATAGCTTGTAGTGATGCATCCTTATAATCATATGTGAACCATAACCTTTGTTAAATCGGATTAGTGCATTTTCCACGTTCGATTGCTTTGATTAGCCTGATTTCATAGAACTTAATGCATCTAGGGAATTAAACTTGATTAGTGATTTTACACGTTAGGTTGTTCTCTTAGATAGAACTCATACCCGTATCTTTTAATGTGTTTGTTGATGACAAAAGGAGATTGGCGGGATATTCTTGCGATCAAGGTATTCTAGGGCTTTTGATAAAAGTTGAGATTAAATATCAATTCTACTTATTATTTTGAAATCATGTTTGTGAATGAAGATGAATCCTTAACCAATATCTCTTCTATTTGATTTGTGTGCTTTACTTTTTATTGTTTTGCTTTTATTTTATTTTAGTATATAAAAATCGGAAAAACCCCCGGTGTTTTATATAAGGAACCGAAAGCATATTGTCAACCTAGTCCTCTCTGTGGGATCGATCCTTTCTTGCCCTTGCTATATTTATATTTTGAGTAGTAAGAAAGTGTGAATTATTTTTGACGCATACTACATCGATCAAATTTTGGTGTCGTTGCCGGGGAGGCAACGGTTGTCACTTGTTTTTGGTTTTTTATTTTTGTTTTTTGTTTTGTTTTTAGTTTTTCTTATTTTCTGGTTTTTAACCATAGTTTTGAGAACTCTTGTTTCAGGTACCAATTTCTATGGACGGAGCATATTGGAACAATGGATATGGTTATCAACCTCAACAACATTATGACAACTATCACCCTTACGGGGAATACAATCAAAACCAATCCTTTGGTTATGGTCAATATTCCACGTATCCTTTGAGTTACTCTCATACATTCCAACCTTCTTACGGTGGGTATGTAAGTGAGCAACAACAAAGAGGGGAGAATAGTTGTGCTTCTCTTAATATTTCTTCGAGTTTGGTAGATGAGATGCAACGATTTATGGTGAGCATGGAGTCAGTTTGTAAACAACCAAGCGTGGAACCAATTTCGTCGACCGAATATGCTCATAGTATGTTTGGCCCAATTTGTGATCGTAGTTATGATCATTCACCCATTCAAAGGGAAGATAATTGGCCTAGCAATACTGAAGTAAGTAATTCTACCTTTTCCTTGTCGAATGAGCTTTACCAACAAATGGAAACCTATTTTCAAAATTTGAATGGATCACTCCAAGAGCTTCAAAGAGGTGTTTCCAGTTTAAGACAAGGCATTGAAGAATATAAAGAGGACATGCAAAATTCTGCGAAAGATCAATCTTTGGGAAGTGGTAGCCAATCTTATGCTACCTATGATAGTGACGATGACTATGAAAGTACATCGCTTGAACCCATTTATGGTGACATCCCCGAAGAGTGTACGATGAAGTCTTTTTTCAATCAAGGTGATGTTGAAAAGGAATATGATGACACTAGTGTAGCTTACTCAAGCATTGATCTTTATAACGATCAAGAACCTATTCAAAAGGTAGAGCTTGAGGATGATGCAATGAGTGTTCTAGAAAAGTTTCTTATGGTGAGACTTGAATCCGCAGTGGAGTATGTGCCTTGTAATGAAAAGGAGTATGTTGAGAATGAGACCGATATGACCAATATTGTGGAAGACCCAATTGAGCTTGCATATGATTGTAATGATGATGTTGATGCCGAGATTTTGGTTAAGGAAGAAACGGACGAAGAATGGTTGCAATGTTTGATAGAGGACCATGATATACAAGAGGTGAATAATTCTCTTGAGTTTTTCAAGGATGAAGAGGATTCCGTAATACAAGAGATTGTGATAGATTTGTCTAACCATTTGCATATTGTTTCTTCTCCTTTACCTCGTATTGGTTTGAATGTATGTGCTTCGAAAAAATTGTTAGATGACTTTGTTTCTCGATATCCGCCATTAGAAACATTAGATTCTCATACTATCCAGGTTTGCAAACAAGAAACCGTGGAAGTACACTAGTGGAAAATAGAAGTTCCGCGACCGTCAGGACAAGTCATATATACGAGTTAAACGACCTGTTTTAACGGTCTCTGATGGGGTCGCTGATAAAGCGTCTTTTTTTTATACGACCCTTAGCCGTGGGTTTTATAATAACGACCGATTTTAAGGGTTACGAGGTACAGACCCCCAGTCGTGGGTCGTAGATTTACATTATAATATATAAAAAAATATGGATTCAGATTTGCTAAATGCCTAAATGGATGATCTGAAATAATCTGACTGAATCAAAGTCAAGTCAAACTGAACATTAAAGTCAAGTCAAACTGAACTCACATAAAGTCAAGTCAAAATCAAGTCAAGTTAAACTCAAAGTTTGACTCAAAATTATCTCAAATTGAGCTCAAATTCAATTTACAAACCAAAATTATTCAAGTTCAAAGTACGAAAACTTGGACATTAAGTTCATTATTGAACATCAAATTCTTTTATATAGCTTCACCTTACAAAATAGAGGGACCAGTTCACCTTACAACACCTTCAGTATCCAAAAATAGAAGCACAGACCTGCAATTTTTTCATAAAAATTCTTTGATCAAATTGGTGAATCTTGCATCACCAGGAGACAATAAACACCTCCTTCTAAAGCATTATCATCAACTTACATGTCATGCAAGAATATAACAAATCTATTTTTTCCGTTACATATCATTGCAGGAGTTAAACATATCCTTCACATACTGCAACGGTAAATAGAAAATATGAAAATTAGGAGCATGAAGAAAAAATTAGAGACTTATGAAAGCAACGAAAAATGAAAAAATCAGGAGTATGAAAGCATGAAATGAGAATTATATAAGAGACTAAAAGAAATGAAAAAAGAGCTGGCAAGGATATTGCACCTGCGAATGACCCAGACAGATTGCAATCTGAAGTGACAAAGGGTACTCACTGAACTTTAGATAGACCGCATATGCTCTATATCTAGAACTAACATATCATCGAGTCCAGGTAGCTAGATGCAATAGGCAACAACTCTTTATCAGCACATACCAAAAACAAAAACAAAAAAAGAATTAAGTAAGAACAGCGCCGCTACTTAACAATTGTAATTTGATCATAAAAATCAGGTTGAAGCTTATATCACCAATTAACACCTTGTAAATATCTTTAGTAGACTTGGGTTCCATGACCTCTATCACTTGCATTTACAGCGGAAAACTCCAGTCCACACCCACATAGCCTGCCATAGATAAAGCTTGCAATAAGAACATGTCACCAATATTCTTAAAAATAAAAATGGTTAATTGAATTTGATATTTGACTACAGCCAAAATTCAGTAATAAACTAAACAAGACTATAAACTTCTTCACACAATTCAAAAAACAACAAGAATTCATGTAACTAAATAAAGGACTGCAAGGCATATGTCCAGTTCATACCCTTACTTACACTGGGAGAGTTACGGCACCTAGGAGATCAAAAATATTCGGATGATGCAACCTGCGCATCATTCAAACTCCTTATCCAAAGAATCCACCATTAACTAAACAAATCCAATGACGGAGTAAGGTACACGCAAAAGCCAACTCGGTATAGACCATGCCCAGGTAGGATGAAAGTAATTATCTCTCTGCTTATAGAATATCGGGAGCCGAGGTTTCCGTTTATCTCATCTGTAGGATGTATTCTTGTTCGTAGAAACATTGTGCATGTGATAAACCCAACAATCGCAACCTGCAAAAGACGCAATGAAAAAATGATGCACAGAACTTTAATGTGAAAAATACACAAGTTTTGGTAGTAGAGTGGTGAAAAGGAAAAACAAAGATCTGTATACAACATACTTGGAATGTTCGGAATATATAAGGAAAGCGATGCCTGCTAAGTAGTAAACTTTCTCGAGCTAAGCATTCCTTGAAGAGTTCTTTCTTTGATACAGCATACTGTTCTTGAGAAAGAGCTGAAGGAAGAGACTTTTATTTATCATACGGAACAGAGATATTTGAATCCATAGCCCTTCCATAAATAGAATTTTCAAATGCTTCTCTAATTTTTAAAACAGGAAGAAATTCATATGGTATTGAATGATCAGCCCAGTATTGTTCTTGATCTTTTACCTAAGTAACCTGAAATTCAAGTAAAGTCACATACTGGGAATGATATGAGTAAATAACCGTAGGTGAATGATCATTTCAACAACTCTACCTCTTGAAGAAAATCAGCAACACCCTTGCGAGGTGGCAGTTTAAAGCCTAATGATTCAAAGAACTCTACAACATTTTCTAGAGGACCTTGATAAAGAATGTGCCATTCCGATAGTAGAATTAGATCATCAAACAAATTATAGGTCTCAGGTGCAGCTTGAAGTATGGCCATCAATACAGTACCGCCCATTTGATGCACAAAATTTCTAACACATTTCACAATTTGATATGTTGTAGAACTATCAAGTCCAGTGGAAATTTCATCCATTAAAAGCGTCTTTATTGGCCCAACTATCATTTCTCCTGCATGTATGGAAATAAACTTATAAAGTTAACTGAAACATCTACACAAAGTTAATTGATAAACAAATTGAGAACAAAAAAAGCAAAATTCGATACTTGTAGTAACTCTCTTTCTTTGACCACCTGAAACACCTCTAAGCATATCATTACCAACAAGGGTATCACCACAAACGTCGAGGCCAAGAAATTTCAAAATGTAGTCCGTTGCAAGACTATGTTTACCCCCAACAGAAGATGCCTACACATTTAAGTTTTATTTCAAGGTAAACAACATGGAACAGAAAAGGTGAATTCTAAAGACCAAAAGTGATGATAGTCACAGAATTAGTAAATACCTTCATAAATGCATCGATTTCTGGATTTGGACGTATATTCTGTTCCTTCTCTAATCTAACTAGATCTTTCAAGTATGATGCGGATGTAAATTAACCACCAGTTAGAATCATGAAATGTGGCATCAAGTTATTGAACTAATCTTAATACGAGTAAATATGAAAGTTGCGTAAAAGCGGTATATTTTGTAGAAACTAGAATGTGGTTTATACAAAATATGAAAGAAGCTCTTTAGACATTACTACCTTGACGACATGAGGATGAGATGCTAACGAAGCACCAGCCACTGGACCTAATCCAATTACAATGTTGACTACAATAGTCAAAACAAGTAAAAATGTTCATTGAAAGACACAAATAAAAAGAGAAAATAAACATTAAAAAATAACAAGGAAAAAAAATAACAACGTTGACTCCATCTAAATCACAAGAACCTCATTCATACCAAAAACTGACTATAAGCAAATGAAAAAGACTTGCTACAAATAAGCGATCAACAAAGAGTTATTGGGGTAAAAACTAACATCAGATGAAAGTAAAAGCCTTTAGAGGAAGAAGTTGATGGTGCTGCTAAGATTGGTGGAGCAAAATGACTCCATGACAACAAAAAAAAAAAAAAAATCAGTGCTAGGAGAAAGATAACCAAACTTAGCCATGGAGAAAGATAACCAAACTTACTGTTGGTACAGCTAGTGCTAGGCCAGCATTTGTACCCCTCCCCAAACGTACCCATGACATTAAGCGTACCTACATCACAATATGCAAAATTTTAGAATTTGTTGTTAGGTGATTGGACAGAATCATCGTCAACATGGAAATAAACACAAGTAAATACGAAATTTATTATCTAATGTATAAAAGTGCTCAAACAACCAAGGGTTTGTAATCAAATATTAGGGTAAAGTGCCCCAATCAGTTGAGCGATAATCCACTGAATGCAGAAATAGACTGCAATAGGATAATGAATTAGAGGTCAAAGGACAGAAAAACATTTACATTTACATTTACACTTCACTAAACTATTCTTTGTTAGGCAGAGATACTTAAGATTGATTACGTAGCCAATAACTCACCTTAATCTCTCCATTCTTCAAAACAAGCCTTCCAGCTGCTAAAGTATGGGAACATGTTTAATCAAAGTTGTTTTTGATTAGAGAAAAACAAAGGATACGAGAAGAAAAACAGAAACATGTATGGGAACATGTGAGCAGAATATGCGTTAACTTTGAATAACTTAATGAGTTCTAGGAAAAATAGTTAATTGCTCACCATAGAAATTACAGAAGCCAATTTCTCCTCACGGAACTAATAATAGTTAACTAAATTAGAAACAAACAGCTAAAAGACTCAAAAGGAAAAATTTAACAAAATTGTTTAGATACCGATACAAGTTAAAATTTAGGCATACCGGCAGATCACAGTATTTTTCATGGCTGTGTAGGGTCTTCCAGCTTCAAAACCAAGCACCTGCATCAAGCAAATGAACAATTAAAATCAATCAAACCAAGCTCTTTTCCATTTAACATGCTTTGTGTCAAAAATTACAAATGAGATTCAAATCGAAATTAAAATTGAGATAAAAACAACTTACATATCTGCCATAACCCCCAAAAATTTAATTATCTAGATACACAAAATTATGTATACAAACTAATCATCTATATACTTCACATCAACAAAGAACATGCTTTGCCATAACACACAAAAATTCCCAAAATAAGATCTGTGACAAAAATCCCCAACATCTTAAAACAAAAGACACCCTGAGTAAAATACCAAAGCAAATCTTGAGTATGAGTAGATATAATAATAATCTCAATACCCATAGGAGTAAATATGATTTCAACAGCAAACCAAAAATCAGATTTCAATTCATTATCATCATAAAAAAAATAAAAAAAATTGAAGAAACAAAAACAGAAATAAATGGAGTATTACAATAAATTAACTTTATGAATCAGAGAAATATAGTTGTAATGAGTAATCTCCTTGGAAAATAAATTTCATTCGAAGAACCCTAAATTTCTTCATGACTCAATTAATAAAAATCTATACCCTAGTTTCTTCATGAATCAATTGAGAAGAATCTATACCCTAGTTTCTTCATGATTCAATTGAAAATAATCTCTACCCTCGATGATTTTGATTGAGAAAAAAATCGAGAGAAATATAGAGATTTCGATCGGCTGTGAAATAAGTTGTGAAAGAAAACTAAAATGGTAATGGAATATAGAGATATAGATGAGGTTATGGAATCGATGGAGTTTCTGGTTCATGGTGTTTGGAGGATAGCGAATTTTCTCTGCAGAGAAGTGAAGAGAGATGAAAGGCTAGTAAGGATAAGGAAGAGGGGGATTTTTTCTTTGGTAGGGAAGTGATAAAAATGATAGAGAATTGTTACCATCCGGCCGTTCTTTTCAGGAGAAAATCGTGACCATTGAAGTGAGGGGCCTATCAAATCTGAATCGGGGGTTGAGGGTCGTTACATCGGTAGTTCTTTGATGGAAAAATAGGTAAATAAATTTCTAATTCAGAGACAGCTGACTAGGCTCTCGGAATTTTTGCGCTTTTTTACCAGATTAGAGACCGATATCTATGGTCAACATATCGGCTACAGTCGATGAGGGTCTCTGACGTGGGTCGTTTAAACCCCATTTTCCACTAGTGGTACCCGACTCCTATATTCTTTATACACTTCCAAGTGTGGACAAGAATAAGTGTGGGAGAAGCTTTTATCGGTTAATAGCTTCGTTTATGTTTTATATTACGAATATTTGTGTGAAGCTAGTGTTTGCAAAACAGGTGCTATGGGTGGATCCCCAACTTTTTCGATTATTGGTGTATGAGGAATTCAACTTGCAAGTCGGGCCGACAACTTTAAACCAAGCGCTAATGGTAGGCAACCCACTGGTTTTGTGTATCTATCTCTATCTTTTTCATTTATTTTTAAGTATTTTATCTTTATTTTCTTATTTTGTATATTTGCATATCAAAACTCCAACTTTTAGAGATTTTTGAACAATCTAGAATAAACACTAGCCTTTCTAAGTAGATGGAATTTTTTCTTAATGATGAGGTGTATATATTGGCTGAGTTGGGATCTGATGCCAACTAAATAGCTTGTTTAGTGTTTATCCTCTATTGTTCCGAAATATCTATGAGTTGGAGTAATGAGTTTTTATTATTCATTTTATTTTCATATCGTGTATATATATCATGTTATGGATTTCCCACCTTGACTTTCTTTGGACGATTCAATTTACATTGAGGACAATGTAAAGTTTAAGTGTGGGGGAGTGTTCTGATATAGAGTTTTTAGTCTTGTTAGTTTTCCCTTGTGTGTTCATATAAAAAAATCAAAAAAATAGAAAAACCAAGAAAAAATTTGTGCTTTTTGAACTCCGAAATCTAGAAACTTGTGCCTTTAGGATGACACCATTAGTGGATGGAACCATTTTGATTGCAGGAGTTGAGGAATCAATTAACCAAAAGGGACGAACATAGTTCAGAAATCACAAATAACATGATAGTTGTTACCATATCTCGGAATATCACCATGTCACATTCTATTTTTATTTTTCCATATTTATCTATTGTTCTCTAAGTGCTTTGGTGGGTCACTAAACATCGACTTGCTATTACTGCTAGGATGAAATAGAGTGATTGAGTTGCTAATAAAAAAATAAAAAAAAAAAGAGACCGACCAATTAGACCAAACGGAATAAAAAGACACTTGGATAGCAGTATGTGTGAAAAGTTGTCCCTGTCTCCGTCGCCTAAACAAGAGTGGAATGCAGGATCCAAGGCAACTATCATATACTTGCTGACAAGAAGCATGCGCTTGAATCCAAAAGATCTAATCATGCTGTCACAAAAAAAAAAGTGAAAAAAAAAGGAAAAAGGAAAAAAAGAAAAGAAAGTATTATATTGGTTGAATAAAGTCACTCTTGGTTCCCTTGTACATGCCAGTGAGTTGATGTAGAATTCGAACCAGTAGCTCAATCCAATAGGATGCATAGGTTCATCTTGGCGGTGACATTCAGACAGATATGGGAAACATCAATCACTTGTGAACATTCGCCAACATCTACATCTATATCCATCTTCTTAATCTTTTCATTGTGCTTGTGGTTTGTTAGTTTCCGAGTATTGTGGCTTGTTCGACTATCTAATTAGATCTTTATTTACTTAAATATGAACTTAATTTGCGCAAGGTACCTCCTCCTGTAATCATTTTGGATTCGTTCATTGATTTGTCACAAATAGACGGAGTTGGAAATATAGGTTTTGTAGGAAGACCTCTTGTAAACCTTCACGAGACTAAAACTCGTCCACTAGGGACACCTAGGGGTTTAAAGGCTTGTTATTTATGCTAAAAGTGACCGTAGACTCGACGAGACGGAGTTGTATGTATGTTTTATAATTATTTTGTTTGATTTGCTCAAGGACTTGCAAAGCCTAAGTGTGGGGGAATTTGATAGGTGTCTAAAACACCTTATTATTTATCTAATGTTTATGCTTTCTCTGCTAGTTTTCTTGTAAATTATGTATCTTATGTTTTGTTTTTGAGTATTTAGGTACTTTGGAGTCATTTGGATCAAAAGAAGAGGAAACATGGCAAAAGCGTTGGAGGCGGATTGCGTCTCATTATTTGCTTTTATTTCTTCATCTCTGTCTGAAAAGTATGCCAGCTTTAGTGATGCAAATTATGTCTGAAAATCATGGCGGCTTTAATGATGTTAAGACGTTGAAGAGAAGAAGTGGACTTGAGATGCAAGAGGAGGCTACAGCTAGTGGAAGAGCATTCATTTTGAGCATAAAGGGGCAAAAAGGTCATTTCATGGACGAATAATATTGAGAGCCGAGCGAGGGTTAAGGGGCAACTCTGTTTTGGAGAATTATTAAAGACATCCAGCACATGTTAAGGGGAGGCCAATTGGCTAGCCCTTATCCGAAGTGTACACTTATTATGAAGCACCCACGCTGTGGGTGTATTTTAGCAGTGGGGTGTATCCTCTACCTCCTTCACCCTAAATCGAGAGAAATCATTTTTCTCCCCTGTTTTGAATCTGAGAGTTAGGGCAGAGCAGCTGGATACATTTGGGGAGATTTGAACGAAAAAATTCAGAGAGAAAGTTGAGAGATGAATTGAAATATGGTGGTGGTCTCTGTTAGGATTCGAGAAACAAAAGAGACGATGATGAAATTGAAGCCACAGATCGAGAAGAATAAGAGGTTAAAGATGCCCTGGATGCAATTAATTGAAGTACATTGATAAAATTCAGAGATTCAACTCAGCCGTGAGAAGAACGAAGATGGGTTCTTGTTGTTGTTTAAAGTATGAGGATAGAATGGCTGAATTAGGGTTTTCCGTGAGGATGTAGAAGAACAAGACTCGTTGTGTTGTGATTTTGGGTAAATGAAGAACACTGCAAAAGACAGGGTGTGGTGATGTCGCTGGAGTGCAGAACATTAGGTGTATGTTAGGATTTATTGAATGATGCAGGAAAGAACGGCCTGAACTTGGCCTGAGAGTTGTCGTAAAAACAGGGGAAACTCTGCCGGAGTCTTGGCTCGGTGAGTTGACTCAGCCCGACTCAGAAAGAACGGCCTGATTTGAGCTGACTTACTCTTTATACTTTGACCTCATTGACTAACGGTTTGACCGTTATGACTGTTAACTTTGACGGAGAAGAAATTTAGGTGACCGGCGGCGACTTCCTAGTACCGGATTCCGGCCAAAAACCCAGTTTTCCGGCGAGCGTTTTTGAGACAAAATTTCTACACGGGTTTCTCTCTCTTGTGGGCCTGGTGAATTTCCAACTAATGGACTTTGAAGGCTAGACCTAATTTTGGAACAAGAAGAGCTATAAAAGATAAGACTTTTCTCAAAATCTAAAATCTTATCTATCTACTACTTTTGTTTCTAGGGTTTACAATATGATAGGGTTTCTCTTTATTCTTGTTATGAACTCCATTAACATGAGTACCTAGTTTTTATTTTTGGTTATGGAATAGTTGGATTTCACAAAGCATGATTCTTTGATATGATAAATTAGTTTTGTCTCCATATTATCGATTATGATTCACTATTTATATTGTTACATGATTTGAATGCTTGTTTGATCGAGTCATGAATCGGTTAAGTTTGTTTTCATATCTATTGCTAGATTAGGGTTTGTTATACGTAAAAGTGATAGATTCCTGATAACAAGTAGCATGAATATGGTTATAGCTTGTAGTGATGCATCCTTATAATCATATGTGAACCATAACCTTTGTTAAATCGGATTAGTGCGTTTTCCACGTTCGATTGCTTTGATTAGCCTGATTTCATAGAACTTAATGCATCTAGGGAATTAAACTTGATTAGTGCTTTTACACGTTAGGTTGTTCTCTTAGATAGAACTCATACTCACATATTTTAATGTGTTTTTTGATGACAAAAGGAGATTAGCGGGATATTCTTGCAATCAAGGTATTCTAGGGCTTTTGATAAAAGTTGAGATTAAATATCAATTCTACTTATTTTTTTGAAAGCATGTTTGTGAATGAAGATGAATCCTTAACCAATATCTCTTCTATTTGATTTGTGTTCTTTACTTTTTATTGTTTTGTTTTTATTTTATTTTATTTTAGTATATAAAAATCAGAAAAACCCCCGGTGTTTTATATAAGGAACCGAAAGCATATTGACAACCTTGTCCTCTCTGTGGGATCGATCCTTTCTTGCCCTTGCTATATTTATATTTTGAGTAGTAAGAAAGTGTGAATTATTTTTGACGCATACGACAGCGATCACCTTCCCATCGAGATTAATACCCGCCAATTGCACCTATTTTGCAAACGGTATTTCATAAAATTCAAAGTACAATTCAGCGCGATATAACCAACCTTCAGGATCCGTACCTTCAAATAGCGGAAAAATCACCATCCCATCATTTTAGGTGTGTTACGAGCTCTATTGGTTGGTGCGTATTTCTCCATCAACTTCTCTAATTGTTCAGTCAAACGAAGGCTTGATGTAGCCATGGCGGTAACTTGTGTTGTTAACTGATCCATCTTTTTTCTTTTTTCTTCACGAGTATTGGTCATACAAGGAGCGAAACCGCTCTGATACCAATGATAAGAACCAAGTTCTTATCACGGCCAACAGAAGCAGAAATGCAACAATGTAAGGTAACAAGAAGAAAGAATAAACTTTAAGAATTCTGATGTGTTAATTCAAGTAGTGTAACACTCCTTTTATACAGGAAGATAACCCACTAACCTTCCTAATAAAACTCTGCAACTTACTCCTAAATAAAACAGAATCTAATTAAGGAAAAACACTAAATAAAGACTCCCTAAAAGCAGAAAGACTGAAAACCAAAACTACTGGAAACCTTAACATAAACCGGATCCTATCATCCCTTATGGGTCATCTTCTGTCTTGCTGCTCCCAAACTCCAAATTAAGAATTTTGTCCAACTCCTTCTGGGAAGTACAAGAAACCTCCCCTTTAATGAGACAAGTATCATTCACAATATATCCTTTATCTGGGTCACGGAGTTTCGCAAGACGCATGAATTTTTCCCATCCACAGTCGCCATCATCTATTTTAAATTCGTAATCCCCTAATGCAAACAAAAATAAATATAAGTAACCAGCAACAAATATATACCAATGAGAGTAATAATAGATAATACCTTCTGCACATTTCTCCTTACAATTGTTTTGACTACGAATGGTAAAACTGAACCCCGTATACACTGGTTTTGTCAAATCGACAGGGCATAGGAATAGTGATAAGTGATCATACACTTCCCCGTATCCCTTTGGGTAAATTTTTGTTCTCCTAAAGGTGAAAACCAAGCGAAAACTAATCAGCACTTGTAAAGAAGAAAGAAAAGTGACTAGTCTTGGATGTCAATGCCGTACTCATACATACCATTTAAAAGCACCAACATAGAAAACATCAGACGAAACGCCTTCATGAGAATTCAGACGGAAAGTCCGTTAATCAAACCTGACAAGCCCAGGAGAAGGTTCCAGAAGTCTTGTTTTCCAAGTTGCTTGCATGTCAAGTTTACATCAGAAATAGGGTTACACACTCTTTAAATAGAGGTATCCTAAACCCTAAGGAGATATGTAATTTTACGTTAGCTAACCACATACAAGATCATTGTAATCATCATATCAATAAAATATCTCTCTATTCCACCGTGGATGTAGGCATCAATTGTTGAACCACGTTAATTTTTGTCTCCTTTACTTTTTCTTCAAATCGTTTTCTCACCATAATTCATCATCAATCAAAACATCGTGTTTAATGCCTAAAAATAATTTTTGGTACAAACATCTATGTACCACCTCAAACTACGTGTTGCATGCATTCTCAGAGTGGCAATCTCACACTATGATCCAGCAAACCACCACATACAACATGCTTAAAAGGATATGCAGTACATAGATGTGTATGATTATCAACATAAATCACTAGATTTCTATGAGATTAATCATATGGATCTTCCATTTAAGCAACAAGAAAAATTTGGATCACAGTGCAAATATGAGTCGCCTGGAAAATTTCCAGACACATGAGAAAAATATCGTTTGGTCATTTTTTAGGTGGTCCCAAATCTGTTTAGTCTTTTCAGAAATCACCTTTTCTATTTGGTCCATAATTATTTAAAAATATTAAATGGACCATAGTACCCTTATGTGTTAATTCCTACTTATTTTTTCTAGTAATTTATTCTGTCTGATGAACTCCGGAGTTCATTCCTTCAAATAAACTCCTAATAAAAACCTAAAAATTCTATTTACTTGTTTTTTGTAGCAGTTCATTCTGTCTGATGAACTCCGGAGTTCATTCTTTCAAATGAACACCTAATAAAACCTAACAAAATTTTGTTTACTTATTTTTTGTAGCAGTTCATTCTGTCTGATGAACTCCGGAGTTCATTCTGTAAAATGAAACCAAACAAAATCACATATGAAAACAGAGTTCATTCTTAAAATGAACACAACACAAAACTTCATTATTATGAATAAAAACAGAGTTCATTCTTTCAAATGAACTCCTAATAAAACCTATATGAAAACCGAGTTCATTCTTTCAAATGAACTCCTAATAAAACCTATATGAAAACTGAGTTCATTCATAAAAATGAACTGCAACAACATCATCTTCATCATCTTTGTCATTTTAAACAGCAGCAACAAACATCATCGTCTTCAAAATATCCAAATAACATAAAAATCTCCATCGTCTTCATCATAATCATCGTCTCCATCATCTTCAACAGAAGCAGCAGGCAACAGAGAAGAAAGAAACACAAAATCATCGTCGTTTTCATCATCTCCATCTTCTTCAAAAGCAATAGTAGCAACAGTTACGAAGAAACACAAAAATCTCCATCGTCTTAATCATCATATTCAATAGAAGCAGTAGCAACATAGAAGAAAAACCAAAAAAAATATCATCCTTCTTCATCATTTTCATGAGCAACAACAAAAAAAAGAAAGAAAAAATGGAGAGAGAAACTAGATCTGAAAACAGGAGGAGAATGAAAGTAAATCTGAAAATAAGATATTTTCTAGTGACTTTTTCTATATATATGGTCCCAAAAGGGTATTTCTGCCACTACCTAGTGACAAATACATCATCCATGACGTCATCCTAGGACAAACCATAATATATATTTTTTAAAAGGACCAAATAGACAGTTGACTGAGTCAACTGGACTAGATTTTCTCTAATATATCATTCCTATGACTAAATGGTATTTCCTACAAAAATAAAAACTAGGGAACAGTGTGTCCATCAAGGCCAACAAAATATGTTTCCGAATAACAAAAAAAGATGCACAATGTAAATTCCTTTGAGCGCTAAAAGATGTCATCCTAAATACGTACATAAGTGAGCCACCAAAAATCAAACAAAATGTAACAAAAAATCAAATGCAAAACCAAAATTAAAACACCAATTACATAAGATGGGCGTATCTTTTGGAGAATTATATTGGGTCGATTACCAAACAAGGAAGGAAATATTTTATCATTAGACAGTCTATCATAAAAAAATCATTCGCATCTAAACATTACACCAAAATTTGAAATATTAAATAATGTAATCTACTCTAGCAGCCTATCTCCAACTTCGTCGAAATGAAGTACTTGACAAAATGGCGTGTCACAATTTCATCGGAAGTGCTTTATATCACGCAGGTTGAATCCGGTGGGCTATATGGATTTCTATTTGTGTGTGAGAGAAGGGTGAGACCCACCCCTGCAAACCACCGAGTCATAAGGAAATTGACTTCTTTTTTTTCTGTAGTCGGGATACACTGCGGGACCAGCCCGCCGCGAGTGTATCATTTCCTCAATTTCATTGGGTATGTCAACATGAACGCCAATCAAAATGATAATTGTTAAGGGGAAAGCCACTTTTACTAGAGGGAAAGCCGATTTCGGGATGGATTTAAAAAATACTCTTCATTATCCTAAGAGATTTTATATTACTGCTCATGGTGAGCGGGTAGCCTTTAATCATATATATATATATGTTTTTCCTTGTTAATCGTTGGTATCCGTTTGTGGTAGTAGACGCAAAAATAAAATAAAATAACGCTCAACTCCATCTCAATTGCGTTTGTTCTTCTTATGTTCTCACATCTGTAAGTGCACAATATAACAAGGTGAGTAAATTTAGAAATTTAGATAACACAAAGAGCAAGGGATGGTGATGGAAGCCATCATCAAAGAAATACCCATTATATATATATATATATATATATATACTAGCCCTTAACCCGTGCCGTAACGGCACGGGCCATGATATTGGTTCATTTTTGATATATCGTATAATTTGTGTCCCGAATACTTATCAACTCCTTATGATTTAATATGTGTTTGTCATAAAAATAGTTGGGATTTTCCTCTATTTTTTTCTTTGTTTTTTCCTTTAATACTTTACTGCCGGACATATGCTCAGACGAAAGAAATATAATCTTAACTTCCAGACACTTTTTTTATTTAGGTTCATTGATTATAATGATATAATGCTCTACATGAACATGAAAGTTTAAATATTTTTTGGAAATATGTCGTCAGCAGCGCTCATCTCATTGAAATCAACTGATCAATATCGTCCATAAAAGTCTCCACATGCTCGTATTTCGTTCCAGCTGACTCATCTATCATGGTCATGTTGTGGATCCTTCAAATAGGCAGAGAATAGTATTTTTTGCATCGAACGAATGATACAAACTATCCAATGTGACATGTTTTTCCTGTAATTTTTCAACACCCATTAGATGACAATGTTTAAAATGTGTACCCATTACCTTTTCGAAGGGATTGTATATATGCGAACCTCTGCCATTAAATCTTCAACAAAGTATTGTGCCTAGCAATTCATCTTAACGAAGGATTTGGTAACTTCAAAAGTCTTGGAAATTTTGTCACTTCCGTATGTTCCTACCTTCACTTGGAATACAATCTGGTGACCCATTACCTCATAAAGAACCTTGTACACATATTGTACTCCCTGATCCTATTTTAAATTAATAGGTTGTCAATAGATCCTTTACCAAAAGTTGACATATTCTACGTTGGATATTTATAACAAATTTTTTTTATGGTATTGTGGATCGTTGCTTTCTAAGATTGCAGTTTTCAAAATTGGCCTCTTCAAGTCCCACGGCTTCTAAGTTTATATATCTTGTTTGTTTTTAACATTTTAGTTAGCCATATTATGTTTGTTACTAACTTTAAACTTGATGTCATATTCTACTGTGAACTTTATGTTATTTCATAATCGAAATAGTTATACCTTTTCATTCATATCAAGTAATCCGTTGTATATCCCAACAATTCTTCTACAACAATTCCTTTCTTTTGTCGTTTCCGGACCATCAGTATCCATTATTGTTAAACGCAGTCTGTTTAATTTTTGTTGATGTTTTGTATTTGCAATGTTCATTTTTCTTAAATAAATAGATTGCAGAAAAAAAAAAACATAAGTATTACATCGGGTCTAAGTTACTATATCCAAAATACTCATCAGATTAACGCTTCTCGGTGCCTTGTTTCCTCAAATTCCTCGTTGCATTCTAGACAAAGACATGCAACACCAATCATCTCGAAGTGAGATATTTGCGCAAGTGTGGTCAATGTAAATGTATCCCTTGCCTGTAATAATAATAACAACACGTCAAATTTTTTTCAAGGCATCCAGTTGTAAATGGTATGAATATAATAGATTTGAATTATACCTCAATCTTAGATATCACCTTATTCTCATATAACATAGCAATTGAGGAAGGACCAATCTTGACCACTCTTTATATAGGCAGAGTTAGCCAAACTATGTTTTGCAATTGTCTTATGTGAAAATTATTATTAATCCATATTTTAGTCAGCTCCTATCAAAGCCGATCTAATTAGTCCTATAGAAAGTTAATCTTAAATTTTTGACCTTATCTCTTGACCAAATTATTGAAGTATTCTCAGTCACGTTCTGCTTTGTGTGATCTACTCATCTGTGTCTACTCTACCTTCTAACCCAGTGAATGAAACCTATACATATTGATCCGTAATTTGATATTGTTGATTTGTCGTCAAAAGGTCACATGATTTGAGAATGTAATATATAAAATATACTATAAACATCGGAGGAGAAATTAAGATTTATGATTTAGAGTTTTTTATGATGATTTTGATGAACAAAAATAATTTTTAAACAAATATTTTAAAATGCAAATACATTTTCCCGGTCAATAAGGTTTTATATCGGGAATTGAGTGAAATTTGTTGTCTTTGTAGGTAGTTGTCGCGAAACAACTCGACATTGATGGTCTTTCAGGAAAAAGAATGTAATAGTATTTGAGAGAGCGATAATGTTCTCTTACGTGGGTACACCAATTTCCTTTATATAATACGGGTGATCGAACAGTCATGATCATATTGTCTTATACGTTCCGGCATCATCCTCGAAATATTTGGTTTTTGTCCTTATCAATCATGCTAAAAACAACCAATTACATCTTTCACAATACAATGATGCATGTTTTGTGAATATTATTTTATTACTTGGTCAATAAAACTCACTAAAAAGCAAAAATTATTATTATACACTACTATTACCAACACCCACCACCATAAAAACCATCCAATGCCACTATTTCTTCCACCAATAGTAATTTTACCGCCTCCACCATTCACAAACACCTGCCACCGCTTATACTAACCCTACTTCCACTATCACCATTAGAATTAATATAGTTTTTAGTAAAATTATTTATTAATAAAATTATGTATTTATGTTAGATTATTAAAGGGACATTTTGCTTCAAAAAATAATATTTAAAGGGACATTTATAATAGAAATTTAATTAATCATTATGAACAATCAATGAGACACTAATTAAAAATGGTTAATTTGAGCAAACCCCAGCGGTAAATTTATCTTTGCCAATGACAAATCCTGACCACTCTTTACATAAACAAATCGATAATAAATAATTTCATATGTTCTGATCTTGATTCGTGTGATTCGTTTAGTTATTACATAACATGGCAATTGATTGCACCATTTTTTTTAAATGGACATGTGTTTTATCAAGTTTATTTTAACATTAGAATGATCAACCACGTTTTATAATTTATAATATAACGTTATACATTTTGTGGCGTTACGAAATTAGCATAATATGTTTTTGTTCACCAATACCCTCCACCACCATAAAACCATATGAAACAATTTTTTTTATCCACCACCACCTAGTGGCGGAGCCAAGGGTTGACTAACCTGGCTCTAACCCCTTAAATTTTTAATAACTACATAAATTTTTAGTTTATTTTATAAATAGTACTTTGTCCATATATATTTATGCTTTAGTCCACCAAAGTTTACATGTTTCTTTTAAAAAAAAAATAGGCCTCCTCAATGTCAACTTTTGAATCCACCACTGCCACCATCACTACCACCCATCCCATGTAGGTTGTTGGACGCAATTCTAATTTTCAATCACAAATGTCATGTATGAGGTTTATATTGAACAAAATTTCGTCAATTGATTAGTTTCATTATTTTTTTCCGTGTATATATTCTTTTTTTGTATTGAAATCAATTTTATTTTAACATTAAAAAATCATGATTTATACGATATAGTACCAAAGATAACAGGGGTACCATTTGGGTGATCCAAATACGATCATGAAAATATTGTCTTGTATGATATCATCCCTTAAATATATGGTACCTTCATGTATCAAAAGTGTTAAAAATAACCAACCACATCTTCCACACTACGGTGTTATCGATGTTGTAATGACAACATAAAATTAATATTGTCCATCACTACTCACCAGTATTCACCGTCACTACTTCTTCCACAATAAACCAGGGGCGGAGCCAGGATTTTGAGGAGAGAGGGAGAAAAAATTCTTGGCAAGTTGGATACATGTGAAAAATGGACTTTGTATCCCATTTGACGATAAAAGAACAAAAATAAATATAATTGTGCTTGGCTCCCCCTTAACCACCACTAATCTTTCGGCCTCCACCTCTTATACTACTCATTGTCGCAGAAAATGTCTATTGATATTATTTATCAAAATTACTTATTAATATAAATAAATATATTAATGTTTGATCCATAAATTTAGAAACAAAAGTTAATTTTTTTTTTGACTAAATATTATAATTAATTAAAAAAATATTTATAATTAAAAAAATGATTCGTCATTTATTATGATTAATTAGTGAAAAACTAATTAATAAAACACTTTATAATGAATAGATCATTTATTATGTGCAATTAGTGAAACATTAATAATTAATAAAGCAATTATGGTATTTAAGTTGAACAAACCACCACTGTTGATTTATCTTTTCTATCAATTCCAACCAAGGTGGAACACTGGTTAGAGGCCACTTTTATGACACAATGGGTCATGAGTTCGAACCCCCCGTTATAATTTTTGAAATTCCATATCTTGATTATAGTATTTATTTTTAATTCATAATATTGGAATCAACGCCACACGTGCGAGATGTAAGGGTGGTCAGAGGAACCACAACCCTTGATTTATCTTTGTTCAGACAAATCCTGACCACCACTAACAAAGGGAAACTTATCCAAGCTATGTTTTATACTAATGAAATATATCCCCAATTGGTCTACAACTACCAGCGTACAACCATCAACTGGTGAGTTTAGCTCATCATATATAATTTTGACAGTGATGTTTGTCATTTCAGTATAAATTTAGGTCCCTCATGCAAGTGATGTTGTGGATGGCAATGGCTGATCATAGCCACGTCTTGTTCTAGCAAGCAGGAGTAAAATGCATAATTGTCTGCACCCTGGTTTCGTGTATGGGGTTGAGGTCCTCACACGTTCTGTTCCATATATTACCAGTGACAATGGTGATTTTGAACACTTCCATTGAAGCCAGTAAACATCATTTACAATATCCCGAACAGTGTTATTATTCATTTCACCAAACAACAGTGATCTAGTGGTAACAGTAGAAAATGGAAGCTCACAACCAATGCCGATGCACTACAGCTCTAGTGAGCACTTGTAAGGCAAGAGTGAAATGGAAAATCAAAATCCCAAATTATTATTGATAGGGAATTGAACTTTTTAAGTTTTTAAATCCACCCCGAATTTAGCTTTCCCTCTAGTAAAAGTGGCTTTTCCCCTATTAATTATCATCAAAATCACCCGGTATGTTTGTCAACTGGTTTTATTTGTCTTACTGCCTAAAAATAAAGTCTCTGCCTTTCCCCTCCAATTTTGATTATGTATGTTTATTCATGCGTCTATAGTTGTTACAGACAGTTTAGACTCGCATTTGCAACATAAACACTAATTTGCTGGGATAATGGTTTGCTAGCTAACCATAAAATAAAGATAAAAACTATGAACTGTAATTACAGTGAATTTTTTTTTAAATTAATATTTATTGAAATAACTATATTCTAAATGGCTCGTCCAGTTTTACTAAATTCTAACTGGCTTGCAAGTATCCCTAACGAGCCACAAATGTTTATATGAACACCACAAAGTGTTGTATGCTTCAAAAAAAATAAAATAAAAAAACAACTTCAAAGTGTTGTGGGATCCAATAAGGGAATGTCGGGGACAGGGGAAACATCCTTGCTTAGAATTACAGTAACCAACACTTGCTGACCAACTTGTGTTTTACGTCCTTTATCTTTTCTTTTCCAAATTAAAATAGAGTCTTTATAAAGAGAAAATTTCAAAATGTGTTTAGTTTCCCATGAAATTACCATCGCATGTTAAAAACAAGAAAACAACAGCCAATATATCGTCCATTGATTCATATCTGCAACCTGTCTCATATTCTAAACAAATGGACATGGGTGTAATTATCTAGCTAAAGCAATGGGCTGCAGACAATAAAATGTAAAACATTTGGGTAAACTGTGAAAATTCAAGACTTGAAAGGAAAGAAGCTTTAGAAAAATGCAAATTTGAACACAGAAACGATACTAAAAATGATAAAACAATCCATCAAGCAGTAAATCAAATCCTTAAATAATATTGCATCTCCTAAACTCCGAAATTCAGAATTTCGTCCTAGTTTTTCTTGGTCGTACAAGAAACCTCCACTTCAATGATACAAGTATCATTAACAATATATCCTTTATCAGGGTCATGGAGTTCACCAAGGCGCATGAACTTTTCCCAACCACCGCCGTAAGCTTCTGCTTTCGTTGCTGCAATTTTTTTTTATAAGAACTAACAAATATATGTGTACACTATGAGTACATGTAAAAGATGAGTTCAATGTAAAAGGATAGTCCAATAATACCTTTTGTTGTGTATTGGGCGTTTGTTTGACTTGTAACGGCAAAACTGAACTCCGCATACTCTGATGTTTTGCCGACAGTGCATAGGTACACTGATAAGTGATCGTAAACTCTATGATATCCTTTTGGAAAAATTTGTGATCTCCTAAAAGTGACAACCGAGCGGATTAATCAAATGTGGAAGTAGAGGTGTAAAGTGGGCTGTGACGAAAAACACAAATTTCAGCTTCAGACTCAAAGACGCTAAAAATTTGAGCACAAGAAACATCTTATTTTAGTTGTCAAAGACGTGATTTAGCTAAATAATTAAAGATTTGACAAAGACGTTAGTTAAATGGGACGTAAACTGGTTTGAATAATTGGCACAAAGAGAAGACAAAGACAACACGCTGCACGGATAAGCACGTGGACAAAATTTTAAAGACAAAGACGTTAAGAAAGCACGCTATAATATGTACAAGTACACCATATAACAAGGCATAATACATCACATTTTTTGTATATTTCACAAAAGAGTCACTATTCTAGCTAGTTTTTAACATTTTATATCAATTATTTATAACAACACATATAATATCTTAATATTTGGAAAATATATTTCAATATCGTTGTTATAATATCGTCATCTATATTTAACTAGAACATTAATTTACATGACGATAATCCAATTTTATATTTGATGGACTATTTATTTTTATTGAATAAACTTGTTAATTTTACTTGAAATAATATCAAATGGTATGTTGTCTAATTAAATTCTTGTGATAATGTCCGACTTAATGTATACATTAAGTGATTTCAAATTGTTTATAGCACGTGTGTGTAGCACGCCAGCAAAGACGGCACGCTTATTCGCAGTGTCTTTGTGCCGTGGGGCATGTCCTGTGCCTAGCTTTTGACTAGTAAAGCACAGCACGTTTAAATCGTTGGCACAACACAGCACGGCACATGGCACGTGAAGCACGCGACTTCGTGTGCCGGGATGTGCCGGGCCGGCACGTTTTACACCTCTATGTGGAAGTAACGAAGAAACTACAGTCAATACTCGTAAAGAAGAAAGAGCAGTGACAAGTCATACCATTTAAAATCACCAACCGAGAAAACATCAGAGTAAACTACTTCCTGAGAATTCAGACTCGGAAAGTTTTCGATCTCCCAAGTGAATTTAGTAGATGAAGAAACATCTAGTATTTTAGTTGTCATATAGTTGGGTAGAGAATTATGTAAGCAAAGAGACGAATAAATAATTATAACAAGGGAATGAAGGTACTATTTATATATACCTTCTACTGGTAACTAGGAAACTAAAGAGATTACTCTCGGAAGTTTTTGACTGTTAAAATTCTCTGTCGACAGAGATAAACAAAGAATTGGGACTCTGTATTACATTAATGAGCACTGTCTACAAGACTTCTGCATCAAAGGCGTGGCTTTGATAGTTGAAAAACGAAGAATGCACCAAGAAGAATGCATGGCAGTGTATATATCATTTATTTAGTTTGATTATAGTAGCTTTTAAGAAAATCGTTTCATTTCTAGAACCAAATTACAGAAAGGAGATCAGGGTACAGTATTGACACCTAAGACAGTGTCCGTGTGGTTAGAGGTGTAAAACGTGTCGGCCCGGCAAAGTCCGGCACACGAAGTCGCGTGCTTCACGTGCCATGTTCCATGCTATGATGTGCCAACGATTTAAACGTGTTGTGTCATGCTGTGCTTTACTATTCAAAAGCTAAGCACGGCATATGGGCACATCACACGAATAAACGTGCCGTGCTGGCACACGTGCTATAAACAATTTGAAATCTTAATGCATACATTAAGTCGGACATTATCACAAAAAATTAATTAGACACAATCATTTGAAACTATTTCAAGTAAAATTAACAAGTTTATACAATAAAAAGAAATAGCCCATCAAATATAAAATTGGATTATTGTTATGTAAATTAATGTTCTAGTTAAATATAGGTGACGACATTATAACAACGATATTGAAATATATTTTTCAAATATTAAGGTATTATGTGTGTTGTTATAAATAAGCCAGCATAAAATGTTAAAAACTAGCTAGAATAATGACTATTTTGTGAAATATACAAAAAATGTGATGTATTATTCCTTGTTATATGGTGTATTTGTACATGTTATGACGTGCTTTCTTAACGTGTTGTGCTGGGCTAGGCTACGTGCTTATCCGTGGTGCGTGTTGTGTTGTGCTACTGTTCCAATTAGTCAAACCCAGCACGTCCTATTCAATTAACGTGTTATGTCATGCTGGGCTAAGTCACGTGCTGGGATGGGCTGGGCTCAAATTTTAGTGTGTTGTGATGGGTTGTGCTCGTGCTCGTGCAGGCACAACCAATTTACACCTCTACGTGTGGTGTATTCACCACGATGGTTCAGCAGGAGCAACGCACCTAGCTGACGAGCTCCTTATGTGGAAATGCAGTTCATATAAAAAGTGTTTAATGTTTACTACCATATATCAACATACCACTAGATCTCTAAGAGATTAATCATCTGAAAATTTTCAATTTAAATAACAAGACAATTTTGGGTGCACTTGATCACAGTCACCGGACAAAATTGAAATTATGAAGGCCGTCGAAAAATTACTCATGATAGGAAAGGTGCACAATGAGCCAAAGGAAGTCATCTTAAATACGTTCACACATGAGCCATAAAGGTCCTACAATTGTGTTGTGGGATCCAATTCAGAGATGTAGTTGGGTCTTAGGTGGGAGTCGTGGGACATTTATAGGTATATTGAAGGAATGTTGCAGGAATAGGGGGACAAGCTTGTTGCTTAATATTCCAGTAAGGTACACTTGCTGGCTCCATTTACTTATCATGTCCGTTTAGACATGTTTGTTGGCAGTCTCTAAGAGTATCTTTGTTGGGGACTGCATTTCTCATTAAATGTACTACTACCGAAGGAAAGAGTGTACATAAAGAACGTATATCTGGCTCTGGCTCTGGCTACAGCAATGGGGTACACATAGAACGTTAATATTCTGGATAACTGAGAAAATTCAGAGTTAGAGAAAGACTGAAAGAGAATTTAGAAAATGCAAATCTGAACACAGTAGTCAGCTACAAATGAAACAAGAAAATGATAAAAACAATCCATGAAGCAGTAAATCTAATCCTTATATATCACAAGTAACCTTCGAAGCATTCAGTAACCGTAATCGTCCTCCTCAACTAGTGCCTTCTCATCCTTGATTTTGCTGCTCTTCAACTCCAAATTCACAAGTTTGTCCAGCTCGTCGATGGTCTTACAAGAAACCTCCACTACAATGATACAAGTATCATTCACAATATACCCTTTATCAGGGTCATGGAGTGTACTAAGACTCATGAATCTCTTGAGTTTACTGCGACTCATGAATGTTTCCCAAGTCAAGCCACGTTCCTCAGCGGCAGCACTTGTTGTAAACTCGTCATTCTCTTCTGCAAATTTTATCTCGTAACATGTCAATAACTATACCACCAAGCATTATTTAAGTTTTCCAAAAAAGTAAGAACGATATTTACCAATGAGAGTTCCGATAATACCTTCTGTAGTATATGTGTTCTTGCGATTGGTTTGACAAACAACCGCAAAACTGTACTTTGTGGTAAATATGTAATCCTTTTTACCGCAAAACTGATCTTGTCAAGTCGACGGGGCACAAGTATAGTGATAAGTGATCGTAAACTTCTTCATATCCCTTTGAATAAATTTTGGCTCTCCTAAAAGTGAAAACCAAGAAAAAGTAATCAGCAGAAACTAATCAAGAGTTATAGTTGTAAAGAAGAAAGAGCAGTGAGTACAAGTCTTTAGATGCCATATATACATGCATACCATATGTTAAGACCAATGACTCTTCTAAGAACAATCAATAGAGAATTGAAATAGAAATGAAAACAAAACGTAAAACAGACACACACACAACACAAGGATTTATAGTGGTTCGATCAAGATGATCTACGTCCACTTTGGAAGACGACGATAACGTTGTACTATGACTTGAACAAGTTTACAATGAGTATGATTCACTCCCTTACACTCTCTTAAGAACAAGCCTACAATGGATTCCTTACTCTCTCTCTAGAACACTTAGTGTTTCTCCCTTACACTCTCACTAATGCTCACTAGTTGTTGGGATGATATACAATGAAACAACAATGGCCTTATATAGGAGAAAGAATATAGTATGTCGACATACTAGTTCCACCATCTCCTCTTCTCACTGAGCCGAAAGCTCCACCACTAGACAATAGTTTAGTCACCACCGAAAGTAGACTAATCAAGTAACCCAATTCCACCGAAAGTGTTTAATCAAGTACTTCCACTAGACAACTCATTAGTGTTCCACCACCGAAAGTAACAGCCTAAAGTTCCACGCTTGACTTTAATGTATTCAAGTCATATCTTACAAATCTCCACCTTGACTTGAATACCATCACCGCTCATCATCGTCGTCTTTGCTCATCCCCACAAGGGCTCTCAACACATGTTGACACCAACCAAGTCCAAGCAATGCTTGAACTTGATACTTGGACTCAAGCTTCATCAACATGTCTCATAGGTTATCCGCTGTAGGAACCTTTAGCATTGCTATCCTACCTTCCTCATTTGCATCCTTGATAAAATGATACTTGACATCGATGTGCTTCGTTCTCTCATGATACATCTGGTTCTTGGTCAAGTGAATGGCACTTTGACTATCACAGAACAAAGTTGCATTCTCTTGCTTGAAACCCAAATCACCAACCAAACCCATAAACCATATACCTTCCTTCACTGCTTCCGCGGCTACCATGTACTCTGCCTCATTTGTAGACAGTGCAACTGTGCTTTGCAAAACTGACCTCCAACTGATAGTACTACCACACAATGTAAAAGTATAACCTGTCAATGACCTTCTTCTATTAAGATCACCTGCATAATCAGAATCAACATAACCCACAACATTCCTCGAATCACCATAGTGTTTATCAAACACTAAACCAACATCTGTACTTCCCCTTAGATACTTCAAAATCCACTTTACAGCTTGCCAATGAGCCTTCCTGGACTTCCCATGTATCTACTTACCACACTCACAAACTTGTGCGATATCCGTCCTTGTAAAAACCATAGCATACATGATGCTACCAATCAAGCTTGCGTATGGAACTCGAGACATATACTCTGCCTCATCTGCAGTTTGAGGTGATTGCTTTCTAGAAAGTTTAAAATGAGCTGCCAAAGGAGTACTTACTGGTTTTGCATCTTTCATACCAAACCGCTCCAATACCTTCTCGATGTAAGCCTTCTGGGACAAATGCAACTTGCCTTCATCTCGGTTTCTATGAATCTCCATGCCTAATATCTTCTTTGCTGCGCCCAAATCCTTCATCTCAAACTCGCTACTCAACTTCTCCTTCAGCTTCTGTATCTCTGACATGTCTTTGCAAGCAATCAACATATCATCAACATACAAGAGTAAATACACAAATGAACCATTTTGGAGTTTCCTGTGATATACACAACTATCATACTTACTCCTGTCATAGCCATTTTCCACCATAAACGTATCAAAATGTTTATACCAGTGCCTTGGAGATTGCTTCAAACCATACAAAGATTTCTTCAGCAAACATACATGGTCTTCTTTGCCAGGAACTTTGAACCCCTTTGGTTGTTGCAAATAAATGCGCTCTTCCAAATCACCGTGAAGGAAAGCCGTCTTAACATCTAGTTGTTCTAACTCTAGATCTTTCAAAGAAACTATAGCAAGCAATGTTCTAATAGAACTATATTTAACAACAGGAGAGAATACCTCATTGTAGTCAATGCCTTCTCTTTGCGTAAACCCCTTTGCCACAAGCCTTGCCTTGTACCTTGTTCCTTCACCATCTGAAGTACCTTGTTTCTTCTTGAAGACCCATTTTCTTCCAACAATCTTCTACCCTTTTGGTCTTGCAACTATCTCCCAAATGCCATTCTTGTCAAGAGACTCAATTTCTTCAATTGCAGATGCTTCCCATTCTGCTGATTCTTCACCACCGATTGCTTCTTCATAGGTTGTTGGATCATCCCTATCTATGCTCTCACCTACTGCAAATTCATATGCAACCAAATCATCATGGCCGTATCTCTGAGGTTCTTTAACTTTCCTCCTCTCTCTGTCTCTTGCAAGATTGTATTGATGACCTTGTGCTTCTTCTTCCTGGGCAGGTTCTTGCACAATATCTTGATTATCGTCATCAGAAACAACTGTCTTATTGCTTCCTTGAACTTGCACCTCAAGTTCCACCTTGTCACCAAGCTCCACCTTATCACTAACATCCTCTTCAGCTTTTCCATCTAGTTCTTCATTCTTTGGTTTCAACATCGATTGCTCATCAAATTTCACATCTCTGCTGATAAGAAACTTGTTTGATCTTTCTGTTGGACACCATAACCTGTAGCCTTTCACGCCCTTTGCATACCCAAGAAATATACACGTCTTTTCTCTAGGCTCTAGCTTCCCCTCATTCACATGAGCATAGGCTGGACATCCGAATATCTTCAAGTCTTCATAGTTAGCATGCGAACCTGTCCAAACTTCATTTGGAGTCTTGCACTCAATGGCAGTCGATGGAGATCTTTTCACTAAATAAGTTGATGTGTTTGCTACTTCTTCCCAAAACTGATTTGGTAACTTGGCATTGGAGAGCATGCACCGTGCCTTCTCCATTATGGTTATGTTCATCCTTTCTGCAACACTATTTTGCTGTGGTGTTTTTCTGACTGTGCGGTGTCTCACAATCCATTGCTCCTTGCAAAACTCGTTGAACTCACCCCCACAAAATTCCAAACCATTGTCTGTCCTCAAGCACTTGATTTGTCTTCCGGTTTGCTTCTCAACCATAGTCTTTCATTGCTTGAACTTGACAAAATTTCATCTTTGTGTTTAAGTATGAATAACCATACTTTCCTTGAGAAATCATCAATGAACGTCAGCATATATCTATCACTATCATGTGAATCGACCCAAGAAGGAACCCAAAGATCAGAATGAATATAATCCAGAATACCTTTGGTGTTATGAATAGTTGTACTAAACTTGACTCCACACTGCTTTCCAAAGACACAATGTTCATAGAAATCAAGCTTGCCTGTTTTATGACCACAAAGCAATCCCTGCTTGCTCAAAACAGCCAACCCCCTCTCGCTCATATGCCCTAGCCTCATATGCCACAACTTGGTAGTATCATCATCAGAACTTGAAGAACATACAAATTTTTCATCACCCGTCACAAGAGTACCTTGCAGCAGCGTATAAAGACCATTAATTCTCTCGCCCTTCATAATTGTAAGACTTCCTCTTGAGACACGAATAACTCCACCTTCACCTTGATACTTGCAGCCATTTGAATCAAGCGTACCCAAAGAAATAAGATTTCTTCTCAGGTCCGGAACATGCCTACCTTTAGTTAAAGTCCTCACCATACAATTATACATCTTAATTTGAATTGTACCTACACCCACCACTTTACAAGTGACATTGTTTCCCATAAGAACTTTACCACCTTCTCTAGCTTGATAAGTAGTAAACCACTCTTTATGAGGACACATGTTAAAAGTACACCCCGAATCAAGAATCCACCCATTCTACGAGCTTTCGGTATGAACCGTGAGAACCGCTCCATCATCACTTTCTGCTTCAACATTTGCTGCGGTGCCTTGGTTGGTATTCTTCTCGACAGTCTTCAATTTTGGACAATCCTTCTTGAAATGCCCCTTTTCCTTACAATGAAAGCAATAGAATTTACCGGATTTTGATTTAGACCTTGACTTTCATCTACTCCTATCAAATCCGCCTTTTTGTTTTCCTCTTCCTCTAACAAACAACCCATCTCCCGAATTATCTTTACCGTCGATACCCGTCTTCTTTAACTCCTTAGAGTTCAAAGCCGCTTTAACGTCTTCCATGGAAATTGTATTTTTTCCATACATTACGGTATCAACATAATTTTCATAAGATGGTGGTAAGGAACAAAGAAAACCCAAAGCTTGGTCTTCATCTTCAATTTTGACCTCAGTATTTGCCAAATCCAAGAGAATTTTATTATAATCATCAATATGATTTATAATAGACGTTCCTTCATGCATTCTAAGATTATGTAATTTCTTCTTAAGATATAAACGATTAGTTACGGATTTAGTCATATACCTTTTCTCCAACTTGTTCCATAGCCCGTCCGGTGTTGTTTCCGCCGCAACTTCTCTCAAGACCTCGTTGCTCAAACACAATAGAATTAATCCATGTGCTTTCTCCAAGTGCTCATCTTTTTCTTTTTCCTTCAATGTTTCTGCTAGAGACGTTTTCCCCTTCAAAGTTTTCACCAAACCTTGTTGCACCAAAACAGCCCTCATCTTTAGCCTCCATAAATTGAAATCATTTCTTCCATCAAATTTCTCAATCTCATACTTTGCCGCCATCGTAGATCATTTTAATTTACCCGGAGCTCTAATACCAATTTGTTAAGACCAATGGCTCTTCTAAGCACAATCAATAGAGAATTGAAATAGAAATGAAAACAAAACGTAAAACAGACACACACACAACACAAGGATTTATAGTGGTTCGATCAAGATGATCTACATACACTTTGGAAGACGACGATAACGTTGCACTATGATTTGAACAAGTTTACAATGAGTATGATTCACTCCCTTACACTCTCTTAAGAACAAGCCTACAATGGCTTCCTTACTCTCTCTCTCTAGAACACTTAGTGTTTCTCCCTTACACTCTCACTGATGCTCACTAGTTGTTGGGATGATTTACAATGAAACAACAATGGCCTTATATAGGAGAAAGAATATAGTATGTCGACATACTAGTTCCACCGGCTCCTCTTCTCACTGAGCCGAAAGCTCCACCACTAGACAATAGTTTAGTCACCACCGAAATTAGACTAATCAAGTAACCCACTTCCACCGAAAGTGTTTAATCAAGTACTTCCACTAGACAACTCATTAGTGTTCCACCACCGAAAGTAACAGCCTAAAGTTCCACGCTTGACTTTAATTTATTCAAGTCATATCTTACACCATATAAAATCACCAACGTAGAAAATATCAGAGCAAACTCCTTCGTAAGAATTCAATTTTGAAAAGTTGGGAATTTTCCAAATGAACTTATTAGATGAAGAAACCTCTACTATTCCAGTTGCCATGTTTTTGTAAAGAACAAAGCATTGACTACTGTTTTTTCCTTGAAATATCAATTTATAACAACGGAAGGGAGGTCATTTATAAACCAACTGGGGCTAGCTCAGTTGGCTAGGGTCGAACTCTCGAGTTATTAGGTTAGAGTTTCGAATCCCGCCACGGATCGTGTCAAAAAAAAAAAAAAAAAAACTCTTTGAAGAATTTTGGTTTTTAAAACTCTCTCTCGAGAAAGTGAAACACAGAATTGGGACTCGGATTATTACTTTAATGAACAGTCTACAAGACTTCTGTCTGCATCAGATATGGCTTTGAATAGTTGAAAAACTGATTCATGTACCGAGAAGAATGCATGGTAGCATAAAAAAAAAGGTTTTCATTTCTAGGGCCGGATAAAACTAGGTACCGTATTCCACGACCACATAGTTGATAGTACCACCTCAGACTATGTGCAGCTACCGCTATGGGTTCAGCACTACAGCAGGACAGACACGCACCTTCTCGACCGGAAATGCAATACATATAAATGTATAATATCATCGTATCTCTAAGAGGTTAATCATAGGGATTCTCGATTTAAAAAACCAAAAAACATAAAATGGAGGATTTTTGTACGTACACAAGCGAGTCATGTATTTTTTTTCTATAACGTACAGAAGTCGCGAACGAGTTGCACAAAATACAACAAAAGGAGTAGTATATAGTACCTTTTTGTAGTCGTAGCCAGAAAAGTAAACTGACCGTCAACATTCATTCTCGAGGGAGAGACACAGAATTGGGACTCGGGTTTGCATTAATGAACACAGTCAATTACAAGGCTTACTGCATCACATACGGGCCTTTGAATAGTTGAAACACTGATTCTTGTACCAAGAAGAATGGCAGTAAATGTACGATTTCTTTTGTTTAGAGAAACGGTTCATTTGTAGAACCAAATTGTAAATTGTAATATGGGGATAAAAGCTAGGTACGGTATTCTAGACGGTAACACCACATTCTATGGTTCAGCAGGAGTGCAGGACCACCACACACCTCCTTGACTGGAAAGCAATACATATGTAAATGTACTATATGTCCCTGTATTCTTAAGAGATTATCATAGAGATTCTTGATTTAAATAGCAAAAACCAAAAAGGCAAAAAGGATTACATATTTACATGGAAGGCCAACAAAATTCTTTTTTTAGAAATATGAAAACTTTAGTGGATATATTTTAAATAACTGGACTAAACATAAAATGGAGGATTTTTGTATGATTATTATAAGATTTGTTTTGGTCAGATGTCCTTGACATGATCCAATATTGTACAATTATGTATACATCTACAAAGATCTAACAAATTTAACATTCATGTTAACACAACATAGGCCAGATCTATTTTCATATATGATATAACACATTGGTGTATAAGTATGCACACATCTTCCAAAATCCGACTAATCCAACTTTAGAAATCGATGCACAAATCTAAAATTAGTGCGACTCCAGCAAATGATAAAAAAAAAAAAATAGAGAAACAAAAGATGATTAGATGGGTAGTAGAGGTTAGGTTGTGCTGATTACAAATCCAAAGTTAAATTTTACATCGAGATTAAGGAGGAAAAGTATAGATCAAAATACAAGCATGAGCCCTAAAAATCTGCAAATTCTTTTTATTTTTCTTTTTCATGATTTTTAAATCAAAATGATGAGAATCATCCCAGGATTACAGATCGAAACATTGATTATGAATTAGAAAAGAAATTATAGATGAAATCAATGTGTTTCCTATGCGAAATAAAAAACAATAATCTTAAATGCAAGATCAAAACTAATTTTTTTTTCTTTTAATTAGTGGTGAATCCATCGATGTCATCTCCATCAAAGAATTATTCATTTTTCTTTTCCAAATTTGCAAACTGAGAACTTAACTCACCTTTATATCTCTCCCTAAAACTGTCAGATCTAAAATTATACTCTCTCTATTTGAAATATACGGAAGGGCGTTTAGGGTAATATAAAAAGCCAAATATTTTTGGATCGGTGAGATTCTCGATTAACTCTTCTATAATTTGGATTAAACTTTCTAGGTCGGGGAAATTTGGGCGGGAGAGTACTGGGCTCGGAGGGACAAGATTAGAACGTCCAAAGCCCAGGAATAAGGGGATTAAACGTTAATTTCTACTTAATTGTTTTCTTTACACACGAATTTATATTTTGGGAGTCATATGCGCGCATGGATCAACACACCACACCATATACATGAACCATATTGGTGCATTCTACAATATGTTCCCATGGAAAACCTCAGTTACTCGAATGTTACTTTCAAAAAACAAAAAAGTCACCTCGTAGCTATTTTGCGAATCCCCCGAAAAATAAAGACAATTATCTATACGTCCTTAAAAGTTAAGATAGGCCACATACTTCAAATACGTTATCCGACCACATCGTAGCTGCACGAGTTACTCATAAAATATTTAACAATCCAAAAGGACAAGTTATTAAGTTACAAATTAATAGATACAAGCAGTTACATGAATCATTCTATATTAACATCAGGTAATTATTACTACTTAATTTCGTGTGTCGGTGTCACGGTAGTACAATGATAAAGTCACTGGGTGATGATACTAGTGACCTGAGTTCAAAACTTCATTGGTTTTGATTGTGCATGAAAAGCAGATGGAATTCGCACTCGCGAAGACTTCCGTACATATCATACAACAAACCATTTTTTGACTTGAAGCAAATGCGTGTATACTTTTTAAAGAATTGTGGATTTTTTTGAGAATGAATTTCCATACCTAGATAGGACAAAGAAGCATGTTGCATCAAATTACCAGAACTAGAATTAATGGTCATGATTTTAGTGTTTGACCTGCACCAACCTCTTGCAAACAGCGAAACAGAAATAGATATTTAAAATAGAATACACAATGGAAGGTTTCTATGCACCACTGTATAAAGTTATTTTTTATACCAGGTGGCCTGGAAAACTAGTCGTGCTACTATAGAAATAGTGCATAGCGATAGAGATGCTATGGAGCGAGCATCTGGACGATGTCACAGCGATAGAGTCTTTGCTACTAGCGATTTAGACTATTTCGCTCGATGGTTATTCTGTTGTTAACGGCTATTTCCCACAAACTTCATTCAAATGCTCTTACTTCATCAATTTACTCACACACACCTATTTTTACATAAATTTTACACCGTTTACTTATTTCTTTTACTTGTATTTTTTGTTCACTTACTTTTAGTTTCATGATCAATGGAAAATTTCGATGAACAGATGCATATACATATGTATCGGTCTAAATCACAGCAAAAGATGCGTGTTTGGATGTTGCAAAAGCTTGATGATGAGGAATTAAAGATAGAGAACTAAACAACACTATGATCATCATATATTCAAGACAAATACCTAAAGTTCGAGAGCCAATAAAGTATTCAAAATAAGATATATATATATATATACACATATCGAGGTAGGGGATTGGTACTACTAGAAACTGATGAACGATTAGTATATCTCTATGTTATCCTTTATATAACCTCTAATAGATTTCTTTCTGGTCCGGGTAGATATTCTTAAATAAAAACTTATATATCTTCAGTTTGGATATAATCCAATAGTTTTCTTATATTCAAATTACTCGAATCTTTCACTTGAGTATGTTGTAGAACAGGGAAATTCACTTATCAAAATGAAGGCAATTTCACATCATAATTTAATATGTATATGTTACAGTAAAATGGAAAGGAACTTAAGAAACTCTTGATTGCATCTTGGAGGAGGTTGGCGAACATGTTAAGCTCTGTAGAAGAAGTTTCTTCGGATAACAAATTTTCTATTTTTCTCTCCAAGACAGCTTTCTGCTCCCTAAGTAACTTTGTCTCCACTTATTAAGTCATGGTGCTTTACTTTAAAGTTGAGAGATAAGATGACTCTTTAAACTTGGAAAACTTTCAAACCCGTTATTGTACGTGTAACTTAGAATTTTACTCTAGCTTAATAATAAAAAAACATTTGGATAACTACACCCAGATATAAACGAGCGCAGAAAATTACAATACTTGAAGTCATTGAATGATTAGTCTCATTTTTGAATTGATTCTTGACAAGCAGTAAGATGCTCTCGTAATTTCTTTTCTCTTCGTTTGGATGAGACAAGTTCTTGCTCTATATTACCGAATTGTTTGTCATTCTCTGTTTCTATAACATTCGAAAATATAGTATCTTAACGAAATTATATTCCCAAGTGAAATGTTGAATTATTAACAAAATAAAATAATATATAACTAGTTGCTAAAATCATATACATTCATCATACACACTCTAAAGAAGGTGATCAACAATGATTACGATGATTCGTAACTCTCTGTGTGGGTTTAATGATCTTATCTAATGTTACACCCATCTTATTCTCTATTAGATCAGTTTGCTTCACTTGTATTTGGTTTTATGATCGGTGCCATATAAGTTAAAAACACAATAAGTATATATGTGAAATTTTTATCTGAAAAAAATTGATATGACATATATATAATAATGTTGTCATTATTAATTAGTGTGAACCCACATTTGTGTCATAAGTTAATGTAGATGTTTATTTGTCTCATTATAAGTTATGATTAGAGATTTCTCACTACTCTTTTATAGTATTTTTGATTGGCATAAGGAAGTATTTACTCGATATATTTTTCATTTTTTGAGGAAAGAATCCATGGTGAACCATTTTGCATAAACTTCCATGGTTGCATTGGTCCCTTATGCTTTCATGTGGTTCTCAAAGATCCAAATCAAGGTCTGACAAGGAAAAATTGTCATATTGTGAGACAATTCCAATCTTGCATCCTATTTACTAAAGATGAGTCGGATGTGGTGGAGATGGGGGTTACATTAGTGTAAATAATAATGATGAAGACTACAAGTGTTTATCAGTTTGCGAGTCATCAAAACGAAAACCAACTAGTCCACTTACTCCTACTACTTTGCCTTCTGCTTTGGAATACAGTTGGAGACACAATCAGCTGAAGTTTTTCGTTTGGAGGGTCAAATATCTGGCCTCAGACTCACACGATCAGATGAAGTTCGTCATTTGGAGGGTCAAATAGCTGGCCTTACATTACAGTTGCACACCCCAAGTATCAGAGAGATAGAACTTCAACGACAAATTATAAGTGAAGTTGATGAAGCTACGAATCTCAAAGAAGAAAAGGCCAGTATTGAGATATTCAAAACAACATCGATATTTTATTATAGAAGAAAATTTGCGCAATATAGAAGCTCAACTGAGACGTAAATTGGAAGGCATGATGAATCAAATTGAAGCTTTGAGGATGCATAATTCAACCACTGTGAGCAAGGTGAAAAATCCATTCGACATGGAAGAAAAAATTTCTGCATGAAATCAGTTGCCAGCAGAACTAAAAGTGAAAACATAGATCCTTCAAGATCATCTAAAAGAACTTGAGCATGAAGAGAAAGAAGCACTTGTAGAAATAGATACACCAGTAGAAGGCTCAAACTACAGTTAAGCATCCTCCAAGGTGAAGTAGATTCACTAAGCAGAGATATAAATGAATTACAAGAGCAGTTAAGAGTGGAATAACACATTGTTAATATGAACCAGTTGTTAGAGGAAGTCTAAGTGAGTTTACTAGTGGAATCAATAGAATGATTGAAACTTTCTGATTAATGAGTAGAGTACTAGAGAAATATGCAAGGTATTGGGATCATCAATTTTAAATTGCTATTTTATTACTATAAAAATTAGACGGTGTGTGCCTTATTTGTAGGAACAAACTTTGCAGGAAGGAGCTATTTTGATTCGCCACTTCTGATGTAATTCTGTTTTGAGCTTTACTCCTGCGATATGATTGGGTTTTCCTTTCCTCAGTTACTCAAATGGTACTTTAATGGATTTGGAAGTTTTGAAATCAAAATCATAGTTATTCTTATTAATGTTTGTGTACTCTTTGATTTAATAAATCAAAGAAATATATTTAGTTAATGGAGAAAATTGGCAATATTCTCTTTACGTATTTATAAAAAAGGATATCAACTTCTTAGTTTTCTTTAATTCCAATTTTCATGTAATGTTGATATCTGATTAGACAAGTACATCAGCTTGATATATAATGCATTTGTGATAGTTTACCTCGGAAAAAAAATATCCTCAATACTGGGATTAGTTGATTTAGAGCAACTAAATAAATATTTATGTAAGAAACAAATGCCTATTGTATGCACAAAAACATAATAAGTATATAGGTGATATTTTCATAAACTAGGTAAAGGTCTTGTATGAACAATGAACTATACCCACATTTGTTCATTAGATGCGGATGTTGAAGTATCACTTTGACTAACTAAAATGAATGTTTTTTCTTTTGAATAATTCCAAAGGTTTTTTGTGTGAAGTGAATGTATTGATTGAGGTAACCACATCCCAGATATGTGAATGTGATATGCCTTTATATATATGTACACCTATATGAAATAATTCACTTGTGATAGCTTACCTCGGAGGAAAACAAAATCCTCATTTTTGGGTTTATTTGATTTAGAGAAACTAAATAGATATTTATATGATAAACAAATGCATACTATATACAACAAATATTCACTCGATGTATGTTAAGAACATATATAATATATATGTGATATTTTCTTTGGGAAAAAAATAAAATGAAAGAACGATATAAAAGATATGTAATAATATATCATTTTCCGTGTCATCCCCAATTGTTGTAAATGTTCTTTTTTATCATTAAATTGTTATTAGTGATGTCTTAAAGAAGAACATTTTTAAAGAATGACATGATCTTGGAATACAAAAATTAGATGATATATAACTTGATTAAAAATGATATATAAGAAATACCAGTCACAGTATAACTGCGAAAAGCCCCATAAAAACACAAATCCCAAAAACCCGCAAGTAGTTGTAAACCGTAGGTATAATCTTATTTTGAATCATCGCGCTACCGCAACCGTCAAAGAAATCACCATCATCTTCGCGAACTATCGCCAACACCCAAAGGAACCATCATGGACATGATTTCAAAACCAATTTCGTATTAGAACCCCTCGCATATATCCATGATAAGATCATTGATCGTCGTCATTTTTAATTATTCACTACTTCCTTCCACATAACCACCACCACAAAGAAACCCAAAGAAACTGCCACTAGAAGATGATTCTGAACTAAGTAAAGATGAAGTGAGTAAGACATTAAGTGGCATGACTTTGATGGAGAAAACAAAAAAATGTTAATGGTTCTGACTTCGAAGAGAAATAAAACACTAAGGGTTGGGAGGAACGGATAAAAGGACATGTGGCTACGTTTTAGAATACTTCCTGCATCACCTAAAAACTTGGTTGAACAAGACTCTTCTTGATGCTTCGAACTGAAGAATTATCTAGCTGCTAACCGCAGAGTCACAGACACCCTCTCTGTGTACTGAATGGTTGATACTGGAACACAAAACAAAATAAGAGAAAATGTTGTTCTCTGACCTAGTCTGATTGAACTAGATCCAGGCATGAAATAATTTTCATAAGATAGGTTTTTTTAGATAGAAAATAGGCGGGAGAGAGAGATAAGAGAGAAAAAAATTGCAAAATATATCGATTAACTGGTAACAATGAATTTGAACTACGTGGACACTGATTTTATCAAGTGGATAGGGTATATACATAGTGATAAGTCCTCGTGCACATGTTGGGAAAGCATGCATTTCTGTTTCTCGAAAATCATGCTCATGTGATAAAGAAACATAATAATAAAACATAAAGTTATAATATTTATTGAATTGTGTTGATCGACACGAGGTAATCCTCTTTCCTTAAAGAAAATTCATCCTCACCTACGGTCCTCACGGTTTACGTATGTCGTCTCCCAAGATGCAACGATCACCTCTTTTAGTAAGTACCACGACAATAATACTCGTCTAACGAATGTTGACGATTACGATGGTCTTAAATACGACTCCGACTCTTTGACTTCAAAACTTGTAAAATCCCTTGCAAAAATAAAATAAGAGATGTGTATTTATAGAATTAACTGTGACTCTACAAAGAGTCTCTTCATCCATATGTGACTCACTATGTATAATGGTGACTCTTCATAACACCTATTCATGACTAGGTATCTTACGGGTGAAAAGGCATGCCACAAACACATCTCTTGGAGTTTAATATTCGAAAACAATTTTCATCCACATTAAAATAATTCTAATCAAGGAGAATATGTTCATTAATGTATTGCATAAAGTTAATATGGTTTTCAAATATACTTGTTGAGAAGTAAGAGATGGACAATCCACAAACATATGGACTGATCAATGGATACCAGATCTAAATATCACTCCAGATCTAGATATCACTCTAGATCAACAATCTTTAGAAAAAAATAACTTGTTAACACTTGTATTAGATTTAAATAACCCTGATATGAATAAGTGGAACCATGAACTAATCATAGCCTCTTTTCCTCACATAATTTCTCAATCCATTTTAAATATTAATACGTTCTTAGATAGGGATGATACCTTAGAGGAGGATAAACCTAAATGAAAATTAGCTAAGAACGGTAAATTTACTATTAGACCTTTGTATGATAGACTCTGTGGAATGCATGTTGATATCCAAAGGGATCTATTCTGGAAAAAGTATTGGAAAATACAACTTCCCCATATGGTCAAGTTATTTTTATGGAAGTGCTTAAATGAGGCCTTACCTGTAACAGAAATTCTTAGTCGACACATGAAAGACATAGCCGGTAAATGTACTTTTTATAAGCATAGTATAGAAACTTTACAACGTTTACTTTTTAAATACTAGTATGCTAAATTTGTTTGGATGTTGTCACCCTTCTTTGGTGGTCATCAAACCACTGCTTTAGCTACTACTTTTAGAGATCATTATAATGAATGACATGTATGGGGTAAAGTAAGGTTAAATTTCGTTTAGTAAAGTTCATTTCAACTTGAATTTTTGATTTTATTTATTGAAAATTTTTAAGAAGAAAATTCTGGTCCTACACAAGTGGTGGTCCGGAAATTTGGACTTGCTAGCTGGATCGGACCCGACCCATAAGGCTGAATCCGTGTCCGCTGGAGATCAGAAAATACGGAATGTCGCAGGTTATTCCATTGAACCATACGTTTTCTATATATACATTTCCAAGGAGTAAACATACACCGTAGCATAATAATAAGCTAGAGGATTTTGCAATTACTTCATATTATGGTTATGGTTTTTTCCTTATCAAAAGTGTAATATACATGAAAATCAATTACTTAGTCCATCTTATTTTTCAACAAAGGTGATGATTATTAGACGTGCATAATCCTTGGCCAATAAGCTAGAAGTTCAAGTCCGTTATTTTCGGTGTATACAAGAAGAAGCCTGTTTGTAAGTCCTATTCATATGCAATCCTAGGTCGTCTCTTCTGTAAATTCGTGCATACTGTTCAGATTAGGTTTGATTACTTCTTAAATGTGTATAAATACATAATGAAATCAATCTCTCGTCTACACAATTGTGAGACAATAAATTCCATAACCTTTTTCATGGTATCTTTCCATCCTAGGACTCCATCTTCCGAATAATTACATTTCCAAGGAGTAAACAACTTCAATTACTTCATATTATGGTTATGGTTTTTGATCATGGAAAATCAATACATACACCGCATAATAATAAGCTAGAGGATTTTAATAACTTCCTCCAGGATTCGAGAAAAAGGGTGATAATCGTGTTTACAAACAATAAGTCTTTATATGGACTAAAGCAAGCTTCGACAATGGTTTGCTAAATTTTCGAAGCAATGGTCGCATTCAGTCAAAACAAAGAATCTTGGTCGTTTACAATTCTGTCAAATTTTTGCTTTTTTCCGAATAATTACTACTACAGAGGCTAAGATATATCAAATATCAACAGACATCATAGTGTATCATTTCCTTATTATAAATCTCGGTAAAAAGTGTAATATACATGGAATATACATCAGCGTAAACTTAGTCTTAGTCCATCTTATTTTTCAACAAAGGTGATGATCTACTACCTTCTGCAACAACTATTAAGACTCTTAAGAACTCGTTGTTTCTACAGGTGATAAATACTGAAGAACGGTTAGTGACTACCAGAATTTACTAGATAAGTCATTTATCTGTCTTTAAGGAAACCATCAACAAGAGTTATGTATAGTTCATAATTGCACCAAGTCCTTGTTGGGAAATCAATATATATTAATTTTTATTTTAAAGTTTCTTACTAAATAAAATTTATTTTTGTTTTCTTTGTGAACGAAAATATTATTCGTCCCACATCGGGGAGTTTTCAATCTTAAATTGTTTTATTAGACTATATAAACTTAATAGTCCCGCATCGGGGAGATTCCTCTTCTTAAGTTGTATTATGTTATTATATAAACAAGCTTTTCTTTACCTATAGAAATAATTCAAGGAAAAGGGTTTCTCTAAATTTTAGAGAGACCCAAAGAAAAATATGTTTCTATTATTTTATTAAGCGTTCTCGATTTTCCTTACGGGTTTTCGGAGTTGTCAAGCTCAAGTTTAGCATCTATTTCATATGCTAGTAGTCGGTGTAGTAGGGTGTTTTATCCTATAGGCATCCTCCTTGTGAAGGTTATGGCATCACTTTTGAGAGTAGCGGGGTGTTAATGTCTTAGGGACAGCGCGTTGAACACGTGACTCACTCTGTTTTTCAAAAAAATTCCATGTTTTTGTTGCGGAGACCTGGGGAGCTCGTCAATTTCATCAAATCGATCACTTCTAATATAAAGGAGCCAATCACTTTTGTTTATTTGAATTTTCCTTGTTTTTGATTAATGCACCCAACAACAGTCCTACCCAAAATTGTAAGGAACTATGAGAAGATCGAAAAATTGAGTAACCGTTGGTATATTGTTCTATAATGATTGGATAACTGAGTTGTTAAACTATTTGCTTACATAGTAGTAACAGTTGCAGTGTTAATTATGTTTTGAGTTCTTTTTTGAACCTAGCATCACGGATGACGAGAAAATACGTATGAAAACGGTTGAACCTATAATGGGAGAAAAATAAGTTATAAACACTAAGTGCATGTCTCCCCAATATGTCCTGATAAATTACCAAATGGCTTATCCAAGAGGAAGCATATGGTTCCCTATGATGGTCTAAATAACAGGGAGAATCATATTGGTTATGATGAGAGCAACACTAGTATGTATGTCCCCGAGAAAACAGAGGAATATTTTTTGAGTTAGTGATTGTTACTTGCATGATTGACATTTATACCTATACCACCACTAGTGATGTGATTTTTTTATTTGACCGCGGGAGAAATTTTAGGATCTGCAAAGTATGTGATTTGTGTTTGATCATGGTCATACTTATCGGTGGCTTGAGACTAATATTTGGATAGTAAAAGAAAGGCGTGACATTTACTTGCTCGAGAAATATACCATGATTTGTGATGATATTAGAGGACGAGTTTTCTCATGATATAGGACATCTACCTTAGTTACGAGTTATTGTTATTTTCTTAGTTGGTATTTTCTTTATTTAGAAGGGTTATTTGGTTTTTGGTACTTATATTTTGACCAAAACATGGGATTGGTCTAACATTTGTCCGGCCTTTGCGTTTGGTCTAAAGATCAACGTTGACCTGCGTTGACTGTCTCAAATCTTGATTTTTGTTACATAATTATTAATAATTTTAAATAAAACGAAATTACATAACTCCGTTAGTTCCACCTTATCACGTGAGTGACTTAAAAAGTCGCATGCCTAACATTTATATTTAAGGTCCTAATTGAACATCCAACGGACTGATTTTTATTTTCTATCTCAGACAAATGATTTTTATTTTGAATCCAACGGCATGTTCACTAAAGAGGAATGTTCTAGCGGCGCCTACAAGGAAGAGATGCACCACCACAAATGAAACAACAACAACCACCACCACCCAGACATCAGCTAGCCACCACCCACATCCGATGAGAAGAACCCAAATTAGAAAGAGACCAAAAATCCACCAACGTACAACCAGAAAGTGCAAGGAGTAAACCTCCAACTAAAACAACCACCACCACCAACTGCAACCGCATCACGGAAAATATGATTTAAGCTCAAAAAAATTCATTGGCAACAACATGACGTTGCAACAAGCAAACTCATGGATAGTTATTAAGAAAGAACCAAGACCCTTCACCGGCCAAACCGCATCTCACATAAACATGAAGACATCGAACAAAACCCCCAAAAAATACTCCATAAAAAAAAAACATAGATCTAATTTGGAGCAGCACCAATCAAACAAAATTCGACAAAGTCACAATTAAACAAACCAAACCCACAATATATTTCCCTTTTAGAAATATTAAAAAACACCCAAATCCAAATCCAAAATCACAAATTTCTTTTATAAACCCTAATTATTCCATCCAAAAAAGAAAGACTAATCAAAACCCGTAATTCTATCATAGTTTCATCTATAAACCCTAACAACAACACTAATTACCTTCTTGAATCGATTTATAATGATCTTATACTTTAAATTTTAGATTTCCTAAAATCCATGCTTAACAAATCATGTCTACTGGAGAAGAAATGAAATGGGTATAATTCTTTAGGTTATATACAAGGAAGAAGTGATCTCAGCCATTAATCTCATTTTCTTGGAGATCGATTGTGGATCGACACATGTAAGGTTAGGGACTTAGTCTGTCATTGTTAGTAGAGTAAAATATTTTAGTCATTACCTATTTATTGGATGGAAAATAATAAACGTCACCACTTGAGACAGTCAACGCGGGTCAACGTTGGTCTTTAGACCAAACGCTAAGGCCTGACACATGTTAGACCAAACCCAGGTTTTGGTCAAAACATGAGTACCAAAAACCAAATAACCCTGTTTAGAATCCTATTATTTCAGGTATCTAGTAGAAGCTTATATAAACAAGGGCTATTTGGTTTTTGGTACTCAGTTTTTGACCAAAACCTGGGTTTGGTCTAACATTTGTCCAGCCTTTGCGTTTGGTCTAAAGACCAACGTTGACTCGGTTAGATACTAACTTCCTTTTAATAATTATTTTGAAAAAATATAAGTAAATACTTAGTTAACGCCGTAACGGCAGGGTTAGTCACGTGAGTTGTTGGCTGTGAATAGAAACGTTGACTGTAAACAGGGACCCAAAAACCCATGGCTAACAGCAACAAGACTTCATTGAAGCATTCAACAACAATCTTGAACTTTCTGCACCCATCTGAACACAACAAAATCCACAGCAAGCAAATAAAGAAATTCATCCATAACCCTTACAAATTTCTTGTACAATCTTCTGCAATAATCCATCAATTCTTCTTCCATCCATTAGTCTTCAGTTTTCTTCTCTTGTAACACCAAGAATCAGAAAAACCCTAACATCTTACCCATTTTCTCTTAAATTCTCATGAACCAAAAATATCAATCCAAACCCTTCTATGAGATCTTGAATTCCATCTCAATCACAACCATCTTCTCTTGTTTTTTCCAAAATCTTTAAATCAACTGCCATGACTTACTTCAATAGCAGCAGCTAATTAATCTTCTCAAAATCGAATTCAAAACCCATAACTGAACAGACCCATCTCCATTTCGTCATTAGAAACAACACTATAAGCTTAATTTCCTACCAGAGATCAAAACCCAAACCTCCTCCATTGATTCTTCAGTTAACAACAACACATCATCTTATTCTTCACTAGTAGCAAAATCGCACAACCCCTCTGTAATCTTCCAACAATATCTATGTTAATTCCTCTCCGTGAAATCTAATGGAGATGCCAATTACAGGCAGAGAATGAGAAATAAAAACAAATTAATTATGAGAGAAATTTCGATCTCAAACATTTTTACAAACACCTTGTGTGTCTAATAATGAAACATGGCCTTGTTTTGCTGTTATATTATCCATGCACTAGCTCCTTCAACCTGCAATTTCGAATTTGAGCTATAACAAAGATATATCTTTATGAACACTAAATATCCAGCAATCGAACACCATTCATCTAACATTTTTAACAGCAAGAACACCACATAATTCAGTGTTATAGTTCTAAACTTTTGATAGTGAAAATTACTCTTAGCACAAGATTTCGGACCGGATAAACCCTTTGATTGGGGGTTAGCCACCAGCTTTTATGATAAGAAACTTAAATAAACTGAGTTTGTTGTATATTGATTGATGTTCAATTACAGGACTCGAATCATATTTAAAGCTGTAGAACTTGCAGATAAAGAAAACTAATTTTAACTAACTAAGGAAACCCAAATATGCTAAATATAGGTAAGATAAAATAAGTAAACTGTTGAGATAGGTGTTGTACCGTAACATCCCACCCTGCTTGAAAGAAGGCTTGTCCTCAATCCTCAAAGGTTGGAAAACGGATTAGGAAATCAGCAGCATCCTCCCAAGTTGCTTCATCATGCGCATGATTTTTACACTTTATGAGCCATTTGGTAGCAGCTCGGTTACCTTTCTTATACATCATTCTATCCAGAATAGCATCAGGCTCCCACTTATCATAGTCTATAATCGCAGGCAAAATCTTCTCCACAGAAGTAGTCGCTCCTAACTTAAGTTTAAGCTGTGACACATGAAATACCGGGTGAATGCGACTAGTTGTAGGAAGATCTAACTTGTAAGCAACTGAAACAATTTTCTCCAAGATGCGAAAAGGACCATAAAATCTAGGAGATAGCTTGGAAAAGGATTGAGTAGACACTGATGTTTGTCTGTAGGGTTGTAACCGTAGATAAACCCAATCATCTATTGAAAATTCACGTTCAGTACGGTGAGAATCAACATATTTCTTCATTCTGGATTGTGCATCATGCAAATGATATTTCAGTAGCTTGAGATTATGATCATGATCCTTCAAATTCAAGTCAACATTATTCACAGAAGTTGAACCCGGTAAATAAGCTGTAATGGATGGCGGAGGACGACTATACAGAGCCTCATAAGGAGTCATTTTAATAGCCGAGTGAAAGCTTGTATTATACCACCATTCAGCCCAGGGTAGCCATTTAATCCAATCGGTTGGCTTAACTCTAGTGAAACACCTGAAATAACATTCCAAAGTGTGATTAGTTACCTCTGTTTTCCCATCTGACTGAGGATGGTACGTTGAACTGCGACACAATTGTGTGTTCTGAAGTGTAAAGTATGCCTCCCAAAAATTGCTCATAAAGATTGGGTCTCGATCACTTACTATAGTTCTTGGCATGCCATGGAGTCTGACAACTTCATGCATAATTTTTTTTGCAATCGAACTAGCAGAATATGGGTGAGTGAGAGGAATAAAATGAGCATATTTTTTCAAACGCTCAACTACTACCAAGATAGAGTTTTTTCTGTTGGATGAAGGAAATCCATCGATAAAATCCATAGATATATCGATCCAGACATCTGTAGGAATAGGCAAAGGGCTTAAAAGGCCTGGAGGTGAAACAACTTCAGATTTGCTTCTTTGGTACACGTCACAGTGAAGAACAAAAGTCTTGACGAACTGCTTAAGCCCTTTCCAATAAAAACTATGTTTCACACGTTTATAAGTACGTAGAAATCCGGAATGTCCACCAATTGGTTGAGTATGAAATTCTTCCAATATTTTTGTGCACCAAGAAGAAGTTGAAACTACCATAATTCGTCCTTTGTAACGCAACACACCCTCAACATAAGAAAATTTTGGTTTAGAAGTAGGATCTGCAATCAACTTTTGAATGAGTTCCCTGTATTCCATGTCAGTATGACATTCTTTTACTATCTCAGTTACTCCACCAAAAATAGGTGCACTTAAGCTATAATGTAGGCTGGATTGTCGTGAAAGAGCGTCAGCTGCAGCATTGTCTTTCCCTGGACAAAAAACGATTTCATAATCATAACCCAAGATCTTAGATAACCACTTTTGTTGCTCTGAAGAAGATAATTTTTGGTCTAAGAAATACTTTAGACTCCTGTGGTCTGTGTAAATTTTGAAATTCCTCCCGAGTAAATAATGTCGCCACTTCTGAATTGCAGAGATAATAGCCAACATTTCTTTATCGTAAACCGATAAATTTCTGTTTTTCTCAGCTAACGGTTTACTATGATAAGCAATAGGCCTGCCTGATTGTAATAAAACAGCACCCAAGCCAAATCCAGGCACATCACACTCAATTGAGAATTCCTTAGAAAAATCAGGGAGAATCAAAACTGGTGTTGTAGTTAACGCACGCTATAATAATTTAAAAGCGTCCGTAGCCTGATAAGTCCAAGCAAAGGCTTCCTTCTTAAGTAGCTTAGTTAACGGAGCACTGATCTTACCGAAATCCTTCACATATTTTCGGTAGTATCCTGCCAATCCTAAGAATCCCCTTAATTCTCTGATAGTACTGGGAATAGGCCATGAGACGATACACTCTATCTTATCGTTATCAACTGAAACACCAGTTGCAGAAATTATATGGCCTAAATAACCAATTTAAGTCTGAGAAAATTGGCACTTAGACTCCTTGACAAATAATTGGTTAGAACGAAGAATTTCAAATACCAAAGACAAGTGAACTAAATGATCAGACATGTTCTTGATATATATTAAGATATCGTCAAAAAAGACTAGCACGAACTTACGCAAGTGTGGTCTGAAGATATCGTTCATCAGGATCTGAAAAGTAGCCGGGGCATTTGAAAGGCCAAATGGCATTACTAAGAACTCATAATGGCCATCATGAGTGCGAAAGGCTGTCTTAGGAATGTCAGATTCATGCAATCGTATCTGATGATAGCCGGAGCATAAATCCAATTTAGAAAATACAGTTGCACCATGTAACTCATCAAGTAACTCATCCACAACAGGTATTGGAAATCGATCTTTGATTGTAAGCTTGTTTAAAGCACGGTAATCAACACACATACGCCAAGAGCCGTCCTTTTTGCGCACCATCAAAACTGGAGAAGAGTACGGACTAGAGCTTGGTCGAACAAATCCATCTAATTTTAATTCAACAACAATTTTCTCAATCTCAGATTTTTGAAAATAAGGATATCTATACGGACGTACATTGACCGGAGTGGATCCAGAGACCAATGGAATACGATGATCGTGTAGCCTCTCTGGAGGAAGAGAAGTGGGTGTCTTGAAGATATCAGAAAATTCATGCAACAACGGTTGAACTTCAGGTGAATAAGGGACAATCGGAGTTGAAGCAATAACTGAAGTAATCTGGAGAAAAACTGCATAACTTTCCTTGCTCAACAACTGTTGTACAGGTGCAGAATCCAATAAGCTTATCGATGCAGAATTAGTGCCCTACAAGGATACCGCTTGTTCTTGTTGTTGAAACTGCATAGTAAGCTTAGAAAAATCCCATAGAATAGGACCCAACATGCGCAGCCAATGAACACCTAAAACCGCATCGCACCCGCTAATATCCAATAGATGAAAATCTGCTGAAAAAGAATATTTATGTAGAGTGAATGGAATATTATGACAGGAGCCTTTAGTTTTCATCTGACCACCATCACCCACGATAACACATAATGCAGTATCATTCAGTTGTGGAGTATAACCACAGTGCCTAGCCAAGTTAGGGTGCAAAAAGTTATGAGTGGAACCAGAGTCGATCAATAATGTGAGCGGTTGACCCTTCATATAACCCATAATACACATCGTTTTAGGAAAAGAAGATCCCATAAGAGAGTGTAAGGAAATCTTTGGTTCGGAATCTGAAACTTCAGCCTTATCAAAGGAAATGGTTTCTTCAAATTGCTCAGTAGAAATATCCGTGGCTTCCTCATCGACATCCAAGAATGTTAATCTAGGATTCACACAAATATGAGTAGGTGTGTATAACTGATCACAGTTAAAACAGAGACCTTGAGATCGTCTCTCCCGTTGTTCTGCTGGTGATAGACGTCTTGCACCTAGTGGTAATGTAGTTTTATTGTAAGGAGTAGGTTGAATATTAACATCAGACCGTACATGAGGAGGACGATATGGTTGTCTAGGGATGAATCTAGTAGTTGCATATGCTTCTTCTTGGTGAATTGCTTTGGTAAAATCTTCAGCTAAGGATTGGGGCGCAAGCAATTTGACCATACAACCAATATGCGGTTTTAAAGAACGAATAAAGCAGCTAATCAAATAGTCCTCTGGAAAATCAACGAAATTTAACAACCTCTCAAATTCAGGAATATGTTCTCGTACGGACCCTTGTTGGTTGAGGGTGCTAATAGCTAGCCTAGCATCAACTAACTTGGCAGGAGAAAATCGAGCACGAACATGCGAACAAAATTCTTCTCACGTAACTATCGTAGTTTTGGTTTGTTTCCAACGATATCATACATTAGCATCCCCTTTCAGACTAGCAGAAGCAACAGTAATTTTGAGAGCATCGTCAGCTGAATGTACCGAGAAATATTTATCAGCGTTAAAAATCCAACCATTAGGATCTTCTCCATCGAAGTTAGGAAACTTGAGATTAATAACATGGGCTCTGGCAGGCGGTGGTGTAGGTGGAGGTAGATGAGTGTTATTGTGAGCATGACCATTAGTTTGCGGAATACCATCTGGAAAAATTGTTTTAAGCGAACTTGTGAGATCGGTGGTTAAGTTTTGACTGAGGTGAGTTGACAATGCTGTGGATATACTCGTCGACAGGGTCGTGGACAAGGTATTCAGGGTTGTTGTTATGCTGGAAGCAATAGTCTCTGCGAGAACGTTGTTATTCGCAGTTGTCTCTAGTTGTAGAGCAACACGTTCCTCTTATCTTTGTTGACGTTTGGAAACAGCCTTGGTCTTGCTTTGCTCGTCTGCGTCAAGATGTTGTTTAGCCAAAGCAGTAATTAGGTTATCCAAGTTGGTAGACAACCCTGTAATGCCATCGTTTACGAGTTTCAGGTTTTCTGTATAATTTTGACCCATTGAAAAGAAAAAAAAAATTGGTAAATTTAGGGTTTGAGCACAACCTGCTCTGATCCAGGTGTTATAGTTCTAAACTTTTGATAGTGAAAATTACTCTTAGCACAAGATTTCGGACCGGATAAACCCTTTGATTGGGGTTAGCCACCAGCTTTTATGATAAGAAACTTAAATAAACTGAGTTTGTTGTATATTGATTGATGTTCAATTACAGGACTCGAATCATATTTAATGCTGTAGAACTTGCAGATAAAGAAAACTAATTTTAACTAACTAAGTAAACCCAAATATGCTAAATATAGGTAAGCTAAAATAAGTAAACTGTTGAGATAGGTGTTGGACCGTAACATTCAGCTGTTTTCAAGGCTAATAATTGTTGATCAAATCCTGAAATAGTTCACAACTAATCACAATTCTGACTTCCCAATCTTGTTCAAACTCTTAATGCCCCATAATCTTTACCAATCTTCGACGATTTGAAATGCATAAACCCTGGATTGTGGAAAAATTTGGGGAAATTAGGGGTTTTTTAGTTCAGTATCATCATGGAATTGGGGGAAATTGGAGATTTATAATTTTGGTCTCTGTTCTACCTTACACTATAATTAGGGTTTCTCGTATCGTATCTCTGAAGAAGATGAATATACAGTATTGTTCTTATTTGGAAAACTAGAAGAAATGGTAATGTTGAACAAGTTTTGAATGTAGCGAGAAAATAATAAGGTTTTTCTAGATGCATCTTGTTAATTAAGGATGACGAACATGCAAATTCATCCATCGCCATTTTATAGAGGGAGAGAGTTGCAGTAGAAGAATTAGATAGGATCAGGGAAAAAAAAAAAGAAGGTAGATACTGCGAAATAGATGAAGTATTTAGGAAATGCACACGTGCACTGTTAGGATATAACTAGTAATTTTTAATGAAGTTTAATTTTGTTTGGTATTTTCCTATTTAGTAAAAAAAAAATTTGACACTCATGGTCTAACCGAGTCAACTCTAGTCAACGTTGGTCTTTAGACCAAATACAAAGGCTGGACAAATGTTAGACCAAAGCCAGTTTTGGGTCAAAAACTGAGTACCAAAAACCAAATAACCCTATAAACAAGCATAAAGATTGTCTTTACATACATCTTGTTAGCAAACACATTATTATCGATTTTATTATTATTCGTTTAACACCAATTCTCTGTAATGTTTTCTTTCTCTTGATTAATATCGTCTATTCGTATCATTTTTTTTTCCATCCTTAGCAATCTTCCTCTTATCGTTTGATAGACGCATTTATGTGTCTATTTTCATCTCGATTTTCTATACTGTCAGTACCGTTTTTGTACTTATTATGGTGTTTTGTAGGTATTTTGGGGAAAATCAACTCGAAAAGTCGTAAAGGCACCCGAAGGAAATGTTCACCACCAGGGAACCCCCTAGATAGATTCCCCTCTACTCTGGTTAGAAGGCCACCCTTCTTCACCTTCGTTCAAACACTAAATTTTGGCGGGGAAATTCTTCTTCGTGTGCATGAATTTTAGGTAAGAAAATGTTGGAGATTTCATGAGAGTTTTTCACGGACTTTGAATGGGATTATCCTGTTTCATAAATACATGGTAGGTAAACGTATCAGATTTGAAAAAATAGGAATGCAACGTTACTTAGCAGAGACCTGGGAAAGTTTATTAGGGGAAGAAATATTCTTGCCTGAGAGTTTATTTGCGGGATTTTTGGAGGATATTTTCGAGGGATTTGGTTAGGTTAATGTTTGTATCTTATAAACAAAATGATTACGTGTTCTAGATCCGAAAAGAAGGAAAAAATATCGTGATATAAAAGAAATTCAGGTAATTAGATAGAAAGGGGTTATCGAGACTTTGGGGGAGTTGCAAAGGAGAAACTAAGGCTGCAAAGACGTGTTCATCATCAACAGAGAAAACACAGTCGAGAGGAAGAAGAATACTAGAAACCGTAACCCATTCTTTCAAATTCAATATATTTGTAACAATTTTCCAACAATTATTTTTGTTAGGGTTTCTCTATAACAGTGATAACAATTATATCTGTTACAATCACACTTCTTTATACTTTTTTTTCTTTTTTAATAAACTTTTGAGCGATAAACATGTATTTTGAGCAAGTGATTAATATGAGGAGCTAAACCCCAACACTGAGGCGACAGAGGAGGTCATTTTTCCAATTATTATGTGGTGATTTCAATTTAACTTAATTTTTGCAATTCTTTTATGATTATTTGCACTGAACTTTAATCGATTTTATGATATTTTTTTTAAAAAATCTGTGATTTCTCTTGATGGTGCATGCTTATCCTAGGATTTTTGACGTGACATGCTTGCGATTTACATTTTTTTTTTTTTGAGAATCTACTTATCTAGGCAATATTTAAGAATCAAATTCAATGTATGAGTTGCATAATTTTTATAATTATTAAATCACTGATAATTGGTTAATGGTGGAATCCATTGTCTCAGTTTTCTCTATAATCTTGAAATCAATCTTATTTAATTTGTTATTTTATAGTTAGAATTTTGGTCTAAAATCAATTTTCACAAGTCTGAGAAACGAACGCTCGATGGTCAAGTCATCGCTCGCTGGTCATTAAATCGCTAGCGCTAGTCAAGATGTCGCTCACTACTATGATAATCGCTCATCAAATCTTCTTCTAACGGCTACCATTTTCCCCCTATAAATACCAGTTTTATACCAATTCTAACCCAACTTCAAATTCATTTCACCATGCCTAGTGCTCGAATAACCGAAGTGGATTTTACTCCATAGGAAGATGTTTCTATAATTCGATGCTGGGTTTTAGTTGCAAGCGATAGAGATTTCACTTTAGAGACTTTTAACTTATGTGACACTGTGTTTCAAAGGTTTATGGCCTTAAGTCATGTAAATCCAACAAGAACAAATGTGTATCTTCAAAATCGTTATTGTTTCATCAATAACAATGTTAGAAAGTATCAGCAAATTATGTGGTTCATAAAAGGGATAAGAAAGTATCAGCAAATTACGTGGTTCATAAAAGGGGATAATCCTGGGTTATCAAATGAAGAACTAAAAATTAGAGTTCGTACCAAATTTTCCGAAGACAATGGAAGATGGTTTAGTCATGACGAATGTTATGAACTCTACAATATTCATGTGTAGGGATTCAAACTATAAGTATCGTGTTATGCAATCAAGGATAATTTTTAATGAAATGTAAAACTAGTTTCAATATGAATATTAATTTAAAAGATAGTTTCCATTAATTAAAACAAAAAAAATTTACAACTTCATTTCCTTGTCCATTTAAAAAAAAGCATTTATACTACTCATTTCCTTGTCCATTTCCTCCCAGACCAAAGATCCAATTGCCTGCATTTTCTGGATCCATAGAGTTGTTCAAAAAATTAGTTATGTTGACGGTTTGAGACTCGCTTGGTGCTTGAGTCTCATCAGAGTCATCATAACCTTGATAAGCAATGGGAGTAGGGGGTATGGCATGGGAACACGATACAAATCTTGAAATACGTGTGGTTGATATTGTTTCTGGAATGGTTAAAATGCCGATGAGGTTGAGGAAATTATGGTATACAGATTTGTCTTCCTAACTACTTCCATGTTCACACCACCACCTGGAGTTAGTATGTCATTTTTCGAATGACTAAACATACGTAGAAGTTGTATCCAAGCCAATGTTTTCTTCACCACCGCGTACTCCTTGAGTATCTAACACCATTTTTTGGGTTGAAATTTTCTGGTACCTCCTCCATAGGATGACGTCTCAATATTCTTTCACTTCTTTCACGACTTTGCTGACTTCCACGACTATGCTGACTTCCACTTGGACTTATTCCTCTACCAACTCACTTAACACTGGGACTCAAATGAGTCATTACTCTACCAGCTCTTGTAACACCAGGACTCATTCCCCTTCTACTACCTGAACCATCTTTACCCTCAAGTCCTTGACTCATCTCAAACATCATGTTTTCCCTCAATTTTTGTAGCTCATCCAAGTGCATATTCTGAAGTCCCTGAAATAGAGGATCATAATCATTCAATCGGTTCTGATACTGCAACTCTGTAGCATTGACCCCCAAGTATGGATAAGTCCGAGTTGGGGCATTAGAAATAATTGTATAAGTAACAATCTCTCCAAATGTGCTGGATATAGTCTTTACTTCCCAAAAAAATGGTGGCATGTTTGACAATGAACTTTGAGTAGGATATGCAAATGCGTCACCCGTCTCTGGTGGAGGTTGGGAAGGAAGAAATTCATTGTCAAGTGGCAACCTACCTAAAGTTGGGAAATGCATCCGACCTAAACTTTGCGGTTGCATAGCAATATTTGGCTAGAAAATAGTGTTATACCAAGATAGGTACTCATTTTTCTCCATCTTCTCCTTGATAAATGCATCAGCTTCTTGCCAATGATGACCTTCCATATCAATTTGAAGTAATCATCTGTTAAAATATCTGAACTGGGATAAGGTTTGACAGCTATCACTGATCTTCCTTGCAACAAAAGAAGATGTCTTTCACCATAATACCAAACACCCTTCTCAGAAATAGGGATGTATAACACTATACTTGTAAGGCCTAACTGTACCATTATCTGACCTAGTTCTTCTTGGAACTGAGGTACTGTTTCATATGGCTGGTAGACAAGGTTATGGCTTGTTTTACTCAACTGATGAATCTTATGAACAATAGCAGCATGTTGACCATCTTCAATTTGTGCAGCTTCCCAATTCTCGGAATCATACTTACATATTATCGGAAATATATTAGTATGATTCTTAAGACAATGTTCTGAAACACGGAAATATGTATACCACCAATACTTAAAATAATAACATTCAGCAGGTTAATAAGTTTTCCGTATGAAAATGACAAATACATACATAATGTGAAAAATATTGGTTCTTACCTCCAGAACTCCCCAAAAAGCATTAAAACTATCTTTACCACACATCGAGTTATCACTGAGGGCCATGTAAATCTCTGATAAAATCGCAGACCCCCAATCATATGGTGCTTGCTCTAAATCTTCTAATGCTTCGAGAAACCCAATTAACACTACTGAGCTTGCATTTGGAAACATACATTGGCCTAGTGTCCACAATACAAACAGACGTTCTAGCTCCTCAAAATGTTCGGGGATCAAATATTGATTACCAGCTGCCCTGTTTTCATTCATTTTTATAGCATAACGCTAGAAAAAACTTTTCAACCCAGACACCCTCAACCCTTGCTCTTTTATTTGTCTATGTGTAGGATCTACTCCTAATTCATTTGAGTATAAAGGAAGTCTTTGTTTCTATCTATCTTCTGATAACCAATTTAGTCTGTTAAATGGAAGTAAGTTTCCTTGGCCTGAAATTCCCGTTATCATGTATAAATCTATCGGTGTAACTCTTATTAACAATAATTATTCATAATTAGAATTTGTTGATTTTTATGAAACAAAATACATAATCTAAGAATTAAATTACTAGAAAAGACTGACTTACCGCATTCAAAGTCCTTGAAAAAGTATGTGTTTGTAGTCTTCCACCATCGTTCTAATATAACTTGAACACCTTGAGTCCTATGGTTTCTAGGTTGTATTAGATATAGATATCGTCAATGGTACATTCTAACTCTCTCTTGAACATCAGAGGGAAGTAATTGAAAAATTGTACATAACTCAGTCCATCCACCTCTTAGATTTATCGCGTTACATCGCTGCTCATGATCAGAAAGGTTATTAGAGAATACACCTTCACCGGCTACTTGTCTAACATTATTAAACTCATAATTTGTATCCACAAAGAAACTTACTCCACTGCCTGGGGTACTAGTACTACATCCTTTCGCTTTTATGTTTCTTCTTTTTCTCTCCATTTCTGTTTAAGAAAAATCAAAATATAATCGTTTAAGTTTAGAACAGAAGTTTAAGAATTTAGAAGTTTTGAGAAGAAGAATTGAAAAGAGTTTAGAAGAGTTGAGAAGAGAGGTGTGGTATGTATAGGTGTCAGAAAATCGAACGGTGGAGATATTAATTGTATTGATAGCGATGGAGTAAATTTTGAGCGATATAGACTATATCGCTGGAGATATTCTTAATATCGCTCGCTGGAAATTCGATCGCCCCGTGGTTTTCCCATAGAGGCACAAATGGTTTTCCATGCCACCTGGTATGCCAAACGCCATTTTTTTGGCATGTGCATAGGAATAGGCCTACAGCGGAAACAAGAAATTACTGCCATCGAAAAGATGCATGGCCATAAAGTATTTTTTTTCTTGAGTTAAAGATGTCATAGTTAGCACATGAAAAAGTGAGACACAAAGTCTATGCAAACTACAACATAAAATCAAGCAAAAAAGAGAGCAATAAAAGTACAATCAGACGCATAAGGTATGATGGTTTCTTTTCCTTTGTGAATATAGATTATATTAAATATTCTTTTGTGAATAAAGATTATATTACGTGGTTGTCCTTTACAGTTTTCCAAAAGCTAAAACATATTGGATGACCGGTGTCATGACGGAATGGCCAACCGAAGAAATAAACGTGGAAGTATCATTTTTCTTGACACGTCGCGAAATTATCTTTTTTTTTTTGGCACGGCGGGAGATTATCATTTATCCTGACACGACTCGAAAGTATCATTTTTTCTGACACATCATGAAAGTATCAATTTTCCTGAAACGGAAAATCAGCCGATGCATAAATCAAAATATGGTTGCATAATGTGTTATGCATCATTTGGGGTGGTTTTCATAATGCGATGCATTCAATTTCGGAAATTGTGCACAAAGTGAAAGTATAATTCTTATTGAAACGGAGGGAGTACATCATTTTATTAGGTGCAATGGAAAATAAGTTCATGCATAAACCAAAATATGGCTACATAAAGTATTATGTATCCTTTGTGGTTTGCATAATGGATATACATTTAATTTTCGAAAATAGTGCCTAAAATGATAAACACCTCCGAGTTTTTCCTGAAAACTCTAAATTTGATATTGTTGTTCATAATTATTGCTCAAATTATTTTTAAACCATTCCAACGAAATAAAATTTATAAAATACTAAGGTACAAATTTTTAGATATGTTATATTAAATTTTGGTTGCTAATTATACCCCTAAAAAAATAGGATACACAAGGAGTTATACTAATTGAACTAAAAAGAAGGGACAATTTTGTCTAGTGATAGTAGGTGATAGAATAAGATGTTTTTACATCATTTTCGGTGTCTTTTGACATATTTTTTCGTTGTTTTGGGGCGATTTTTCTTCGTCGTTGTAGGGAGAGTTCTTTAAATTTTAATGGCTGGTTCGTGTCTTGATATTTTCTATTCAAAAACATCAACAATTTATCACGACATAGCGCATCCATTTTCGTGTGGATCGACAATTTTATGGGCAAAGTACTCAGTTGTTTTAGGAGCATCTCTTATGGAAGAAGAATACAATCAGATTAAATGGTTGGAATATATTTCCGCATATACCATCATCTTTCCCTTACACATAAAGTTGTTTTGGATATCTTTGCGGTTTATCGCTCTTTCTCTTCGTGATCTGCATGTAATTGATGTCCTTATTTGTATTAGGTTTTTATTATCTCTTATTTTGATGTTTTTTTCATTTTGTTGGTTTGAACGCCATCGTACATGCAGTTAGCCATGAGCTTTTACATCATGTGCTGGCGTGCATGACTTCTAAATAAGCATGGGATACTCTTGAGACTGCGTTCGAAGGAGATGTTTTTGAAAAGGAAGCTAGACTTCATTCCCTTTCATCTGAATAGGAACATATCAAGATGGATGATAACGATACCTTTCAGGAGTTTAACTCTAAACTTTCTGAGATTGTTAATGCATCTTTATTTCTTGTAAAGGTTATACCTGAAAAAGAAATAATATGCAAAATTCTCAGATCGTTAACATCCAGATACGAGACTAAGAAACATTCTATAATAGAAGGAAATGATCTTTCTACACTTTCTCGAAGCTCTCTTGTAGGAAGGTTAAAGATCTTTGATAAAGAAATTCTTCTGAAGAATCAAACTGAGAAATGTTGCAAAAAGGACAAAGTTCATGTTGAAAAAGAGCTTGACTCAACAATTGTTCTTTTAGCGCAACGAATTAAGAACATCTTATCTATTGATAAACATGTTCCTGATACAGTTTCGGTTTGCCATAAAAAGGGTAACGATGAAGTATCCCATGCTTCATATATTACTGTAGATTTTTCTATGTGATAAAAATTTGTTTATTAAAGTTTTCGACTTTGGGTCATAGCAACTTTTAGTTGTGGGTGAGATCAGCTAAGGGAATCACGTACGTAGTATCCCGCTGGGATCAGAGATGTATGAGCGTAACTGTAGCTTGGATCAGTGTGAGATTGATTGGGGTTCAACTACAGTCTAGACTGAAGTTAGTCTGGAGTAGGCTAGTGTTTGTAGCGGCTTAATACAGTGTATGTTTAATCTGGACTAGGTCTCGGGGTTTTTCTGCATTTGCGGTTTCCTCGTTAACAAAATTCTGGTGTCTTTGTATTTGAAATTTTGTGTTATTTCTTTTCCGCATTATATTGTTTATTTTTATAATTGAAATAATACAGGTTGTGCGTTGAAGTTCAATCAATTAGAATATCGGACCTTTTGGTTGTTGATTTATATTGATTGACACTTGGATATTGGTCTTTGGTACCATCCAAGTTATCTCTCTTTGATAAAGACTCGTAGATTTATATTTTCTTGAGTAAAGATCAAATTGAGAGATTGAGATATAAACTATGGGATATACTTTTATCTAGATTGGGTCTGATTGTCTAGTTAATTCTCTAGAAGTATATTGGAGTTTGTCCATACAAATTGCTAATCGAAATATTGGGTGTGGTTGTTAGACCCCCGCTTTTTCAAGAATAATAGCTAAAACAAGTATGTAACGGACACTAAAATCATATGAATTATGCACTTATCAGCTAATAATCAAAAGAAACAGACTCAAAAAATCAAATTTCAGTGTAAACTTGTTACTCCCTCTATCCTAAAATTTTCGTCCTCTATTCTATTTTCGTTTGTCCTAAAATACTGTCCACCTTCTGTTTATAGTCATATTTTTCAGTCAAACTCTCAAATATACCCTTATTTTATAATTACAAAACTATTTTGAAAATAACCAATTTAAGAAACTCTTAAATGAAATCTTTATAATAGGAAACAAATCTTGTTAATATCAATCCTATGTATCTTCATTCTATTTTTAACCAAAAGGAAATAAACTAGATATTCACTTTTCAATTTGTTTTCCCTCTCAAATGAATTTTTTTGTTTTCCCTCTAAACTTGCGGGTGGTTTTGGTCTCTCAAGTGTCACGGCGGTAAACTAAAACCAGTTGGAGGGAAAAAAATTAACAACTCGTCTTAATCAATGCATACAGATTTTTATTTTTATCTTCTTTTATAACATTTCTAAAAATAACAATATTACCAAAAATGTATTTTTCTTACATGCTTCATATATTTATTTTTAATTTTAGTAATAACACAACATTCAATAGGTAGGGTTAGTTTTGTATACTCCTTCGGTCTCCTTAATATCTTGACTTAGTCAAAGCGGACTAAAATTTTAGGACGGAGGGAGTATAATAGTGCTGAATTAGCTGAATTTATTTGATCATGTCTTGGTGGTTACAAAATGCAATGACACAATCAGTTTTATGGGCATGAGAAAGTTGACATCAGTAGGCCGAATTATTTTTTAGTGATTTGTATGTGGTACTCACTTTTTCTTAAAGTTTTCGGGTCTTGTAAAACTTATAGCAGATGACATCTTTTACTAGACACATCTCATCACACTTTGAGATATTTATGTTTATGGTGCTTGATTACAACAAATTAGTTATAATATGTTTTATTTTTTAGTTCTTAATCTCTGGGGTGTAGTATAAAACTTCAGTCTTGATGTTGCCATCAATTTTAGGAATTAATGCAACTCCCGACTTTTAATAACTGATAGCTTTCCCGGAGGATTAATGAAAAATTCTCAATAATGCTATTAAAATTTCAAGTTTCTTTATGTGCTAATAGTATGTGAAGGATGTTATCTGCATACAGTTTACAATAATCTGTATGATCAAATTCCATTTCATGTCTTTCAGTGTATTTTGCAATTAGTGCCGCTTACTGGCCCTAATCCTATTGGCCTCACCTTTTCTCTCTGGTACTTGCCAATTTTTTGAATCAAATGATAACTCTGACCACTTCTATTATAATGATCTTACAAGGATAAAGTTAAATTGCAGTTTCTTTATCCATTAGTTAGTGCCACTGTTAATCCTTGTGTAACTGTGCATGTAGTCAGATTATAAAAGAAAGTAAGGTTCCTTGATAACTAGCCAGCTTTTCGACGGTCGTAGTCCAGTGCTTTGCTATTGCTCGTTTTTTAAATATTTTGTTTAGTAGCCAGATTTTCAGCTTATTGAGTTTATACCCTAACCCTTATGTACCACGAAGTAGCTGTTTTCCTTAGTTCCAAGAGTTTTCTTTGAAATTTCGGAAAATAGCCATTCTGCTTACTTTTCAAAGAACTATCTTCAAGTATAGTAAGTGCATGAGCTTAGACAATAACTTCATATCCCAAAAACCTATATTAAGCGGTAGTTGCCTCTACATGGAAAGTTAATCAGGGGTTCAGTCCTAAAACCTGCATGGTGAAAATAGCTTAAAAAGTCTTATTAAAAAAAAAAAAAAATAACTTGAATAGGGACATGATTGAGTTTTGTAAAATGTAGATCCATCATTTAATTTTTGGTAGATTAAGGTTTATCTGTAAAAAAATATTGAAACAGTTTGAAGATAGAGAAATTCATTTTTAAGTTGTATATACGTATGTTTAGCGTCATATTATCTCTTCTCTTATGGTATCTTATTATTTTATTTTTGTAGGTAGGAAGGAGTAAATGTTCCTTCTCCGATCCTTATCTCATGAAGGCCGAGATTCCATGGAATCTATTGCGAGGAAGGGAAATCCATTGTCAGACGGAAGCTTCTGACTGCTCAAAATTTTTGGGTGTAGCTTTTCGAGTCATTCTGATTTCATTCTTAGAATCTCGAAATTCAGTAAGGTTGTCTCTCATACATATAGGCTAATGCACTCGACCTGCGATGCTAGTTTCCTATAATTGAAATGCAACTTTGCGCGTTTCACTAATTTCAGATGTCTTAGTCTCTTTTAATCAATATTGTGCCAAGGGAAACCCATTGCATTTTAGGTGGACATAAATTATATAAAAAATCAACCAACATCCTCCGGATGCTGTCATTTAAATTATAACTATTTCAATTCATTTTCTTACTTCAACTCTTATTGTTGGATATTTACCTCGTCAGTCAGACCTTCTGTTTTTCTCCTCTCCATAAATTGACCATATTCCACTAGTACATGGCTTTCAAGACCATACCAAAATTTGTGACCGGATGTGGGCTTACTCGTTTGTGTCTGGACTGTTTCAAATGAGTGATAATAAGGAACCATCTTTTGGGCACCACCCAAAAACAGTGGGGGACTACCCATTGATATAGATGACCACCCTACATTATAAGGGGTGTCCCAAAAAAAATGTGAAAGACTAAATTACCCTTACTCTAATTAAGCTTATAACTAATCATAATCCAACCCACTAAACTAACCCACTACCCACTAATCTAACCCACTACCCACTAATCTAACCCACTAATTAAAACCTAAATAAAAGATAAAAATCAGTTTTATCTTTTCATCTTCTTCTTCTTCTCTTCTTTTCCTCCTCTTCTTCTTCTTCGTAGACATCGTCGTTAATCGTCGATTCGAAAAAAAATCATCGTCGATTAATCAATCTTTATAAGAAATGCGTACCAAGCAAACACCCAGACTTCCAGGATTGAGTCCGGGACTCCCACATATAGTGAATCTCCCAAAACAATTGCTAAAGTTTAAAGAACTTGAAGCACCGTTTCGAGGAAAAATCAATCATCCAACCGCAAAACAGAAGTCCGATTCAAGTGAAATGCAAATACGCGGGTAATTTTCTTCATGCCCATTCCTTTTAATTCGTTATTTGTAGAATAAATCGATTGAAAATCATGAAAACTCATTAAAAATGGTAGTTACAGGGGCGATTTCGGTTAGGAGATTTTTGTAAAACCCTAAAAATTGCTTACCGAACTTACCATAAATTAGAACAGTTCGGTTAAGTCAACACCTTCCTGGTCACCGAACTACATAGTTCGGTGAGATCGCAATAAACATGTACCTAACCGAACTCAGTCTTTTACTTGGAAAGAAAGGGTTTGGTTAGGTCGAATTTTTTTTAATAGCCGAACTCTTCATATATTTCGTTCGGTTATTCTTTTTTTTGTCAAGTAACCGAACTACATAGTTCGGTGATATCGCAAAAAACATTTTTGTAACCGAACTCAGTCTTTTACTTTGAAAGAATGAGTTCGGTTTGATCGAAAAAACTTATTTGGTAACCGAACTTTAATTTGGTAACTACATGCGGTGTTTACTTCATTCTTTAGTTCAATTTGATTTGGTAACACAATATTCTCTTATGTTTAGTTAATAGTTTGGTTTTTGTTCATTAGGAACAAAGGAGAAAGATTGAGACAACAACTAGATGAGGATTTCAAAACTCCAACCCCTAGGGGAGCAAAACATTTAGATTTTCGAAAACGTGGTGCCACATATGCCAAACATGGAGGGGGATCGTTACCGGAAGTGAACCAAGAGAATGATTATGAAGAAGTGCAAGGAAATGAAGACCAAGGAAATGTAGAGGCTGAACAACAAAGAGAACACGTTTAAAATGTAGGGGAAGAAGTAGGACAGGGTCAAGAAGAAGAGGAAGAGTTTGATGAGGAGGGAGAGGGTGAAGAGGAGGAAGAGGAGGAAGAGGATGGATAGGAGGAAGAGGAGGAAGAGGAGGAAGAGTAGGAAGAGGAGGGACAACAAGAAATTGTTCCCGTTAAAGAGAAAAAGAAGCCGAAGCCGCCTAGTGCTAGATACTCACACATTCCCCCTGATAATTTATGTTTGTCACCTCAGAACCCAACTTATGGTACTCCAAATGATGGAGGGGCAACATTGTTTGGCTACAAACACTCATGGGCTGCGAAGATCTATGCGACAAAGGTATTATTTAAGTTAACCCTTAACTAACAAAACTATTTATTTATTTTTTGGGACATGTTTCGTTAAGTATTAATAGTGTTATGTTTGTTTTCGTAGGATCATAATGATGCAGTTCGTCTTATTAAACGTCAAAAGGCGTCCAAATGGGATCTTTCTTTGGAGTGTGACGAGTTTGTAGCAAAGGTTAAAGAATGTGTGTTATGGAGAGCTATTGAGCATGCACATGTAGATTTTGACGCTGTTTCCGTATCCGCATTTCTCGAGAGGTATTATCCCGAGACATATACTATGCATCTTCCATTTGGCGAGATGGGAATAACTCCCGATGATTGCCACCATATCACTGGCTTACCAGTGGAAGGTAAATGCCTTCGAGAAGGCTACAACCCATCGATGAGTTATGAAGCTCTTGAAGAATTGGCTCTTAAATGTCTTGGATGGGATGCAAGAAAGTCTCAATGTGAGTTTAGACGTTCTGTGAGGTCCCCTAAACGTGGTGATGAGTATAATACACATGAGGCAAATGGAGGATTGAAGAAAAAGGTGAAGAAATTCAAGTTGGTTAAGTTGAAGGAAGCATTTGGAGGGACCAAAAAGAAGGTGCAAATGGGAAAGTTGGTGATGGACCAGGACACCCTTAGGTATCATGTCACAGCTTATTGGTTATATCAGCTAGGAACTGTTATTTTCCCCGACACTTCGGGGAATAGGGTGGATGCACAATATCTACAGCTTTTGGAGGATCTCGATGACATCAACAATTACTCTCGATGACATCAACAATTAGTTCCATTACATGTGTCATTTAATCATCCTCTAGTGAAATAGGACCTTCATGAACAATTTCTTCGGACTTCGTCAAAGCATTCCACATCTCCATGTTATGCTCATACATGATACACCAACCCAACATTGTATCCGGATTAAATGCAGGCCAATAAGAGGTTGTACATATTGGAGGCAATGGACAATCGGGTTTTAACCGTAGGCCTATAAAGTGGTTGTTGTTAATAAATGCCATCACACATCTCCTTCGTTTCAGTTGTTCAACACATACGGTTATTTTTGGGGTGAAGGTGAAACTACCACTTTTTGAGAAACAATGAACCACACAATTGAATGCCTCGGCGATTAAGTGTCCACATATAGGCATGCTCATCCAATAATCCCTTGTGATCGGTTGACCCCCATGAAGACGACGTTGATACCTAACATATTGCTCATTGATACTACCCTCATCGTACAACATTGTCTTGTAAAATGCCGGATTCTCCTTTAGTTTGGATAACAACCTTTGCCTTATATGAGTGATTGCACACCCATTATTTCGCTTGGCACCTTCAATGAAAGGACCAACTTGTTGATTGACAACATGAAACCCACAATTACCATCCGGAGGAACGTCGTCGGTGGATATAACGTATTCTCTAATGTGTAGAGGTAGCTCATTCAAATAGTCTTTATTTGGAGATTCAAGCTTCACGTCTACGGAAGATGGTTGGATGGGGAACATCGGAGACTTAAGCTTCACGTCGCCGGAAGATGGTTGGCTTGGTTGTGTTGGACACATCGGTCCCTTTTTCTTCAAAACCCGCTCACTTGTTTCTCCTTTACCCTCAATACTCCTACCCCGTTTCTTGGGTTTCTCCAAGTACATTGCCGCGGTATACTCATGGCCACAAGGGTCTCTAGTAGTGGCGTTTTGATGACTTTTCTTCTTATGTAACACCTTTGCATATTCTCTTAGTTGCTTTTTAGTTTCTTTTTTGCTTGGTCTACCTTTGCGCTTGCCTTTTGCCGGTTCATAAACATTATCTTGCGTTTGTGGATATAAGATTTTCCTCATGTCATCCCAGAAGATTTGTTTTTGGAGCTTGCTCATGCCACGATACATCTCTAGTACGGTTCTACCCATTTCGTTATCACCAAACTCTTCTTCGGCTTCTTCTCCATTTGGAGGAGGGATGAAACTTAGATGCTTCCAAAATGGATCGATTTCGCTTAAAGGAATTACGCCATGCTCATAGTTGAATATCATATGGCGACAAGGGAGTCCCATAGACTTCTTCATGTTACATACACACACCTCATCCGACGTGGTTTCCCACTTATCCATCAACTCGACTTCTATAATCAACAACTTCATACATTGCCGAGATACATTGTAATGGATTCCCTTGAACAATGGATGGTCGGCATATTTTCCTTTCATTTTGAATATACGGCTTTTTTGGAACTTCCCTTTAATTCTATCAATGTCGCGCTTGAAGTAATTCTCCATAGCATTCCACACGGTTACGAAATTATCAACACATCCAAAGAGATTTTTCTTCAACCGGTGGTGAGCCGACTCTACTAAACTTTTCGCTTGATTTCCCAAGTGTTTATATTGGTTGGTAAAGGCATACACAAACCTCTCTTTGTGTGGTTCCAACCATTGGCGAAGAACATACGATACAACATCGGGGTAATCGGGAGTATCCCAATGGGCGATAAACTCCGCAAGATTTTGATAATACTCTTCCTCGGTAAGGGACCAACATAATGATTCCCATTCACCGTTGAATGCAACCCATTTAGCAAAATTTAGATCGTATTGTTTATCAACTTCCTCTTTTGCATCCGCTCGTTCATGTTCCGGTAGCATCTTAATCTCTTCATATCCTTTTTTCTTGGGTGGACAAATTGTTGGCTTGCACCTATGCAACAAATTACACCATATATGGAACGTACAAAGCATATTATGTGCTAGTGGGAACACTTCCGCTATTGCATTCATCAATGCGACTTCATTGTCGGTCACTATAACCCCGGGAATATCATCACCTCGGAAGATTGCCTTAACTTGTTGTAGTGCCCAAATATAACTAGGTTCTTGCTCGTCCCTTAAGAAACAAAATGCCACGGTAAACGGTGACTTCGTCGATGTACGGCCAACAATAGTCAACAATGGCATCTCGTGCTTGTTTGTCTTGTAAGTGCAATCCATTATTAGAACTTCATGAAAGCATTGAGCCAATTTAACACTTGTTGGATGCGCAATAAATAGTTGTGTTATCTCTCCTTCCGAATCCACATCCTTTTGAACCGCGTAGTCTTTCTCTTTGGCCAAAAAAAAACAATTGTTGCATCACTTGTCTATCTCTCCATTCCTTCTTTCTAATTGTCTCAATTGCATTGTTAATGGTGGACACAGATGAGTGGTTATCCTTGTTATCCTCCTTTAGCATTTGGAGCATTTGAACCGGTGTAAGACCCATTTTCCTCATATTAGATACCTTCTCCATCTCTTGAGGAGTTAGCTTGGCCGCCATGAAATGTCCTTCAAGATGCTCCGGACGAGGGTGGTTATGACGACCTTCCATAACCCGGTAGAGAACCCATCCCTTCAATTTTTTGTTGTAATTAAAGGAAAGCTTGAATGGGCATTTAATCTTCTTTGAGAAAGTTTTGTTTTTCCTATTTGTCTTTCCTTCATAAACATAACCCTTCCTCTTGTGGCTTCTATCGGGATCACCGCTTCTCTCACAAACCATTTCAAAGCGACTATTCTTTTCTCTCCCATTTAATACTAATACGCACATGTCTTTTTGTGCATGTTGTCTAGCCCAAGTCTTTGCATCTTTCGTATTATCGAATACCAAGTCATTCATGTAGTGATGGGATGTGTCATCGTACAACATACCAATCGGGGGAGGTTGGTTTTCCATTGGTTCAATTGAATCACATGGAACCTACAAGTAATAGCACAACGTCAATACCATAAACAAAAAACACGTACAAGTTCGGAAATGTCAAAAATTTCATCGACCCTACCGAACATAAAGTTCGGTTATGTATGTTTTAGTAAAACCATTGCGATCTTAGCGAACTCTATGTTTACATTTTATCCGCAAAGGTTCGGTAATGAGAATGAAAAATAAGACCAAACCGAACATAATGGTTCGGTTAGCAATGTGGTATACATTTATTTTGCGATGTTGCCGAACTTAAAGTTCGGTTACCAATTTATAAAAATCTACTAAACCGAACTATGAACTGTAAAGTCTATAAAAACAGTTCGGTTATGTATTCTGGAATTTCCTAACCGAACTATCAAAAACTACCATTAACGTGTAGTTCGGTTACCTGCTTCTACAAGATCTAATAACCGAACTACATCTTCAGAAACGTTCGGTTACCTATGTTTTAAATATGGTAACCGAACTAGGATTACCTAGCCGAACTTTTACCCTGAAATTTTGAGTTTGTCCAAATTTTCCCACAATTCAACCTACATTAACTAAAAATGAGACAAACCTGAGTACCCATATCTTCATCTTCAGGTTGTGGCTGATAAAATCCATCATTTGATCGGTTGGATTCACTTTGGGGCAAAAAGTTTTCTCCTTCTAACAAATAACTCATATTTGGATCATTTGAAGTATTGACATATACACAAGGAGGTGAAGGGGTTCTGATTCTGATTTAGAGGTTTCATCACATGAATCACTCAATTCATAATTACTAAAATCAAAAAAAGTTTTTTTGGGTTCACCCATATTCTTCTTCCTATTTCCTTCTTCTTATCCTTCCAAAACAAATGTTTAAAACAAAAAATCCAACTTATAAAACACTAATCACTAATCAGTTTTTAACTAATCACTAATCAATTTTTAACTAATCACTAATCATTAACTAAGTTTTTGGTTAAGGGTAGAATGGGTATAAAAAATAATAATTATAAGGGGTGACCAAATATTACTTCTAATATCCACACCAAAAACTGATGGGTAGTCCCCCACTGTTTTTGGGTGGTGCCCAAAAGATGGTTCATAATAAGCCCAAAAGATGGTTCATAATAAGCTACCTCGGCTCCTGCGGTCCTGCATCTGACTTTACATGTAAGGATAATAAGCTAAAATGAGTGAAGGTATTTTTGAACTTTTACATAAATTTGATAATATCCCCTGTAACATTTAGGTACCACTTAGTAATTTAAGCCCACAAAATCTATCTCCCCTATGGCCCAATAATAGGATTCTTTCTCTTTCCATTTCTTTTTGTCATTTTTAATACCTACATAGCTTTCTCGGTAACTTACTTTGAGCGGCAGTTTTAATGAGAAAGCATTTCATTGATTTCAAGTTCAACTCTCACAATCAATCTTCATTCCATCTACAGTGATCTTCTGCAACCTTCCATTCCCCCCCTCTCAGTTATAACCGTCGTTGGAGCTAAGTTCTGAAACCCGCGTGTTCGTCAAGTTCTGAAAGAGGGAAGAACAGGTAATATCTTGAAACCCTAGTTTTGTTTGACTGTTTTGTGATTTTCGAATAACCGTTGTCATTGAACGAATATCGAATTGAAATTAGAGTTTCAGAGAAACGAAGTTAGGGCTTCAAGAACTCTAATTAGGGTTGCAGAGAAACGAAATTAGATTTTCAGAGAAACAAAATTATGGATTATAACTTGGGGATGTTTCAATTTTTAGTAGATGATGTTTGTTTCTTATTAAGAACATCAAATCCTTGAATGACTTAAACACAAGTTGGAGATGAATAAGTTTGTGATTCTTAGGGTTTGTGATTGATAAATTGATTATTGAAAATGTGAATTAGGGTTTAATTTTGTTTTTATTAGGCTGTTATAAATTGATTATTGCATTCTGTTTATGGTGACACATTGGTGAGGATTTGGTGGAGTTTTAAGACTGAAAACCAGTTGAAGAAAAGGGGATCTGAGGCTGTTAACTGAATGGGTTCTGGTGGTTGTTCTTGAAGACATGGTAACTTGGGATGAAGAAGGAACTTGGGTCATTCTCAAACAACAATTGATAGAAGATTTGAGTGGGTTTTAGCTGATAAATAACAAGAGAAAATAGTATTGTTGATAGTGAAGATCGAATGTGCTGTTATGATTGATTGAGTGGTTTATTGCTCTTTCAACTCTTCATGTTTTAGTTGAAAATCAGTGGAGTGTCAATGTTGAGAAATTAACATGCTGATTGATGAAATTTCTCATTGGAATCTAGGAAGAGTTTTGAATGTTGTTTGTGTAATGTTTTCTTTTACCTTATTAAAATCAACAAGCATTTGAAAATTCTGGTCAAATGCGTATAGGGTTCTTTGCCCTCGTTTCATTCAAAAGTTAGCCAATCGATTGAGCATCTTAATCGTCCTATGTGGTTTATCATACATATCCCGTCTTTTGCTGCCAATCCCAACCAGCAAAGGGGTTCATACTTCGCCACTAACTACATGCTGTACTGTGCATTGTCACTTAGTTAAGCTTCAATTTTCCAGTCTTAATGTATCTCCTGTTTTCGTTCTTTTCAAAAATGATCATTACTAACCCACAATTTTTTCCTGTAGAGTCCAACGTATGGCGGGTCCAAGGCGTAGAAGAGTGGCGGTGGTGGAAAGTGCCAATGACAGGTGAATTGGAAATTTGTAACTGACTGAATTGACCCTAAATTTGCCTGCATTATAATTTTTTCCTTAAATGTGCCTCCTTCAATTTTATTTTCAAAGTATTCGAAGAGACTAATTTGTATCTGTTTTTGCCTTTCGTGGCAGGTATATTTTCCCTCAGAAGTATAGGGATAAAATGGGGCACGTAGGAACTTACTCAAGCTTACAGTTACTAGCAGAAGTACGGGGCTGGCTGTCCATTAATGAGCAAGCCATATTTAAGGGCACAGCAATTGGCCATCTACTATCAGTGCCGGCAGATTCCAAGTTCAGCGGTACCATTCTGCATTTCTTACTTTCGAGGCAGATTCACATGAATGATAAACCCGATGAGATGCGTTTTAAAGTTGGTGGAAAAGTGTTGCATTTTGGCAAGAGAGAATTTGCTTTGACTACAGGGCTTAGTTTCAGGAAATCCGAGAAAGCTTTTGTATCTCCCAAAAATCCGCCATCCCTGATGAGGACCTATTTCCCCAACCCAGATTGCATGAAAGCCTCAAAAGTGAACGCTTCAAAAGTGAAAGCTCTTCTATCCGATAAGAATTCTACTCGCTCCTCTCTAGACAGGGTGAAATTGGCATTGCTTTTGTGTGTGCACCACTTCCTAATGGGCCGTGCAGATAAAGATTCCATAAACATCAGTTATTGGCATTTGGTTGACGACTTGGATGAATTTAACAAGTACCCTTGGGGCGAAGGAACATTTGATAGACTCATTAAATGTACTTCAACTCTTCTTTCTCAAGCAAACGAAGAGAACAATGATGCCAGAAGGAAACCATATTACAGGGTGTTTGGAATTGCACAAGCCTTGGTGGTAAGCGGCACTTCGGCTGATACTTTAGCATTTGACTAGCCATTTTGGTTTGATGTATTATTTATGTTGTTATCTTTGTAGGTGTGGGCTCTTGATATCATGCCTGGGCTGCTTCATATGTGTGGTCGAAAGATAGAAAGTACAAGCTGGCAACCTCACATGCTTTGTGTACTATGCACGCAATCTCCTCACTACACCAGTCTTATTAGCACATTGGATGTGAATGATGTATGTCCTACATTTTATGTATACATACACCTGAAGACATTGTTGCTTATTTTTTCCTATGAATTGTAATCTTTAATGACGTCCGTTCTGATGTAATGTGGCAAAAGGATGATGAAAATCAGTTAGTAGTGCTTGGCTTAGAGGCAGGTACCCCTGAGGTAGAGTATTTGGATTGTAAATTATTTTTCTCCCTGTTGTAAGCAGTAGAACAGTAAAAAAATTTATTGGTTTTCAACTTTTCTGTTTCGCAGTCGAGCTTGACAGAGAATGAAAGGCACGAATACCATGGAGGGGAATATTCTTCCAGTGGAACGGTAATTGTCTAGTCGACTCTACTTTCTCTAAGTGTGTCTCCGTTCTTTAATTTTAGTATTTACACCCTTCCTAGTATTTTTTACTCATCTGATTTTTCTTTAACTGTGTAAAGACGACAACCTCCACAAGTGTTCCTGGCCGAGGGAGTGACGAAGAGTTTGAGATTATTGACAACATGAAAATCCCAGCAGACTATGCAGTTCTCTATAGAAATATCTTTCATAAGTATGGGCATATTGCAACAAAGAAAGTCATCAAGGATGATGCTATGTTACTCGTACTTGTTACCAGCTTATTGAAGATTATTTCAGACATGGAAACTAAGCGAGGTGCAGAACTGAGTGAAGCGTTGCTGGACGAATGGGAAGGATATATCAAACTTGCTGAGACCTCGGAATTCAACATCAGGTGGCTTCGCGAAGGGTTTGATCGACTTAAGAACCAGTGGGCGTCTCCCCTCGATGTTGACAGTCATGAACGAGCAGTATTGGATGCAATGCAGGTGAAACATTGCCTCTTGACAAGAATGGAAGAACTCGAAACTGAACTTTCAGAGGTAAAAATTCAGATAAATGAAGTTGAAATGAAAATTTCGTGTGAGCAAGAAGCTATCCAAGAGAAGCAGACTCGGAACATCAAATTTCAGTGTGAACCAGTTATAGGAGTAGTGCTGAATTAGTGAATAAATCTAGTATTCAAACCTTACAAAGCTTGAAATCTTCAAAAGTAAAGGCAGACAACAGGTCTGTTTCGACGGTACGTGCTTTAATTCAGTATGTTTTCTTTTTCCTTGTTCTGTAAATTCCAAACCTAAGCTGCCTTTCTTTTTACCTCAAGACTAAGGTTTATGTTCGAAGATGGAGCAATTCGTTTTTTGGTTATCTATAAGTATGTTTAGCGCCAGGTTATCTCTTGTTGTATCTTATTTGTTTTATTTTTATAGGTAGGAAGGAGTAAACGTTCAACCTCATCCCTGTCTCATGAATGCTGAGATTCCATGGACATCTACTGTGAGGAAGGGAAATCCATTATTAGCCGGAAATCTGTAACTGCTCAAAATCTTTAGGTGTAGCTTTTTGAGTGATTCACTTCATTCTCAGGTCGTCACTTGCTAGTTTACGACAACTGCGCATATCAGTAAATTCAGTTATCTTAGTCTCTTTTAACCAAAAAGGTGCCATTGGAACTTTAACTGTTGTATATCATAATTATATCAAAAAATGAACCATTATCCTCCTGATGCTGTAATTTACATTATAACAATCTCTCAATTTTTCTTCTTTTTGTTTTCAATCCCTTGTTCATTTTCTTACTTGAATTCTCATTGTTGGATATTTACCCCGTCAGTCAGACCTTCTGTTTTCTCCCCTCCATGTACATGGCTTTCAAGTTTAAGGCCAAACCAAACTTTGTGAGTGACGACCAAAAAATGAACACGGATTTTCTGCCGTAAAAGTTGGGCAGTAATGTCCGAGTCAGATGTCAGATTTTCATTTTTTTTGTGACTCCTACTCTTTGGGCAGTAAAATTTGAATCTGACTCGGAAGTGTGATATGGCCGAGTCAGATGAGCACTATGATTATCTTTTCCATTATTTCCTTGTTGGAAACTCAAACTTTTGACTGATTTCAACTCTAATGATCATTGAAGAGTTGAGGTTTCTGGTTGTTTAACTGAAGTTGGGTTTTTCTTTCATTTTTTCATCTTGTGTTTTCGTTGTATGTGGAATTTGTAACCGAAGCATGCCCAGTCCTGCTTGGTTGCCTAGTAACATCGAGAAGATGTATGAACCGATCCGAAGGATAATTCATGGGATTCCATCACATGCTTGAATGTAGAATGTTGTAAATATTCCGAATAACTGTGAAAATTCATAATTTGAAAAGAAAGACTGAAAGAGAATTTAGAAACTGCGAATTTGAACACACTAGTTGAGCTTGCTCTTTTGGACCTGTCATCTGCAAATGATAAAAGAGTAAATCTAATCCTTATATTAATGGTGGAAGTAAATCTTTCGATGCGTTCTGCACCTTCCTCAACTCATGCCTCATGGCTCATCTTTGATTTTGCAGCTCTTAAACTCCAGATCCATAATTTTGTCAAGAAACCTCCAGTTTTATGATACAAGTATCATTCACAATGTATCCTTTATTTGGGTCATGGAGTTCACTAAGGCGCATGAACTTCATCCAACCTCTGTTGCTGTAATTTCCACCAGTGCTGCAAAAAAAGGAAAAGAAACAGAAAAATATTTGATGTGACGATCAACAACAAAAGACTAAATCTTACAAGTAGAGAGCACGTAGGCAAACACTCACTAAATCTTCCGACACTTTTCATCCTGGCACAACTATGATATTGCAACAAAATTGATCCGAACACATCAGTAAAACAAAAAAAAATAATAATAATCTTTCTCATTCAGTATTTAATGTTTCAGCAATACTGTCCCATAAGACCTCTGGTATTCATTCCAGCAATGACACGCAAGGCGTATTTGAATCTCAGCTGCATCAAGGAAGCTGATGAGCGACAACTTCTTCTTTGAAAAATTCCCAGGCCACTAACATCTCCCTAATATCCAAAGAACTCATTCCTTGCTAATACTATTGCCGATTAAACATACAAATCAAGAAAACCATACACAGTAATTAACCAAATACCATATATACAAATTCGAAACTCTATATACACTAATTTACCTTACAGCAAAAATTCCAAAATCTATGCCCAACACCTTAAGGAAAAAATAAACATTCCAAAATCTATGCATAGGATTAAAGGAAGACTTCATCACAAAGAATGAAACTAACATATTGTAAGTTCCAGTTAGGGCCACTGATATAAAAATCAGAAGTAAAAAAAATACAGTCACATTCGGAAAATAACACCTCATGGTAGGAAAAAGTCACCATTGTTTTCAAAGTATACCAATCTCTTGAGCAGATCATCCCATACAATCTTAAAATCTACTTTGGCATTCATAAACATATGAAAGGCTGCAATGACCTCGGTCAATTTCATTTTATGCGACGCAGTAAGCAAAGTGGGATGCTACTCAAATGTTGTTGGAGGATAGACATTTTTGTCAAAGGAAGACGATAAAGAATCGTGACCATTCAGTTAAGACTATATGTAAGAGTATGGGCAGAGTACGAACCTAAATAAAAAAATATGAATAGTTATAAAGTCAGGCCGCAAAGCTTCGAATTTTTTGCATGCTGGTGCAAGGTCAAGCATCATGACATCCTAATTGTCAGATAGCTCTTGTTATTGCCTGATGGAAACTAAAACTCACGAACATCTGTAGTGGAATTCACCGAATCTATATCACGATGATATCTTAGAGAAAGGTAGAGTTGATATGAATAAAAATGAATCTAAAGTCTAGATGCAAACATGCTTAAAGTGAAGAAAACAGGGGTTTTCATTTCCTGATTTTTGTTTTAATAATCAAAAATCAGGAAGCAACATGTTAAATTTCGACAAAAATTCCAGAGAAAAATATATACGAATTCTTCTCAAACATCAACTTATTTCATGAACAGTAAAATGCATATGAATACCAAACGGAGAACAAAGAATACACTAAAAATTCATATTGTCAATCAATAAAAAAACCTTGAAATCAGTTGAAATTAACGAAATGGAACATAGGGATCATATATTAGCCATAAAAACACAAAACCAATCAAAACCCTAAAATCTACAAAAACAGAAAAACTCTAGAATTACAAATTACAATACAAAATGAGTTTATCAAATTAGAAATTGAAAATGTCATACCTAATCGAAGAAGATGAAAACCCATCAGTTGGATAAACTCTGAACAACATTTGCATCACCAGCTTAAGAGTTTTGTGGAGATTGACATTACCAGCTAGGTATGCATGTGCAAAAATTAGCAAGGTGTATCTTCAATTTGACACTGAATTTCAACACCGCCATACATCAAAACTCATCCCAAATTGTGATTTGAAACTAAAAATCGAAGCTATTAATATGAATACGAATTAAAGCTCAACCACAACTCAGTTACACAACTGCACACAATTTAGCCCTAACATCATATATCCAATGGCAATTTTCCCTAATTTCAATTTCTATTTACAGAATCGAAAATTGACTTGAAAAGAAGAAAAAAAAAAGATTGAAGTCGAAGAACACGGTTTAGTCCGATGGATATTTTGGGTGCAGATTTGGTTCTGCTGCTATTAAGAGGAGAGATCAAACGGCCTTAATTTAAGAAGGAGAGGATCCAACGGCAGCTGTCAAATATACGGAGTTTGGCAAATGTACGGAACAACTTAAAATACGTTCACCAACGAAAAGTACGTGCATACACCAAATTTGGTTAGCGGTTTTTGGTTTGGGCTGCGCTCATTAAAGGGGGGGAAGATAAATATACCTTGTTTGTTTGTGTATGAGGATTGGTTTGACTAGTAACGGAAAAACTGAATTGCGCAGACACTGATTTTTTTCAAATCGATATTGACAGGGAATACATAAGTGATCATACACTCTAAATAATCCTTACTCTCCTAAAAGCGTCAGATAACCGAGCGGATTTGTTAATCAAAATCTGAAGTAATTAACAGATAAACTATTTGTAAAGAATAGGAAAGAAATGGCAAAGTCTAATTACCATTTAAAATCACCAACAGAGAAAACATCCGAGCACATTCCTTCGTGAGAATTCAACATTGGAAAGTTATCAATCTTCCAAATGAATTTGGTAGATGAAGAAATCTCTAGTATTTTAGTTGCCATGTTTGTGTAGAGACTTGAGTAACAAACTTTGTTATTATCACAACAAAGGAAATGAAGAAGGTATTTTATACAGTACCTTTTTGAATTCGTAGCCAGGAAACTAGATGTTACCCTTTTCTGATATAACACAGAATTGGGACTCGGGTTTGCATGGAACACTAGTCATGTTTTTTTAGTTGAAAAGCTGATTCTTTTTTCCAAGATGTCCTCCTAACTACTTAAGTGAGTTGCCATTTGTGAAGGTCACACAAAATGCAATGAAAATATGAGAATGCAAAAAACACGTAGAATATCAGTATTACATCGTGCAACTCTTTTAGAAAACTTTGTCATGCCGCACAAAAAGTAAAAAATGTTCTATCATATGATAATTTTTAAATCTTTGGCATCTACACATTTATCATTATGTTAATTAGTACTTTAAGTACTAAAGAATCTCCTCTTCGCCGGAAAGAGATATCGTGCAGACCAGGCCAATAAATGTTTATATGAAGGGAATGTTGTAGGAATATGGGGGAAACTGAAAAGTTTGCTTAAAAATTACAGTACCACAATAGTTGGATTTAGAAGATGCACACTACGTGGTTGTCATCTACAAATGATAGTAATAAATCTAATCCTTATTATATATTCTCTCAAGTAATTCTTCAGTGTAATCAGCTAACTTCTTCATGCTTCAATTCATCCCTCATGAGAGATTTTTCATTTTACAGCTCCTAAACTCCGATTAGAGAATTTTCATTTTGCAGCTCTTCCGTGGTCCTACAAGAAACCTCCGCCTCGATTATACAAGTATCGTTCACAATATATATATTTTTTTTTTTTTGATAAGAAGTGAGAGATATTATTAAAAGGAGTAGAAAGTACAAGCTACAAGTAGTAGCAAAGGAAAACAGAAAAGACTACAAAATTTATATCGTTCACAATATATCCTTCATCAGGATCATGGAGTTCACTAAGACGCATGAATTTTTTCCAACCATGACCACGAGAAGCTATTTCAAAATTGTGAACACCTTCTGCAAGCAAGCAAGCAACAAATATATTTATATTTTCTATAATTTTCACAGAACTAAAGTAAAGAGACAGTAAATATTTCGATAATACCTGCTTCAAAAAAAAAAAAAAAATTCGATAATACCTTTCGGATTTGTGTTGTTGCAGTTGGTTTGACTAGTAACCGCAAAACTGAACTTCACATGCACTGATTTTGCCAAATCAACAGGGCATAGGTACAGTGATAAGTGATCATACACCTTACGATATCCCTTTGGATAAATTTGTGCTCTCCTAAACGTGAAAACCGAGCGAATTAATGAAAAGTAGACATAATCAAGAAACAAACCAATTCATATATGTAGACAAATAAGAGTAGGGACAAGTAAAGTAATTTTCCATACCATTTGGAAGCACCAACAGACAAAACATCAGAGTAAACTCCTTTACGAGCATTCAAATTTGTGAAGTAATCAATCTTCCAAATGAATTTAGACTTAGTCTTATAGGAGAGATATTTAGCTGCTAGATTGGTCATCCACGTCAGATTGAGCAACCTCCTAACCCTTATGGGATGACCAATCTAGCAGCGAAACGCCTTATCATTCGGCGTTTAACGCCTAATGGTTCGGCGTTTCTCTCTCTTTTTCTTCTTCTCTCTCCTTCTTTTCCCCCTCTCTCTCTCACTTCACTCTCCCTCTCTCTCCCCAAATCACACGTCCCCCATCCCCTCTCTCTCTCCATCACATTTTCTCTTTCTCCAAAAAAAAATTCTCTAGCACCAAACCATTCGGCTTTGTGCTACTTTTTGAGCGTCACACTGTTCGGCGTTTCAAATTCGCTGATAGTTGAACTGCGAGCAAATGCTAGGAGAGAGAAGTAGCCAGATTGAGTGATAAGTAGAAAAGTAGGATATTATTTTAGTGTTGTTTTAGGGTGGTATGTTTAGAAGGGTTGAACAAAAAAAACCAAATGAGAAAACCGAGTGAAAAAGCTCTCACATAAAACTGACCCTCTTGCTGTCCTTTGCGGGCTCATCGAGACCCACCAAAAAAAATTATGAGAGAAAAAGTGAGTTTTGTTTTGGTCTTGTTCAGGAAGGAACTCGATCTGTCCAAAATTGGGTAGCAACTAGCAAGGGGATAAAGCTAGGTACAAGATTCTGAAAACATGTACCACCCTCGGGATATGTGCTGCACCATTTGAAGGGAAAAGGGCTCAAAAAGAGCCCGAAATTATTAAAGAGCCCGAAATTATCAGTATTGATTGTATTACAAGATTATCAATTTAAAGAGCCTGAAAATTTTGGATTACAGTGTAATTTCGAGTTGATGTCAAACTTCCACCCACCAAACAAAATACAAACCACGGAGCGAGGTGTCACTGTAATTTTCTGTGTCTAACAGGGGAAACAAAAAGTTACTCCCAACGAAAAGATGCATTGCCATAAATTCTTTCTTTTCTTGAGCTAAAGATGTCATTCTAAACACATGAACAAGTGAGACACAAAGTCTATGCAAATTACAACATAAAATCAAGCAAAAAAGAGAGTAAATAAAAGTACAATCAGATGCATAAGATATGATGATTTTTTTCTTTTGTGAACAAAGATTATATTAACCTAGTATTTTTAGGGGCGACAAAAAAAGACAAAAAAAGTCACAATCGGGAGGTTAATCCACAATTGGTAGATTACTTTAAATCCCGTTTTTTTTAATGGTCAAACTACCCTTTACAATCGGTAGATAACTTTACAATCAGGAAGTTAATCCACAATCGGATAAATGATATGGCTGATGCATAAACCAAAATATAGGTGCATAATGTATTATGCATCCTTTGTGGTAGTTTGCATAATGACTATACATTCAATTTTTGAAAATTGTGCTTAAAGTGAAAGTATTATTTTTTTGAAACGGAGGGAGCACATCATTTTATTAGGTGTAATGAAAAATAAGTTGATGCATAAACCAAAATATGACTAAAAATGTATTATGTATCCTTTGTGGTTTGCATAATGGATATACATTTAATTTTCGAAAATTGTGCCTAAAATGATAAACACCTCCGAATTTTTCCTAAAATGATAAACACCTCCGAATTGTGCCTAAAATGATAAAAATGTATTATTGTTGTTTGTTTTCATTGCGTAGATTTTTTCAAACAATTCTAACGAAATAAGATTTGTAAAATTCGAAGGCGCGGATTTTTCAATATGTTATATTAAAGTTTGGTTGCCAATTATACCCCTACAAATTAGGATACACAAGGACTTAGGGTAATTGAACTAAAAGGGAGGGACAATTTTGTCCAGTGAAAAAGACTAGCCATTGACACCAAATCCAATTTTATTATGTCAAATTAGAAAAAAAAGTCATGCTTTACATTGACATAAAATCACCATATATAATGTCCTTTATCGCTTTGTTCGGTCGGCCTAACAAATTAGATTTTTATATGCAAAGGAAAAACATAAACTAGAAATCTAGTAAGAAAATACTAAAACTACTGAGATCTCCATAAGAAGAATTATAGATGTTATTGGAGTTTTTTTATATTTTTTTGAACAAAGGAGAAAATATATTAAACATGAGGAAAATTTACATCGGAGTTTAAATGAGGAATTAACATGTCAGGTGGGTGATACAACCATTCCTCGTTCAGATACATCCTTCTAACAACTTTTGCTAAAGTATCAGTTGCTTTATTACAACACGTATAAACATGAGTACAAGACCGAGCTAGAGTACTATTATTACATATATTTATACAACTCTTCAAAAGAGGTAAACTCCTCCAAGGAGGAGGAGGATGTTGTTGTTAAACAAACCTACATATATTTAAGTTATCTAATTCAAAGATAACCTTATGCCATCCATGGGACAAAGATAGATTCATACCTTAAACCAGAGCCAATGCCTCTACTTGAAATGCATTATGAGTCCTCTTCAAGGCTCTTTTTGATGCCAAAAAGCGTCCCGCATGATCTCGAATTAGAATAACAATTCCAACCAAATAAAAATTAGGATGAAACAAAGCATCTATATTAATCTTAAAAAAACCAGGAGGAGGAGGAGGCTGCCAAGAAAGATCAAGTCTAAGGTTATTTCTAACAGGAATGACAGTATTGTCAGATAGTGTGAGATGATGGAAATGCAAGTAATTTGTAATGCTATGAATGACCACAATAATGTTATGAGTAACATTATTAAAAATTAATTGGCATATATATTTCCAAATAGTGTGCAACATGCAAGCAATGATGTGGATGATCTTAGATGAGTGGTAAATGCTGATCTCAGAGTCAGGAGGTTTCCAATTTCGAATCCAGTCTATAAAATGTTGATGGTGACTTAAATCTTGATATAAATGAGGAACAAAATGTCTCCAAATGGCAGCAGTGAAAGGGAATTGGTAAAGTAGATGTTATTGGAGTTGCATATATTGCTTCATTAACACCTTGACTAGCAACTCATAGTTGCATATTACAATAAAATCAATACTACTTTAAGAAAAATATGTTGTAAAGCATAAAATATGATTATTATTATTTTGAAGCATACATTAATAAAATATTATATTGTATTCTTTAGAGTCTCTTAAAATAATTTGATTGATGCAAGGTTGGATTGCATGGTCCCATATGGTAGTCGATAAGTTTCCTGCTTGGCTTCCGTCCGCCGCGAAGTTTGCTAGACCGTCTGCCGCTTGGTTTCCTTCCCAACACGAGTGTTGGATATCGCAACATGGTATTTTGCGCATATGTTGTTTTATTTCGATAATCATTTCTGCAATATACCAATGTGCTTCTGTTGGGGTCTATATGGATCGCATGATATTTTCCGAGTCCGTTTCAAACAACACCTTGTTCGACTGTCTTTCCTTCGCCGTTCTAGTTGCCAGTACAGTTGCCCACATTTCTGCTGTGATTGCATTCGTTATGGATAGACACACTTTTGTGTCTGAATTGTCCTCAGTGTCTCTATTGTTAGTCTCGATTTTTGTACTTATTATGGTGTTTTTATGTTTGTGTAGGTGTTTTTGGAGGAATACACTTGTGTGGAAAAAGTTGCTCAAAAAGTACTTTTTGGACCCCCAGGAGAAAATTGCTAAAGGCACTCAAGACTTGGATAAGGGCACCCCACTGGTTATCTGGCACCCACGGATTTGGATAAGGGGAAATCCTTTTCTTCTTCGTTTGAATTTGGTTTTGGCGGGAAAATATTCACAACGAACTAGCAGATTTTCAGTTCATCATTTGGAGGGGCTATAATGCGATTCAATGACTCAAATTTCATGGAATCAACAAATGATACAACGTTGAAACTAATATATATTTAGCTAAGGATTTTACTATTATTTGTTGATTATATACTAGTAAATCTGATTTGTCATTGTTTCTTATAATGGAAACTTGACTTCAAATATAACATCGTTTGTCCTTGTAGTTAAAGAAAATAGGTAGTGCTTTTAGCATAAACATGTGGATTATCCTGTTGTGTACCTTACATCATTATTGTGATATCATTTTTTATATTTAATTAGCATTCTTTTATTTTCTTCTTTTTTTGTGTTAAAGAATAACAGTCCGATTTTATGGATTTACGGAAATAAAGTGACATCAAATTATGATATTGGAAAAATCTAGAAAAATAAATAAATTGCATTACTTTAAAGGAAAAACAAAAGACAAACAAAATGCTTAGAAAGCAAAACTCTCAAGACTTTTATTAGGAAAACAACTAGAGAAACATTTGGTAGATATAAAAATCTGAAGAAAGAAAAACAAAACTAGTTTTCATTTAGACATTTCATTAAACACATAGGAACACAATTCCAAAATTATGAAACAAATATTCTGAATGATCAATTAATCAAAACTCGTGTTCTCAGTGATCAAACTAATCAAAACACATAAACAATGTCACCTAATATTATTTTATTCTAGTAAAGAAAAAAAAGAATGAACAAATACCAATATATAGAAAGCATAAAGCACCAATTTCAAATTGCAATATCTAAATACGGTATTTTTATAAAATTAGAAGTTCTGTCTTTCAAAAACCAACTTCTAAAATGAAAGTTATATATATTTTCTTTTTGATATAAAGAAATTGGCAGAAGGAACTCCGACAAAACCAGCAGGTAGACAAAAACAATACCAGGAAAAATAGGTGGGTTATCTAGAAAAATTAATGTAATAGACGGTTCCACCACGGTGAAAAAGAAAGTGGGTAGACCTTGGAAGGAGACCTGAAAAATGGAAGAATGGTTCTGCTGGTGGTGTGAAGAAAGTGTTGTAAAATGAAAAGTGGGCAGACCCAAAAAGGTGATTGCTAAAGGTACGTAAGAATAAATTGATGCTGGTTGTGATGGTGAAGAACTATAAGAAGAAATTATTGTTGATGCGAGTAATGAGGAAGCTTAAGTTAATGATGGTGGTGTAGAAAATTTTTATGGTTGTGGTGGTGCACAAGGAGTCGATGGTGGTGGTGAATAAGGAGGTCCTACAGATGCTCATTGGAAGAAACATATCATTGCTAATGCAGAAGCTCTAACTACTATAATTAAAAATAAGATTGCACTGTTAATCTATGTTAACAACTACTCGGAGCAGAGAGTTATTTTGAAGAAGCAATCTGGGTTGTTGCCAAATCAGAAACCAACACCCAAGTATTTAGAAATATTACCCATCTTTGCATACTAGTGGTATTCCACCGGTGACATGCGTTTTTAAATTTCATTATATAATGAGTTAAAAAAACATGAATGACACTGAAGTTATGATGGCACGCTCCTTTTTTCCTTATAGATATGAGTAGGAGTACTTATCTAAGATTTCACATCATAGTAGTAATATATGAATTTTTATTTTGGAATTTGCATTTTGAGATATCATTAGTATTCCATTCTCAGAAACATTCAAAATACAAGGGTATAATGATTTGTGTGAAGGTGAAATTAAAAAACAAAAAAAAAAGTCATATATTTCTCTAAAGATCATGTATTACAGTCGTGTGTACTAAAGTCATATTTTTCCAAGGGTTTACCACGTATGATGAAACACTTTTTTAGGATTAAACCTTCACTCAAGTGTTGAAGTTTAACTTGTTTTTAACATTATTTTTCAGAAGACATTCTAAAGTTCTTCTGTTTTAATTTGAAAACCAAATTATTTTTAGTAGTTGATTTTCCTCATGGCCAATGAAATATATACGAGGAACTTAACGAGAGTTACAGAATCAACAAGTGAATGTTGAAACTATGAGCTATTTTATTATTCTTTGTTGATTATATATAAGTAATAATATTATCATTGTCTATTATAATGGAAAGTTGAGTCAAAATAAAACATTGTTTCTCGGCTCCTTAGCTGAGCAAACTTTTTGAAAATGCGCGGGGTACCAAAATACACCACCAACTTTTTTCTTAGACAAACTGTATGGACTAAAACTAAATATAATTTCAAGATTTCAACTTAATGATTATCAAGGAATAATATTCAGAGTTGTATCTCTGTCTCCACAATCATAAATTCTATAGAGGCAAGTCCGTGAACCTGATTTACGTGTGAGAGTACTTAGACGATTCCAAAGATCAATATCCAAGGATCAATCAAGTCGTATCCAACAAATAAGGATGGATGTATCTACTTTGATTGATTTACATACAACCTGTGATATTTCAATTGTTAGAGCATTGCTCAGCCGAACTCATGAGTGTTGATATATCAAGCTTGTTGTCAAATTTAGTTGATCAAAAATATATCTTGATTTAGTCTATACTAATAGTCAAGTCTTGGATTAGGATAGAAGTATAGTTTAGAAATCGACATCACGACACTCATCATTGTGTTCTACCGTTTAAAGGCGAAGATCAACCAAAGCTTTTGGAGATTTTCTTGAACAAAAGGTAATTGAATCCTGAACCACTTTTATCTCAAGTTATATTCATCTTTCCATCTATGAGACATCGTCGCATGACTAATTAGTCTTTCATAAGAGAATCAAGAATTTCGAGTCAAGTTTATCTTGGTAATTAATTCTATAAATATAATGACTAAGCTTCATAAAAATTTGTTCATACTTGATGAATTTCGGTTAAGAACAATTTATTATTCGTAATATAAATCGTAATTCAAGATTATCATTCGAAGATAGCATGGAACAATGATATGTGTCATTGGTGTTATTTTGGAATGTTTCGAATTGATTTAGATAAAACTATATAACTACTGTAAATTCGGATATGAGAGTCTTACAAACTGGGAAAAATGTTACGGGTCTCGAGCCATAGTACATGTACTCGGTACATGTATTAGAGTAGATATATGTCGACATCATATTTTGGTACTCATACCAGTATGCACACCTTAAAAAGTATGTGAACTCGTGAACCCAAATCAGTACGCATACCAATATGCATACTAGAAAAGAACTATTGATCTCGAAACCAGTTTGGTATCCATACCAGTATGCATACCATCAAAGTTCTGTGAACTTTGAAAGTCGGCTATGTCTTAAAGGTATCCATACTAGTACGCATACAGGAAAAGGTCTATGAACTCCAGAAACGGTTATGTCTTAAGGATATACATACCGGTACACATACCATGACATAACTATTTATAAACAGGTTAAGTATATGTACCTAGTACTTACTGGTTTTCATTAAACGTTTATTACCACTTTCCTTTCCTAATATGGGATTCTCAAAACTAGGTAGTACCTTTGATGATTCAAAGACAACATTCGGTTTTGAGAGTTCCTTACTCATGAGAGCAGAATTATCCTTTTTAAGAATTTTATTTTGTTCCCGATCTAGGAGAAAATCAAATTTGAATTTTTCTTTTTCAACATGAAGTTCGATCATTTTTAATGAATGAGTCATCTTCCTTGACGGTACCCTCAAGTCGACTAACCATCTCTCGGAATGTGTTAGTCTCATGAATTACTTTTTTGATATCGCCAGGAAAAGATTTCATCATTATAATGAGATCGTGTTCTCTATCTACAGACTATTGCAGTTCATCAATATAATGAGCCTTTTGTTTTTCAAGTTCTCTAATTATGAAGTCTTGAAAATCAATTATATCCGCAGACATTTTTAAGCTTCTGGTAACTTCTAATTCGGATTCTGACATGGGGCCATTTGTGTACTTGGGAGTTGTTTTATTAGATTATGACAACACAAAATTTTCACCTCTAGATTCAGAAGAATCAACCAAGGATTTATCCTTTGAAGTAAGTCCCAAACACTTGGCGTAATCAAAATCATTAAGAGACATGTTCAAACGTGATTACATATTTCTAGAAAGTTTCAAACACAGACTTATTAGGTTTCATTTTATTTTCCTTCTCTGATACCAATCGAAAATACATGGGTACCAAAATACACCGCCAACTTTTTTCTTAGGTAACCTATATGAACTATACCTAAATATAATTCCGAGAATTCAACTTAATGAATCTCAATCAATGAATAATATTCAGAGTTATATCTCTATCTCCCACAGTCATAAAGTTTACAGAGGCAAGTATGTGAACCTGATTTACGTGTGAGAGTACTTGGACAATTCCAAAGATCAATATCCAAGAATCAATCAAGTCGTATCCAACAAACAAGGATTGATGTATCTATTTTGATTGATTTACATATAAACTGTGAGATTTCAATTATAAAGATAGCAATATAATGCAGAAAAAGAAATAACACAGACACTAGAAATTTTGTTAACGAGGAAACCGCAAATAGTAAAACCCTAGGACTTAGTCCATATTGAACACCAAACTGTATTAATCCTCTATAGACTCTAACTTACTATTAAAAATTTAGAATGGAATGTAGCTGTGACCGAATCAAACCCTCACAAAAATTCAGCTACATTTGCACTTATTACGCCTCTTGAATCCCAGCATGATTGCGCACAATTGATTCCTTAGCTGAGATCCTTTACATCCTAAGAGTTTCTTCAACTCAATTGAAGACTTTATACCAATATGCCTTCCACATATAAGCCTATATGTGTGATTTCCTTTTTTTATCAAAGATCAAGGAGAGATTGGAAATCGATTGAAATAGACAAAGTCGATAAAACCTCAAAATTCGGTCTTATGACTCTCGAAGAGCAGCCCAGATTATTATTCACCTCACAAGTATTAAACCCGTACGTGGAATCAAAAAGTCTGAGACGAAGAGAAATTTGCAATTACTATCTATCTTGAATGATAAAGCAATCTCAAATATCTAAAACAAGATTAAGATACGCAAACTACCAGAGATAATTGTACCTGGCTTCACGAATCCCTGAGTGAAGTCTTTTAGTCGCTAAACTCTAGAAGTATTTAAGATATAGGACGACTAGGACACACAAGAATAGTTTCGGGGATTCAAAGATCCCATTTTCTTGAGGTTCTGTAACCGAACCGTATACAAAGACAACGTTCATGAATGGCTAGCCAAAATTATCCAATTAGTTGAACTATAAGCTTAATCATTTTCATATAACACATGAGGCTTTAATCTTGAGTCACAACCAAGTCATCAAATATATCTATAGTGTTTTTAGAGATTTGTTCAAATGCTAATTATCTCACAGAATTAATTTTATGTGCATCTGAAAATATTCTGTAAAGTAAGTATGCGTACTTCAACCTTGTTTGTGATTATTTTTTCATGGTACGTGTACCGGGTATGTGTACCCCTTAGGCAAAAACAAGTTTCGGAATATACATAACTTTTCCGGTTTGCATAATGGGTATGGATACCATAACGGTTTCAAAACCAATAGTTCTTTTAGGTATGCATACTAGGTATGAGTACCATTCCAGGCTCACGAGCTCTGACCTTTTGTTGTATGGAAACCGGGTATGCATACCACTAAGTCACTACCGAAATATAACTATATATACACCTGTACTAGGTATATATATTACGGATCGGACCCATAATAGTTCTCCCAGTTTGTGAAACTGGTATGCATACTGTCATGTATCCAGATTTACAGTAGTTCTATATTTCTCTCCAATTCAATTCGAAACATTCCCAAATAACATCAATGACATATACCACTATTCCATGCTATTTCCGAATGATAATCTTGAATCACGATTTTGATTATGAACAATATATTGTTTTTAACTGAAATTCATTAAGTATGAATAAATGTTCATTAACCAAAAGTTGATAGTACTGAAGGTCTCCATGTTTTTCTTGAGGATGAATGTGCTTCCTGTTTTTTTTTCCTCTTTTGGATCCTAATTTGCTGAGTAGATGTAACTAAAAATTATATTTGGTTCATGGCATAAATAAAGAGATGTCTTTTCACCCTGCGATAAAGTTAAACACATGTTGACGTTAATCAAATTTGAGGTTAATAGCTTAATAGTCACCATTAATGGCAGACCTAACGGGTGAAGCAGTCTCTACTGACATTCATTAAACGAAGAATTTGACTTTATTACTGAATTTAAGGATATAAAAAAAATTGTATATTATAATCACACCAATTTTTGATCTAGGGTTAATAGCTTTTAAATGAGTTGTTAATTAAAAAGAACATTGGTGTAGAAGAAGATGACTTTGGTAGGTCGTAACTAAGAAAAATTAGAATTGAAACGTGTATTTATTTTATAAACTCCGAGGGGGTAGAAAATAGGAAAATTGTGGGTGGAAAATAGGTGAAACCTTTCTGAAAAAGATGTTTGGTGTTATACCGAAAGACTACTTCTTCGGCTGCGGAAAAGAATGATGAATGCCATCAACCCCTATCCAAGTGAATAGATTTCTAGAAATGACTAGGAGAAATTGATAAGGGATAGTCCACATTGGGAACAAGCTGAAATTGGATCTAGGAGACGATTTCTAAAAGTGATTACTTTATTAATTCACACTATTTACAAGAAAAGTATTGCTATGCCACCGCAAAATTGGGTCAGGTGGATTTCCTAGCTATTGGTATGATGCCACTTGGTGATGATTATCTTCTTTTCTGAACCTCCACTAGAGACGTGCAATGTATTCGCACATTCTAATGAATCGGGGTCATCATCAACTATGCCACTTTCTTGGAAGTCTATACTATGTATATATGTGTAAACATATTGTTATTTTTCTAATTGTTCCTCGTAATGGTCTTGCTGACTTATTCATAATGCGGGTTAGACTGGAGAAGTATTAGAACCAGTTAAACAATAATTATCGCGGTCTACTAGATGGATTTAAGAGATTCCACTTGAGTGAGATGCAAAAGCTGAGGGATGGCACGATGTTTAACATGAGTACTCCTTCATATTACATTCATAGAGGTACATGTCCTAGTATTGGTTATGCAGGCACAAGACAAGGTGGTAAATGTCCTATTACATGTCCTAGTACTCTCAAGTTCTGGCAGTAGAAGTGGGCGAAGTTTGAGAAGTACTGGAACTCATGAAAGTCAAAGAAATATGAACAGTCATGCTATGCAGGACGTATTGGTAAATAGATCTATTTCAAATATGGTGTTAGGCATAGTTTAGTATTTTTGCGGCATTATAAAACCAATCCTTAGATACTCAAGTACGTGGAGATAATTAAGTCAATGACATGGAAAATACTCCCAAATGACACTATGACTCCTGGTGGTGGCCCGAACATTGAAGTAGTTAGGCAATCTACTCTCTACCTATGTTGTAAAAAATGTTGGGCGCTTGCCTAGGTGCTCTATGCGCACGAGTTTCCCGATGGACGCCCATAAAATTAAGCGTCGAAGGCTCCCATGTGTGATCAAAATTTGTGTTTTTTAATTTTTTTTCTTGTGCACTTAAGCGGCGATCAAAGGCGAAGGGCTTGGCGCCTCGCCTCGCCTAGCGCCTAATACAATATAACTCTCTATACCCCAATTACCTAAAACCACACATCAACATTTGAACCATTTCAAGCTCACGCATTTCAAGATCTCTATCATTTTCCTCTCCACACGAGTGATCCCGTTACTTTTTCAAGGTTTTGAAAATTTTGATGAGACTAAACCACCAAGTGAGTCTCAAACCGGCTCAATCTAGTTATGTCATGTTGAGCAATACTCTTGACCCACTAGCATGACCAATTGAATCTTTAATGATCGGAGAAATGGTTAGGGGTAAATAGTTTATGGATGTAATTTGATTTCAATCTTTCTCATGCAATTGCTTGCCAACGATGATGAAGACAATAAATGACTACCATCATTGTTGGTTGTTTTGGTACTGGTTGTCTTCGTGCTAGTCATTTAACTTAATTTTTTGAACGAATTTATTTTTGTTCTAAATAATTTGTTTCTAACATAAACTCCACTTATGGATTGAGATTGAGTTTAATTTTAAAAGATTTTCTTTTTTTTTTTGAAAATAAAGATATATTGAAAAGCAAAGAAAGCTAATTGTTTGATTTTGTCTCATCTATAATCAATTCATAATGAATTGTCCTTCCAATGACTAAATCTGCGAGATTAACTTCTTCTGGAACCGTTATATGAAAATTACTTAAATTATATTTTTCATATGATTTTGGAGGTAATAAAGATGGGGTTAGATGTTGTAGGAACAAAGCAATAGATCCTGAACAGGCTAAAGCTAAAGCATTATTGGAAGCGGTACTTTGGGCAAGAAGCAAAGGGATACAAGCATTGTATTTGGAGGGTGACTGTCAAAATGTTATCACTGCTTTGAATGGTGGATTAGATTCAATCAAGTGGACAACAAGAAATTTAATTATCGATTGTATTTGTAGAACCATTTTGAATTCCTTTGTAACTTGGAAATGCACACATGTGCATAGGGATGCAAATAATGTTTCTCACACACTGGATAAACATGGTATAGCTAGTGTTTCATCTAAAGAATGGTCAAACAATATTCCGGTATGGATAACACAGAGCAATCTTCATGGAAATCCAAAATATTGGGTCAAGCCTCACACAAGGACACTGTTTCAGTCAACCATAGTTGACAGACAGAGTCAAATAGGTTCTCGGGGTTCACTCAAAATCGGTACAAAATGACTACTTAGCCCCTCCTATAGTGGTTAGCTTAACCAAACCCATATCCCGATCTATAGATTTGTTCTTATACTTCGATGAAAAAACTAGCAGATACTGGAGCTTGATGGATGGGAATCAAATGCAGGCGAGCTAAATTTAATTCTTTATTTCTATCATGTTATTATCTTTTTCTGCTTTTAGGTAAACATTGTTCTAATTGATGATTGATATTCTTATATTTTGAATTTTAGGTTGTAATTTTGTTAATTGATTGAGTTGAACTCAATTTTGATTGCAGAAACTTTAATTTTACAATGGCTACAAGGAGACAAGGTTTGATTGCTTTGTTTGGTGCTGATGTTACATTTACCGCTTGACTAACCCTTTATATTGGGATGAATGTCAATTTTGTGACATATATATATATATATATGTATATATGAATTTGGAATTTGGAATTTCCAGTAGCATAATCTTTTTTTATCTTTTTATCTTTTATTATTTTTCTATCTTGTATACTATAGGAAGTGATTCTAAAGATGTTAGAGTTCGTGAGAAATCTTAGAAATGTATTCGGTTTTGAGAAGAAATCGTGAAACTCTAGTGTTTGTTTTCAGTGTTAGTATTGGTTTGGATAAAAACTCATGGTTGTGATCATGATCAGGTAGGGGGTTTATCTAATGAGCCACAGTTTTGTTCATTGTTGTAAGCATTAATGGTGGTATAAGCTTGCTTGTTTGTTTGTTTGTTTGTTTGTCTTGTCAGTTTGTAGCAGGATCTTCCTTTATGAGACTATTAGAGATGTGCTTATTGGTAACCCGTTTCATTCTTACACGCTTTGTAACCTTGATGTGGTAACAATACAAGGGTGATCATATTCTGTCACAATGATCATATTCTCTCACAATGTCAAAACGAGTAATGCTTCGGAAACGAGTAACCTTGTCGTACCTATCATAAACAAAGTCTAGAAAGAAAAAAATCATACACAGAGATTATACTGTCTAGATAGCAAAATGGCATGAAAAGAAAAACATAGTGTTTTCCGTAAGGTTGTATAAAACAAATTGGACGCTTCACCAAGACAGTCGTATAAATTATATTAGGTTTGATGGTGTGATGGTCGTATAAATTATATTAGGTTTGATCAATTATTATAACGAATAAAATTTGCAGGACATCATTCATGCCTTTACAATAGCTAATGGTTTTTCTTGAAAAATTGATTCTAGGTGTATTTATTCATCTTTAATTCAAACTAGATTTGTGCAGCGACCTATGCCTCAGGGGAATGGTTGCCGTCAGCTTCGTTTTGCAACCAACTCAATAGAGGTACAATATGGTGCTTAATATTTATTTGGTTTTCTGGGTCGCATTGGTTGAAGTGTTCATACTCATAAAACAAACAATTTAGATTTTTGAGCAAAAAGGTGATTTTTTTAATTGCCAGAAGGGCTTTTAACGACATGCCTAAGTAATGCAACGCCGTCTTTTGATTATTTTCGGTTAATGGTAACAAATTAAGGCTACTATTGACCTTTGAAATACTATTTGGACATTTCTTTTTGTCTCTTTCTTCTCTTGATAATATCATACATGGGGTTTATACAATAATTTTGGGTTTAATTCTTCGTTTACAACATCCGCAAAGAGCCTGCACCAAGCGATACAATGATTATCATTAACTGATGCTAGAAACATCTCCCATGACCCTGAGAAAACACTTATCAGTATGGAGACATAGGGTGAGAGATGAATTAAACATTTGTTTGTGATGTGGTTCTGGAATAGTTTTTTAAGAAATCTTTAGGATGTCTTTCATTGAACCAAATCATGAGAATTAATAAGTTTACACTAAGAGGTTACAAATATTTGGCGTGGTATTTAAAAGTATGTCTCTCTATGATTGTAGTGTACTTAATTTGTGTATTGTAGGTTCCAACCAGATTTGAATGGAGGAGATACTTGAGGAATTAAAAATCATGTTACACTCAAGATTTGTGTATTGGAGGTCCTACCATATTTGAATGGAAGAGCTACTGGAGAAATTAAAAATCATGTTAGACTGTTAAGCATCAAGGGTGTTTGGAATGTGCGGTCCCTGTATCGGTTGCTTTTGAACAACTAAAACTCCTGATTTTGTTTTGTTCTTAGCATTGGGTGGAATAAGGTAGTCCCGACTTTAGCATCAACTGAAATAAGTAAAACTTCCATTATAGAGTTGTTGTTCATTTCCAAATTAGCTAAGGATCCTTTAAATCTGCAGCGAGACTCGACCCCATAAGAATATCCCATACAACGTATCCCTCTTATGTTTGATAGTTTAAGAAAATTACATGTACTACGCAACACAGATTTTATCACTGGTCAAATAATTAATAGTCGATAACTTTTTCTTTTAAAGTACATGTTATTCTCCTAATTATGATTTTTGTTTCTTAAATTTTTGGATTCTATAAATTGATGCAGATCACATCTCACTATGGTGGTTCTCTTGAATGCTTTTTTTGTGGTGAAAAGGATAGAAGATCCTACTTAATTATCGTGTTGTCTCTCACCTGAACTCTTCGGTGATAACAAAAAAAACATGTATACAAAATGTTTTATGTATATAGAAAATTTTCAACTAATATCGAGTATGCTCCCATGCAGATTAGTTGATTCAAAATTAAAGTTTTCTCATTCACAATATATTTTTGCTCATTCTCGATTTATAAGAAATAATTGAACATCAGGAGTTCACAGAGTCAAATGGGTTCTCCTGTTTCTCTTAAAATCGGTTTGAAATGACTATGTAGTCCCTTAGGTGGTTTAAATTAACCAAACCTGGCATGGCCATACGTTCATTCGAATCATTCCTTATTTTTCATTTTTCTTAGTTTTATTTTCTTCTTCGCTGAAAATGAGGGTCAAAGCCTCATGGCACGTATCCTAGGGAGTAAAACCCACTTTGTTATATCAACCCTATAAAAAATTGCTGCAACCTTTTAACAATTTGAAATTGGGTACCTTGTCGACAATCACAGATCTCTAATGCTTCTGCAGGACCCTAACTTGTCATCTATGAATTGTTGTTCTTTTCCTGGTTCTAATGCTTCTCCAAGATCATATCATCATACAAACACTGTCCTATATAATAAATTCAATTCGACGCTGAATAGCCGTATAAAATAAGTTGTGTCTTCTGATCCTAGGGCGTATAAATTAAATTGGGTAAGTAACTCAGACGGTCATATATATTAAAATGGGCACTTTGTCAGGTATTAAATTTAATCAGTTTGAATTCTAGTTACAATATATACCAAACACATATTTTTCAACTGATATGTAGTATTATTTTACATCAAGAACTGCAAAAGAACTTGATCATACAAGGGTTCTTCATGCAGTCTTCTCCACCAGCTCCAACACTCCTACATCCAATAATCATCACTTATAACCGTGATGATATCCAGAAACTGCTTGCATAGATTTTGAAAGAATGACTTCTTTAAGATGTAGTTAGTCGACAATGTTGTTAAGCCAAGGGAATCCTCTCTTGATGGTAAGGTAAGTGCTATCTGAAAAGAAAGTAAGAGCGTGAACAATAGAAACATGAACTTGAGTTGTTGTGTTTTGCTTAAGAAGTATCCCCCAAATAAGTTCCCAAAGATTCCCCTGCAGCGAGACCCATGAATACATAAGACTGGAGGCCTGTAATATTTTGTTTTTGTCATACTCCACAACAAGGGAATCTTTTGTAACTTCTGTACTGGATGCTCCAAGGTTGCCAAGCAGCATACATGCTATCAATATTGGAAGTACATCACATTTGCTTAGGATTAATGCAAGCGAACCCCAAGAGAGAACCTTCAAAAGTGCTGCGCAATTTTATCCAATTATCAATAACTTAAGATATCCCGAAAATGAAGGCACTCAAAAAAGCCTCTGAAAGAATCAAGACCCACTCAATGTATAGTTAAATCTTATCAAGAAGTATATAAACAAATAAAACCTGGATCATATTTGATGAAAAATAATCTCCTTAAATGTGAATACCGAAACATCCTAGTCTCTTTAAAAATGTTAATGAACTAGACTAAGACTACTACTCTAGATCCATACTTTTTACAGATCCGCGGGCGTCTAGACCTACTAGATTCACCTCATGCTTGGGAAACACTGACCCGTAATCACAGGTGTATTTATAAATTACCTGCCCCCAGCCATAACCAGATACATTATTTTGCTGAATCAAGCTATACATGTCCCTTCATCTCCATGACGCTATATGAAAACATTCTATACTCGGTTGGGAGTACATCAAAACTACAAAATGAAAGATACCAAGTGATTTCTTCCTGAAAGGGTTTGACAATTGCTAATGCAATGCACATTTAAGTTTTAACTCATGACCTCAAAATACATTACAATAGAATCTCATGTTTAAGGAATCTTGTTTAATTAGAAATATATTTTATTAAGAAAACAAATGTAGATGGTATTATCATGTTAATTAAACATAAAACTAAACCAGTCAATGCCAAAAAGAAGAGAACATTACATGTAGAACGAAACTAAAATCAATTTACAACTTGATGGTCATATATATCAAAGTTTCATACTCAAATATCCGAATGCAAGAGATAAATTAGATGCACAACTTATGAAATGAGGATTCAAGACAAACCTCTGATGAATATATAAGGCAATCTATGTGCCCTGCCAATGTAAATGGCGCATCAGATAACATTCCATATGAAGGTTTCGCAACCATGGGTAAGATAGAAACATTTTGAACCTACTGCAATGTTGATGGGTTTATTTAAGTGTATTAGCCATATCAAAATTTAGTCCTAACCATAGAAAACATCTACATCCTTGAACCCAATACCGAAATCCACACAAAATCAACATCTCCCTGCTATTGCGACCTACTTTAAACGAATCTTCTTCATCTTATTTTTCAATTCTATTTTTAGCAATTCTTGTTTTCCACAAAGGGAGTTTAGGAGTCAAAACGATGGGTTTGAGGATTTAATGGTTTATTTGTTGTTGGAATCTGAATTGAAGATGATGAAAGGTTTGGGTTTGTTTTGCTATGAGAACTGAGGATGATTGAATTGGATGGATGGAATGATTTTGTGAATGTTTGAATGATGATGGGGTTTCTACTGTCTTAATACATTAATCATGATCGAATTTATACTACCGTAAAAGGAAGATGAAGGAGTAACTATGGTTGAGTTATAAACCATAGTTGAGGGGTAATATTGAAAGGAAAAAATGAAACTTAAGAAATATGGACGGACAACCGATTTTGTACGTCAATTTTGGTTAACTGAAACGTTGTCCTTCCATAACCCTTGACCCAATGCTTTGGATTTCCATGAGGTTAGCTCGATAACACAATGTATCCATAGGGATAATGATGTATAATTTTTCAATTCAATATATCTCCTTTCGTATTAAAGAAAGAAAAAACTGCTTTTGGAGTGTCAAAAGCTATTGAAGAATTAAAAACAGAGGAGTTTGGTTTATCCAGGAAGTTGTAATTACAGAGGATCGAACAAACAAAATTGAACCTTTTTTTTTTCAATTACAAAAATCTAATGTTATTACTTACAAAAGATTGGGGGAAATGGATTTTGCTTTCAGTCCTAGGTTAGAAGGTTGGGACTGATGTTGGGCCTCACAAATGTGAAGTACCAATGGATGGGCTATGAGACAAATAATCTTTTCGGAAAATGGGTCATTTGTCCAAAAAAAATATTAAAACACGGTTCAAATGGACGAGTAAAAAATTTTATGGGTGAAATGGACAAAAAAAAATAGCAAGGATGAAACTGGTTTCATCCTGGCTTAAACTTATAAAATAAAGGATGAAACTGGATGCATCCTGTATAAAATAAAAATAAGAAAAAATATTTGAAAATGGGCAGGATGAAACTGGTTACATCCTACCTATTTTTAAATTTTTGTCAATTTAAACAGTATCTAAATCTAACTGTCTTTTTCACCCAGGAAATTTTGATTTTGGTCTTTTTAACCAATTTTGTGTAATCTTTTTGTATTTTCAGATGTGATCCCATGAGGGCTATGCCTGATTTATCCTGTGCATATAACTACTACTTAGAATGAACAACATTGTGCCAACAGAATTCCACTATTCCAGGAAATAATCGACAAGGTAACTTTTATATAACTTACACTAAAAGCTGATGAGAATTGCAACTTTCCTTCCCATGCATGCTCTATATGAGTTGCAGCATCATCCAGAGGAGTTTTTTATTCCACCAGAACTTCTAAAACACTCTCTCATATTTTGTTTATCTAGCATCTTACCTCGCCGAACTCCCCATCTGGAACTAGTGCACCACAAGCTTCTCTTTCAGTTCTATATCAATATGTTAAACTAGAAATGCAAATGACTAATAAAAAAAAATCAACTACTAAATCTTCTCTTCAAAAGAGTAAAGAGGAAGTTTAATTCTTTGTTTAAATCTAGGGTTCTTCTCTCTGTTTTGAGAGCATTTAAGTAAGGCCCACACAAAATAGGGAAACAACACCTTATTCAGCTACACAACTAATATATCGGCTTACAGTTGCAGTAGAGGTAGAGAGACATGAAGCCAAATATATGCAACTGTTTACTAAAAAAACAAGGGAAGTAAGTGAAAAGTTAGTTCTTGATTTACCAAGTAAAGTCAAATTGGTATTTCAGCTTTACAGACGTGTAATTACGGCTCCGCGTACTTTTCTGATTTCCATTTTCGCTATAATCTGACAAGGTTATTTCTGATTCCCTATTCGGGCATGTAATTACAGCTCTAGATACTGTTCTAATTTTGCGATTCTGCTTTCCCTTAAATAGTACAGAATGAAGGATCCTCTTACCTAAGTCATCACCCAAGGACTGTACTAGACCCAATTGACATTCCAATAGGATGTTGCAAACCTTAATGTCAGAGGTATCCTCAACTATTTCAAATGAAAAACACTCAATCGAAGATCAAAAAAGATACTCAGACATGCAGAAAAATAATTTAGGCTTATAGATAGGAGCTGCTAGATAACCAAAATACAGTACAACGAACAAGTTTTGATGCCGCATTAAGAATACTTATGGCACTAAGAACGCATTAAGAATTCCTGTGGCTTGAAACGAAAGCCAAATCTTAAACTGACTTGAAGCAAAATATAAGACAAATTAACGAGCAACAGAAATTTTAGACTTGAAGCAAATATCCAGTATGCATCATTGAATTTCCAGAATATAATGGACTTTGTGTAGTATGACCTAAACCAACCTTTTCTAAGTTCTAGTCATCATTAGCCACACTGACCCAAATCAAATAACACAGCAATCTGTAAGGTCTTGTTAACTGATCCTTCCCATGTAGATGAAAAGTAACATTACATACCAATCATAAGCGTATGTCATATGATAGTTAGTACCCTAAAAAAATGTGACTTCTAGTTGTGTTTAGTGGCAGCAGTTAGTAAACTAGTACCTCTTGTTCACGCATATTTCCTCATGAAACCACAAGAGCAGGGTACCACAAACCATCAATGCAGTAGATGCTCTGACGGCTAGGCCACACAATGGCTACCTTTTAGCAATGAATACATATTTTCTCAAGTGCAATGAATTTATTATTTATGGAGGAAATAAGTAAAATCAACTAAAGCTTTTATTGTTGGAAGAAATAGCAAATGTGGTGGCTAATGGTGCAGCTTGGGATCTAACTGCAGAAATACATCTCTAGATACTGTTCTAATCTCCGGGACTTTCAGCTTTAACTACAGCTTTAGATACTCTTACCTAAGTCATCACCCAAGGACTGTACTATACCCAATTGCCATTCCAATAGGATGGACCCATCATGTTGGATGTTGCAAACCTTAATGTCAGAGGTATCCTCGACTATTTAAAAAGAAAAACACTCAATCCAAGATAAAAAAAGATACTCAGACATTCAGAAAAATAATTTAGGCTACTTCTTGGAAGATTATAGATAGGAGCAGCTAGATAACTAAAGTACAGCACAACGAACAAGTTTTGATGCCGCATTAAGAATTCTTATGGCATTAAGAACGAATTAAACTGACTTGAAGAAAAATATAAGACAGATTAACGAGCAACAATAATTTTAGACTTGAAACAAATATCTGCAGTATTATCAAAAGATCAAGGATTTTGTACAAAAAGAAAGTATAATATGATCTAAACCAGCCTGTTCTAAGTTCTAGTCATCACTAGCCACATTCACTTGTTAACTGATCCTTCCTATGTAGGTGGAAAAATATCATTATGTGTTTAGTGGCAGAAGTTAGTAAACTAGTACCTCTTGTTCACGCAATTTTCCTCATTAAACCACAAGAGCAGGGTACTAGAAACCATCAATGCAGTAGATTCTCTGACGGCTAGGCCACACACCGGCTACCATTATCAATCAATACATATTTTCTCAAGTGCAATGAATTTATTTTTTATGGAAGAACAAGTAAAATCAACTAAGCTTTTATTGTTGGAATAAATAGCAAATGTGGAGGCTAATGGTGCAGCTTGGGATCTAACTGCAGAAATCAATATAAACAACTCTAAATTGGACCCTATTATTATCTATCAGAGAATGTTAAGAAGTAACATGAAAAAAAAAAATCCTTCATACTACTGGCAGCTCTTGTGTTATGCAGTACCTGCATTTACTTATCCAACTCCAATATGTGACGAAAAGCATTCACTAAAGTATATATCTGTTGGAATGAGTCATGAATGAGTCATGCATATGTCATAATGTTTAGTGTTAGAGATATTTTAGGAAACCTAAGTATAGAGGTTTCCTATGTTAGAGATATTTAGGAAACCTAAGTGTAGAGGTTTCCTATGTTAGAGATATTTAGGAAACCTAAGTGTAGAGGAAACCTAAGTGTATAAAAGGGGAGGCTCTCCTATGGAAATAATAACAATTTCATCTATCTTTTTCTCTATTTCTACATGGTATCAAAGCTCAAGAGAAAAAGAAGAGAAAAACCATCTTAGTTCCTTCATTAAGATTGATATACTGTTGCTTCGATCTGTGATTAAAGATCTTGAAGTTAGATCCTGAAGCTGTTTCAAAGGAGATGAAGTTGTTCCAAATAGGGCTGGAAACTGTTGTTCTTGAAGAACCTGAGGTTGTTTGTAAGTTGTTTTTCCTGAAATTTGTCTTTGTTTGTTGAGTTAAAAGTAGTTCTATGGCTAGTACTTCTGAGAATAGTAGTGTGTCTCATTCTAGGAGTTCAGCTCAACTAAACTTTTCTCATAACAATAGTTTGAGTGTCAAAGTTGTATCGGAACTACTTATGAAAATAGTAGCTCTTATATCTCCGGTACCTCGAGGAAGTTCTGTTTTGAACATTGTTAATCAATCCGTTTGTGATTGTTGTAACAATAATGGTAATAGAAGAGTTGATAATTTGTTTGGAGGAAGAAGAGAAGTTTACAGTGGTAGTTCGAGATCGTATCACACAACTAGTAAAGAGGAGTTTCAGCCTTCATCATCATCACTACCTAGTATTTCCTCTTACCCATCTCAAGTTCAGCTGGAACAGTTGATAAAGGACTATGCTAGAATGCAGTCATCCATGGAAAATTGGAGTGGGTCTACTTTAGTGACTCAATGAGGTAACATTGGTAGTGTTGTTAACTCCAGGCGTGATGAATCCAAGGGTCCTTGGGTTGTTGACAGTGGAGCAACTGATCACATGTCTACCGAGTCCAACCGCTTCTCCACCTATAATCCTAATCCGAGTAAACCATGTATTCTGACGGCTGATGGATCTCCAATTAGTGTTTCTGGTGAAGGACGTATTCCGATAACTAGTTCCATGTCTCTTTCTACGGTGTTACATGTTCCGAATCTTTCTTCCAACCTCCTCTCAATCAGTCAGATAACCAAAGATTTGAAATGCAAGGTTACCTTTTATGAGACTCAGTGTGTTTTTCAGGATATTCTCACTGGAGAAACACTTGGCGTAGGCAAAGAGAGAGGGGGTCTATACTACTTGGATTTACAGGAGACGAAACAAGATAACAGTTTAAGAGCCTATAATTCAACAAGGGTGTCAGGTCCTAATGAACAGGTTTGGCTATGGCATAAACGATTAGGGCATCCTTCCTTCGGGTATTTAAAAAGGTTGTTCCCTAAGTTGTTTTCAGAACTTGATATATCCAAATTTCATTGTGAAATTTTTGAGTTGGCTAAACATCATCGTTTTCCTTATCCGTTAAGCATGAATAGAAGTTTGTCTCCCTTTGCTATCGTACATAGTGATGTTTGGGGACCTTCACGTGTCACTACTAATTCTGGTTTTCGTTGGTTCGTTACCTTCATTGATGATTATTCTCGGGTCTCTTGGGTTCACTTATTGAAAGATAAGAGCGATGTTCATACCTTCTTAAAAAGCTTTCATAAGTTCGTTCTAACCCAGTTTGACAGGAAAATTCAGGTGTTAAGATCTGATAGAGGTGGTGAGTATCTAAATCAAGGTCTCTCCTCTTACTTCTTGGAACATGGCATTGTCCACCAAACTTCGTGTACTGATACCCCACAGAAAAATGGAGTTGTTGAGCGGAAAAATCGTCACCTATTAGAAGTCACTCGGTGCTTGTTGTTCCAAATGAATGTGCCAAAAAGATTTTGGGGTGATGTTGTCATGACCGCAGCACGTCTGATTAACAAAATGCCTTCTCGGGTTTTGAATTTTCAAACACCATGTGATGTCCTTTCTTCAAGCACTTCACGACAACCACATAATTTTGCTCCTATAAAAGTTTTTGGGTGTGTTTGCTATATGCATGTCCATAAACAAGATAGGAGTAAATTGGATCCAAGAGCCCTCAAATGTGTCCTGTTGGGTTATTCAGCTACATAGAAAGGCTACAAGTGTTGTCACCCTCCCACGGAAAAAATCTATGTATCCATGGATGTAACCTTTTGTGAAGATCAAGCCTACTTCTCAGAGTATTCATCGACTTCTCTTCAGGGGGGAGCATATAACATACTGTGAAGATCAGCCTTGGTTTGATCTTCCTAGTTCAGTACCTAAGGTTGTTATTCCTCAACCTCCTCAACCCAAGGTTGCTTTGCCACCAGTTCAGGTTTACAGACGAAGAGACAAGGCTCCTCAAGTGGAGGAATCATAATCTCCTACGGCTCCGCCGAGACCGAGGCTCCTCAGGTGGCGGAATCATAATCTCCTACGCTTCCGATGATACCGATTTTAGAGTTAATGAAGATGATGTTTCAACCGATGAGTCAACAAATGTCGAGAGATGTCGACGCAAATTGATGAGCCCACAAATGTCAGAGATGTCGACACAACTGATGATCCCATAAATGTCGAGGAAGGTAGATATCCTAGTCGTATACGTAATCCTCCAACTCGATATGGTTTTTCTACTGAACACCCTATTTCCAATTTTGTGTCTTCTCATCGGCTATCACCTACTTATGTTGCTTTTGCAAACAACTTATCATCTGTGAGCATACCTACAAGGATTGAAGATGCTCTTGCTGATCCAAAGTGGAAGGAAGCTCTGGTAGAAGAAAATAAAGCTCTAAAAATAAACTTCACATGGGTTGAGGTCGAATTACCAAGAGGAAAGAAGACAGTCGGTTGCAAGTGGGTATTCACTGTGAAGTATAAGTCTGATGGAACTATTGAAAGATATAAAGCAAGATTAGTAGCCAAGGTCTATACTCATACTTATGGAATAGACTATCAAGAAACCTTTGCTCATGTTGCTAAGATGAACACCATTCGTGTCTTGTTATCTTTGGCAGTAAACAAGGATTAGACACTTCAACAGTTCGATGTGAAGAATGCTTTTCTTAATGGTGATTTGGAAGAGGAAGTATACATGGACATTCCTCCTGGATTTCAAACAGCCGCTAATAAAGGAAAAGTATGCAAGTTGAAGAAATCCTTGTATGGTTTGAAGCAGTCTCCTAGGGCATGGTTTGGAAGGTTTACCCAAAGTATGCGGAGATATGGATTTCGTCAAAGTCAGGAAGATCATACCTTATTCCTCAAACGTTCAAAAGATGGAAAACTCACCATGCTTATTGTGTATGTGGATGACATCATAATGACAGGTGATGATGTGGAAGAAATGGGGAAGGTAAAATCTTACTTAGCCAAAGAATTTGAGATAAAGGACGTAGGAGAAGTGTGCTACTTCCTAGGAATTGAAGTGGCAAGATCGAAAAAGGGTATCTACATCTCTCAAAGGAAATATGTCCTAGATCTTCTAGCCGAGACAGGAATGTTGGGATGCAAGCCTATTGACACACCAGTCGAACCGAATCAAAACCGGGAAGAAGACACTGATGGTATTCCGGTGGACAAAGAAAGATATCAAAGGTTAGTGGGAAGATTGATTTATCTCTCTCACACTCGTCCTGATATTGCATACTCAGTAAGTGTAGTAAGTCAGTTCATGCATGCTCCAAGGGAGACACATATGGATGCATCATACCGAATACTTCGCTACCTAAAGTCTGCACCAGCAAAAGGGATACTATTTTCTCAGAATAACCACACAGAGGTTGAAGCATACACAGATGAAGATTGGGCAGGCTCAGTGATTGATCGTAGGTCTACCTCAGGATATTGCTCATTTGTGGGAGGAAACCTAGTAACTTGGCGCAAAGAAGAAACAATCGGTCGTAGCCAGATCTAGTGCGAAGCGAGAGTTTAGGGATATGGCTCATGGAATATGTGAGTTATTATGGTTAAGAATACTATTGGCAGAAATCGGTCTCAAGCCTAAAGGTCCGATGAAGTTGCATTGCGATAACAAGGATGCCATCAGCATTGCTCACAATCCAGTCCAACATGACAGAACCAAGCATGTGGAAGTGGACAGACATTTCATCAAAGAGAAATTAGATGAAGGGGTCATCAGCACTCCTTTTGTAAGAACAGGAGACCAGATTGCGGATATGCTGACTAAAGGAATTCCTAGTCGACCATTCAACTCTTTCCTCGACAAGCTAGGAATGCATGATATCTACGCACCTGCTTGAGGGGGAGTGTTGGAATGAGTCATGAATGAGTCATGCATATGTCATAATGTTTAGTGTTAGAGATATTTTAGGAAACCTAAGTATAGAGGTTTCCTATGTTAGAGATATTTAGGAAACCTAAGTGTAGAGGTTTCCTATGTTAGAGATATTTAGGAAACCTAAGTGTAGAGGAAACCTAAGTGTATAAAAGGGGAGGCTCTCCTATGGAAATAATAACAATTTCATCTATCTTTTTCTCTATTTCTACAATATCAACTATACTCTCCCATTCAGACAAGGTCAGATCACTAACAAATGCAATGCTAGCAAACCAATATAGCTTAAAACAATCCCATAAAGTTGGATGGACAGCATAACGATAACTTAACAATAGTCTTGATATATTACTAAGACAGTATCAGCATTTAGGTTCACACAAATTCAAAATCAAAGTCGACAAAAGTTACCAGTTTACATGTAAATGTATTCAGGGTCGGCATCCTCGTGTGGCTGCTCACGGCTTTTTGTCTCCTTAATTTGAGACGACTCCATTACTTCCACAGCTTCTTCCCCTAATTCTTTCAATGAAACGAAGGTGTTCTTGTGAGGGGATGCTTGACAAATGGGACTATTGAACTTCACAAGGATTTTCCAGGTTGACGTTTTTGTGTAGTAAATGCAGAGATCGTAAGGACGGCAATTAAAAACACCATCACTCTTCGTAACGGCTAAAAAGATGGCATCCTCATCGATCCTAAACTCTTTCCTCCAACCCAATGACTTATGTTCATCTCCCTCTTCATTGTCATGATTCTTCTCTTTTAACATCCATATGTCATGAAAGCTGTGACTGTCAACATGTTCACCAAACTTCTCAACAGCAAAAAGCAAAAACCCATCGAAAACCCCTATACTAAAAAAAGAACAACCACTGTCTAATGGCAAAGGAGGTGGTGAAACAAGTTCACCAAACTTCTCCTCAGCCAAATCAAAAGTACCAATCATTTGTAATTCATCATCCAGCCAATGAAGAGCTCCATTGGCAAATACAACCCTATGTTGCAGACTTTCGGATCCAAAATCAAACTTGCCAAGGTTTCTCCACCCATTGCCACTGCCTAGAGTGTATATATGGACTTCAAAAAAGGTCTTCCCGGACTTATAAAATCCTACAATTTTGTATTCATTGGTTGAAGAAACATAAGCAAAGCAGGTCTCCCCATAATCATACCCATCATAATCTCTCTTAATTTCTGGTAGCATAAGATATTCTCTTGTGATAGGGTTACAAATACAAGCAGATGGGTGTCTTTGAGGTTGAGGGAGAAGACAAATCAGCCCATTACAAGAACCAATTAACCTAAAATACCTAAACCGAGATGTCAAATTGATTCTTGTAATTCTCTGAACGGGTTTTATTGACTGATCATCATATTCAACATAGTGTAATCGCTCATGAGTCGCAACGAGAAAACCCAACTTACCAGATTCAGCAGAAGGACGATTTAGATGATGCAAGTGCTTCTTGGAGAACGATGGATGATGAGATATGATTTTCCTCCAATTTCTGCATACTAACTTGGAATCGAGAACCGACTCGGTGGGTAAGCGAGTCAAAATCTCCAATGAAATCTCTTCAGGTAGTTTCTTGAAGTAATCCATGAACGATGAAACCCTTAATCTCAGCGATGTTTATCGACAGAAACAATGGAAGAAGATGGATGGGGTTCTACTGTTCTAGGGCAGGATAGAGTAAAGTAGAAACAGGAAAAGTTGATGAAAAATGATAAAAGAAAAGAAAAGAAAAGAGAGAATTTTCCTCTGTCGGATATGGGAGAATGACACTGTTATCTTCACACGCCCATTTTATATCGGCACCCATATTTGGGATCTGGTGGACACGAATTCAAGTTCTGGAGATATTAAGATTTGTGAGTGAAAGATTGCTTATGTAAACATCAAGTGTTGAGCTTTAATTAAAAAGATTGAAGAAATAAAATGAAAGCTTGTTCTTCGACAAGTTCAACATTTCCAAACTGCTAAAAATCCCAATGTCAGATGGAAATTGGAATGCCTCCAGTAAATCTATTGTCCCACAAGTCCAATACTTAAAGCTTCTGATACGATCTTTATGCCAAACTAAACAAAATACCCACACTGGAAGTATACCCGTCAACGAATTTCGGCTCAAATCCAATTCCAACAGATTTATCAGCTTACTCAACAACTCCGGATACCCACCATCGAAACTATTCTGCGACAAATGCAGCACCGTCAGCCACTAACTCTGGTATTCCTCCGGTAAACGCATTCACAGAGAGCTCCAAAGTCCGAAAGTTAATCATTTCACCAATCCAATCCGGAACCCCACCATCCAAAAGTGCATAATGCAGTCCTCCTCCTTTCAGCCACGTCTTCTTGTCACCCACATCAGAGTCATTCAAAATTTCAAACGAATTTCCTCATACGTAGTCTGCCAATCATACAACAATCAAAAACTCAATAAACATCTACGCTACAGGCTTAACAAATAACACGAATAAAATAGAGAGCATAAGAACAACAGGTATGTGCACTGCAGTACCAGGTCCATGAACACAACAGGCATAAGAACAGTCCTCTTTGTAAGCGTATTGCTTAGTCTCCTTTGCGACATCAGCTTCACTCATCTGGCATTAGACGAATCAGACAACACAATTCAGTACTACATGAATCACTTCATACGCGTCGTATTTCATTCCAAATTCCAAATGCAATTAATTCATATACGACTATTCTACAAATCGTTCCCAATCTCGATACAGTCCATCTATATAACCAAAGTAATCGAATGAAATTTACCGAAATTCCAGATCGAAAAGTCTTCTCAACAGTGCTGCCAATAACATAATTCCTAATCTCCTCTACTCATTAGGACACTCCCCTAGCCTTTAAAAGAAATCCGCTTAAAATTGGGTGTACCCCGATCAAGCCGGGATGAATATGTTGTCGTGTATCTCTTGTTGGAAATTCTGGGCTGCAATGGAGATGAAACACAAACAGACTGTGGTTGTACTCAAAAGATTTCAAGGCTCTGGTGATTTCTTTTAGACAAATATTTCTACCCTTCCAACGAATTGGCAATTGCAATGTATGTGAAATACTCGCTTTTCGATACAATGAAAGCCCTACAACCGGAAATTGGATTCAAGGTTTGCACCCCTTGACCCAATCAAGAACACATGAAAAGAAGGTTCTGATGATGCTTTAGAAGAAGAGAGAAAACAGAGAAAGGGTTTTTAAGAGATGATTTCGAAGTGTTATTGGGAGATGCTACTTATAAGGGTTTTTGCATCTGTTGGGAAAAGACATGTCTTTTCACCAACATGTTTCTCTTCACAAAGAGATGCGTCTCTTCATCAACATACACTGTCTGTTGAATTTAGAATTTTCTGGAAATTTTTCCAACTGTCCAAACAATTGCATATCCAACTTTTCCCCAGGACCCCCCTTCGCAGCGCAATTGAAAATATTCCAACATCTCTTTTATTGTAATAATTATCTCCATTTTCCATTAATGAAATTATCAATTTCACCATGTTATCTCGAACCACATATCCGCACTTGAGTTTAAGCCACTCAATGATAAAAAAGAAAAGTCGTTGGCGACGATGTGTAGATAATAAATTCCGTTTCATACCTCTCCTTCTTATCCTTTCCTCCTTCTGTGGTCCTTCTGTAGTGTGGCGTAGATCACTATAGACCTGAATCTCATCTCATCTCTCTTTTTCTCTCTCCCCGTTAAGTTTTATCTCATATTGCCATGGATGCTGCTGGAGAATTAGTAGGATATGATGATCAGGAAATAAGGTTATTAGGTCAGCATCAAATTGGTAAGCTGATATATGCATACATACGTCTTAGTTCTCACTTGACAAATTTCACTCAGATAAATAAAGAACAGAAAAAGAACATGGTAAAATTAGATTTGATTTTGATTTATTTTCTTACTTTCCGATATCTTACTATGGTGTTTGCTCCTGTAAAGCTGAAGATGGTGGTCAGGGGATGAGTACAGATGTTTTGGATGGATACAAGGAGCAGCACAAGGGTCACTGGGATATGGCTAGAATGTTTATGAAGAAGAAAAAAAACAAGGCTTCCGAAGACCCATCACCATCATTTGATCCTCTTTATAAGCCAGGTTCCAATAGATTTCTCCAAATAATTCCCTATACGCTATATTCCTCAGTTCCAATTATGTGATCCAACATCTTTTTCATGTGTTCATATTTTGTAGCTTTAGCGTCAACATTATTGACACCAGAAGAGAATACTATCACTACTACTGCTGCTTCAGATAATTTAACTGCAAACATGGAAAGGTCATCAACAGTAAATTATAATGAGGTGATTACCCAGGTGATAGATGATCATAATGATCAAGTAGAGGAATCTGGTAAGCTGATATTTACATACATACGTCTTAGTTCTCACTTTACAAATTTACTCGGATAAATAAAGAACAGAAAAAGAACATGCTAATATTACAGGGGTAGTTAAACGAGATTTCTATGGATTTCCCTAGATTTCTAATTTGAGCGACTCCCGTAAATTCTCTGAAAATCTAGAAATTTTAAGGGACTCTTCTGAGAGTATTTTAGGGAGTCTTTGTGACTTGTAGAGATAAAAAAATAAATTGTAAAGAATCTTTGTGACTTGTGGAGACAAAAAACGTATAATATCCCTTAAAAATATTCAATACGTCTACCAATGTTTTTTACTATCCACGTTGCAATGTTTATTAAAGTACCATGAATACCTAACGAAAATGATTCAAAAGAAAAGAAAAGAAAACTAATGAAATATGTGACCATTTTCAAAATAAATCTCATTGTTGTCTTGTGCCTAAAAAAAACCTAATGAAATATGTGACCAATTTCAAAAGAAATCCCATTGTTGTCTTGTGCCTAAAAAAAAAAACTAATGAAATATATGTGACCAGGTTTTTCATGTGTATGGGTTAGATATATGGAACACAAAAATTTCCATGCGTAGTAACTAATCTTGCATATTTCCAAGTCTCTCAAAATATTTTCCATATTTCCAAGTCTCTCAAAATATCACCTCTCATCTCAAGGAGAGATTTCAACCATGCCTATTTTCATTAAAAAGTCTCCACAAATCTCTAAAAATTACAAATCAATGACTTTCAATTCCTTTTTGAATAACAAGGGTGTTGAAGTGACTCTTACGAAATTTTAATCCAATGACATGGAGTTCCAGAGAATTTAAATGACTTGAAAAATGTCTTTAACCAATAACAAAAGACATTGGGAGACTCTCCAAAAATCTTTATTGACTTAACAGTATATTTGAGAACTCTCCCAAAGTCATTTACAATCTTGTTTGACTACCCTCCGTTAGATTTGAATTTTATTTATTTTTTTACTCCCCGTTATGTTACTATGGTGGTGTTTGCTCCCAAAGCTGAAGATGGTGGTCAGGTGATGAGTACGGATGTTTTGGATGGATACAAGGAGTTGTACGATGCAGCAGTAAATGGTGACTGGGAAGGTGCTAGTGAGTTTTTGGAGAAAAATCCCGAAGCGGTTACAAAAGTGATTACTAGTGATTCGCGAACAGTGTTGCATGTAGCTATAATTCAAGGGAATTTGATGTTTACAGAAGAGATAGTGAAACTCATGCCCCCTGAAATCCTTGAATATAAAACAAGCATTAATGGTTATACAGCTCTTCATTATGCTGCTATATGTGGATTTCCTAAAGCCGCTATGGTGTTGGTAAAAAAAAACAACAAATTGACACAGATTGAAGATGGGTCCAAAAGGATACCACTTCTCTTAGCTCTAATATCAGCTACAGGTAGACAAAGAGGGACAGTTGAGTATCTTTATTCCGAGACTAGACACCACCACCCAAGTCATTTCTCTGGTAACCAAGGTCATTCTATGTTGCGTTACTCGATTGATGCTGGATATTACGGTACGTGTAGAAATCCTTAAAAGTTATAGCCAATTAGCCATATTCATTAACATCATTATTTTATTTCGTTTGTTTGATAGCGTTGGTTTCTAACATCACTAATGAAACCTATATCGTTACTCGAAGGAATTGCATCATCTCTCGTCCAGCGATTTCCAAAACTGGTTATTGATCAGACAAACGAAGTACAAACAAATGCAATGAATAACATGGCAGAAAGGCCTTATGCGTTTGCTAGTGGTGCTAAGCATACATTCTTGCAACGACGAATCTATTCATGTTAGTTGACCAACCTAACTTTGCACTGCTTATGGTACACACTGATATATATATATATATATTGAGATTATTTGTCCCACGTTGTCTGGGTATATAAGATCCTACAGTTTATAATTTCGTAGGTCCTCTCCACTCATTGACAATTGGTTTTGAGTTAAATGACCGTATTCTAACATGGCATCAGAGAATGCTATTTGCGTCGAGTCAGTTAACCGCGTCTTTATTCTGCGTAAGATCCTGCGATTTATTTTATAATCGCTTAGGGCCTCTCCACATATATATATATATATATATATATCTTCTTGCGTTCATATATATAATTATTATCTGAATGCGGGTGATATGGCATATACAGTAATTAAAGTGGAAGTCACTAATGAAGACGAAGAGAACCCTGGAAAATACCCACCCGAGAATTCAGAAGACGCGGAAGGAAACGACGGATTTTTGGACCCTTTGGAATTGTTAAAATTTATATATGGTGTTGAAGATATTATTTTTGGAGCTATTATACTGGTCCTAGCTATTATATGTTCCCCCATAAGCATAATTGGTGGAGTTATTGCTGGAGCTATTTTACTCGCCGGAGCTATTATATTCATAATAATTCTCTGCCTAATTTATTTCATGATCAAGCTCATCTATTTCCTCCGGCGCTTCATCATACCATCGTCACCAGGTTTTTTTCCTTCCCTTCGGAGAAAAACCGACTAACCCAGCTTAACTTGTTTTTGAATTCTGATAATTAGGCTGAACTGAAGGACAAAGATTGATAAGAATTTGCAATTTATTATATAATGCATATGTGATTTTGATTATTTTTAGTTGACTTTTAGACATTAGTTTTCGTAAATTTTTGCCATATTTTCATCTATTTATCTAAATGCGAGTGACATGACATATACAGTGGTTGAAGTGGAAAAAAACTCGGACGAAAACCTTCCCCAAAGTTTGGAAGGCACCAATGGAGACGAAGAGAACCTTGTTAAAACAACAGAAGGGTCCTACAAAGACCAAACAAACCCACCAGAGAATTCAGAAAACACAGAAGGAGAAAAAACTAAAGGGAAAAACATTGAAGATACGATAGTTTTATGTACAGTTACCTTCGTAATTCCTGCCTACGTACTTTTCTACCTAATCTATCTCGTGATCAAGTTCTCCGTGCGCTTCATCTGGTCACCAGGTTTTTTTCCTTCCCCTTGGAGAACAACTTGAACTTAATTGTTTTTATCTTTTTTACCTCTATGTTAATTAGGCCGAAGGGTAAACATTAATTTTAATTTGCAATTTATGAAATGAAATGCATACCCTCTAATTAAAGATATTTTTTTGTATGCATTAGGTAAGATATCACTTGTACCTCTGTTTGATATCAACATGTAGTAGTATTAGGAAAATACGATGTACACATGAATCATATGCATTCACTCCATCAACTTTCTAATGTAGTTGTGACTTTGACACTTTGTTGTGGCTGTTTATTTCAGTGTCTCGTATCAAACAGACATACAAACAATTATATGACGAAAAAGTGAAGCACAAAGAAGCCGAAGCCTTGGTTAAAATTATGTTTACAACACTTAAAGAAAGAATGAACAAGGTGGAAGTAATAGATTTTTTTGGACGATCTAACTTCATGAAGATGGCTATAAGGCATAGAAATGTAGAGATTGTAGAGGTGTGTATAAAACTCTTTCCATACCTGATTTGGACTCAACTAGCGGGACAAAATATGATACAAATGGCAATTGCAGAACGAAATGAAACAATTTTGAATATTATATGTGAAGAAAGTGGAAAAAATAAAATAGATCTGGTTTCTAGATGTGATGACGAGGATAACACTATCTTGCATTATGCTGCCAAATTAGCGCCTTCTGCACAACTTGATTCAGTCTCAGGTGCATATCTTCAGATGCAACGAGAAAAACAGTGGTTCAAGGTAAGGGTATAATTTCAACTTCCATCTGACTCATTACTTAATATCTTTTTTTATTTTTATGCGTTTCTTAGCTTTCCTAATTATTTTAACCATCGTAGTGTTTCCTTTGCTCCAAAATTGAAAACCTCATGAAGTTTGTATTTCCATTTTATGATATCAAATGCCACTTAATTAGGCTTATTCCTTTATTACCTTCATAATTGCGTTCAGGGGGTGGAGAACATGATTCCGGAGAAGGATAGATATAAGAGAAATAAAAACGGGGATACAGCACATAATATATTTACAAAAGAACACAAAGAGTTAAAGGAAAGTGGAGAGAGATGGCTCAAGGACACAGCTGGATCGTGTATGCTAGTGGCTGCTCTCATTGCTACAGTAGCATTTGCTTCCGCCTTTACTGTTCCCGGAGGCAATATCAGTGATAGTAATAGCAGTAAGAACGGCATCCCAGTTCTTTTGACAGAAACTCCATTTATCGTCTTCGCACTAGCTGATGCCTTGGCTTTATTCTCTTCTATAACATCAGTACTAATGTTCTTGGCCATATATACTTCCCGGTACGCGGAAGCTGATTTTCTCAAGTCCTTGCCTAATAAGTTGATACTAGGACTTACAACGTTGTTCATGTCCATGGCTAGTGTATTGGTAGCTTTTAGTGCATCACTATATATAGTGCTTGGGGAGAGATTCACATGGGTTCTGGTTCCTATTGTGGTCTTTAGTTGTGTTCCTGTGACATTGTTTGGATGGCTGCAGTTACCATTGTTTTTCGACATGATTCGTTCCACATACTGGGGAAGCCTGTTTCAAGAACATACATATATCTCCAGTGTACAGCTAAATTCAAAGAAAGAGAAGCACTACAACAAATCAATGACATTTGTCGACGTCGGTTTTGGAAACAGGGTAAGCTATGGACGGTTAATTTCTAAAAAGTTTCATCGTTAAGCTATGGACGATTAATTTTCAACAACTATTTGCAAACATAGTTGTAAAATGTGAATATAACAAGGTATTGAAGATGCAAAATACTATGTTATCAGGCCTCTTCCTATGCATATGCCAAAGATTGATTTTTGGCATATATGCACCCACTATGGGTATGTGAAACTGTCAAACTCATTTGTCAATATACAGAGGCGGAACTAGGATTTGAGAGTAGGGGTGGCTTAAAAAAAAAAAATCTGCACACAAGTGAAATATATTAATTGCCTAATCAACATACACGATATTTCAATGATTTGCCGGATTAAAATGCTCAGCCTTGCCATTGCTAACAATATATTAGCCTGCACTGGTTAGTAAGAAGTAACAGCGCATAAATATAGAGAGACCATAAAAGACCATGTATAAAAAAAGGGTTTTATTTATCACATACATATATATATTATGGATATTGAGAAAATGACCAAACTACCCTTATTGAAAATAAATAAATCAAATACTACATACTGTGAAAATGACCATATTACACTTATTGGAAATAAGTGCCATAAATATTATAAAGACTTTGAAAATGACCAGACTACCCTTATCGAAAATAAGTAAAGTAAATATTACATATTATGAAAATGACCATATTACCCTTATTGAAAATAAATCGAATAAATATTAGGGAGACTGTGAAAATGACCAAACTACCATTATTGAAAATAAATAAAGTAAATATTACATACTGTGAAAATGACAATATTACCCATATTGGAAATAAATGCCATAAATATTATGGAGACTGTGAAAATGACCAGACTACCCTTATCGAAAATAGGTAAAGTAATTCGTACAAACAGTGAAAATGACCAAACTACCCTTATTGAAAATAAATATTACACACTGTGAAAATGACCACATTACCCTTATTGGAATTTAGTGGAATAAATATTATGGAGACTATGAAAATGACTAGACTGCCCTTATTGAAAATAAGTAAAGTAATATTACACACTTTGAAAATGACCATATTACCCTTATTGGAAATAAATGCAATAAATATTATGGATATTGAGAAAATGACCAAACTACCGTATTTGAAAATAAATAAATTAAATACTACATATTGTGAAAATGACCATATTACCCTTATTGGAAATAAGTGCCATAAATATTATAAAGACTGTGAAAATGACCAGACTACCCATATCGAAAATAAGTAAAGTAAATATTACATATTATGAAAATGACCATATTACCCTTATTGAAAATAAATGGAATAAATATTAAGGAGACTGTGAAAATGACCAAACTACCCTTATTGAAAATAAATAAATTAAATACTACATATTGTGAAAATGACCATATTACCCTTATTGGAAATAAGTGCCATAAATAATATGGAGACTGTGAAAATGACTAGACTACCCTTATCGAAAATAGGTAAAGTAATTCGTACAAACAGTGAAAATGACGAAACTACCCTTATTGAAAATAAATATTACAGACTTTGAAAATGACTATATTACCCTTGTTGAAATATAGTGGAATAAATATTATGGAGACTATGAAAATGACCAGACTGCCCTTATTGAAAATAAGTAAAGTAAATATTACAGATTGTGAAAATGACCATATTACCCTTATTGGAAATAAATGGAATAAATATTAGGGAGAATGTGAAAATTACCAAACTACCCTTATTGAAAATAAATAAATTAAATACTACATACTGTGAAAATAACAATATTACCCTTATTGGAAACAAGTGCCATAAATATTATAAAGACTGCGAAAATGACCAGACTACCCTTATCGAAAATAAGTAAAGTAAATATTAAAGATTGTGAAAATGACCATATTACCCTTTATGGAAATAAATGGAATAAATATTAGGGAGGCTGTGAAAATGACCAAACTACCCTTATTGAAAATAAATAAATTAAATAACACATACTGTGAAAATAACCATATTACCCTTATTGGAAACAAATGCCATAAATATTATAAAGACTGTGAAAATGACCAGACTACCCTAATCGAAAATAAGTAATTACAGATTGTAAAAATGACCATATTACCCTTATTGGAAATAAATAGAATAAATATTAGGGAGACTGTGAAAATGACCAAACTACCCTTATTGAAAATAAATAAAGTAAATATTACATACTGTGAAAATGACCATATTACCCATATTGGAAATAAATGCCAATAAATATTATGGAGACTGTGAAAATGACCAGACTACCTTTATCGAAAATAGGTAAAGTAATTCGTACAAACAGTGAAAATGACCAAACTACCCTTATTGAAAATAAATATTACAGACTGTGAAAATGACCATATTACCCTTATTGGAATTTAGTGGAATAAATATTATGAAGACTATGAAAATGACCAAACTACCTTATTGAAAATAATTAATGTAATTCGTAAAGACTGTGAAAATGACCATATTACCCTTATTGGAAAAAGTGCAATAAATATTATGGAGACTATGAAAATTACCAGACTACCCTTATCGAAAATAAGTAAAATAAATATTACAGACTGGGAAAATGACCATATTACCCTTATTGGAAATACGTGCAATAAATATTATGGAGTTTGGAAAATGACCAAACTACCCTTATTGAACATAAATAAAGTAAATATTACAAAATGTGAAAATGACCATATTACCCTTATTGGAAATAAGTGCAATAAATATTATGGAGACTGTGAAAAGGACCAAACTACCCTTATTAAAAATCAATATAATAACTATTACATAATGTGAAAATGACCATATTACCCTTATTGGAAATAAGTGCAATAAATATTATGGAGATTGTGAAAATGACCATATTACCCTTTTGGAAATAAGTGCACTAAATATTATGGTCATTTTTACAGTTTGTAACAGTTACTTTATTTATTTCCGATAAGGGTAGTATGGTCATTTTCACAATCAGGAACATTTACTTTACTTATTTCTGATAAGGGTAGTATGGTCATTTTCATAGTCTTCATAATATTTATTGCACTTTTTTCCAATAAGGGTAATATGGTCATTTTCAAAATCTGTAAGAATTACTTTACTTACTTATGATAAGGGTAATATGGTCATTTTCACAGTCTTCATAATATTTATTGCACTTTTTTACAATAAGGGTAATATGGTCATTTTCACAATCTGTAAGAATTACTTTACTTATTTCTGATAAGGGTAGTATAGTCATTTTCACTTTCTGTAAGAATTACTTTACTTATTTTTGTTAAGGGTAATATGGTCATTTTCACAGTCTTCATAATATTTCTTGCACTTTTGCCCAATAAGGGTAATATGGTCATTTCACAGTCTGTAAGAATTACTTTACTTATTTCTAATAAGGGTAGTGTGGTCATTTTCACAGTTTCCATAATATTTGTTGCTCTTTTTTCCAATAAGGGTAATATGTCATTTTCACAGTCTGTAAGAATTACTGTACTTATTTCTGATAAGGGTAATATGGTCATTTTCACAGTCTTCATAATATTTATTGCACTTTTTCCCAATAAGGGTAATATGGTCCTTTTCTCTCTATCTGTAAGAATTACTTTTCTTATTTCTGATAACGGTAATATGGTCATTTTTACAGTCTCCATAATATTTATTCTATTTTTTTCCAATATGGTCCATTTTCACAGTCTGTAAGAATTACTTTACCTATTTCTGATAAGGTTAATATGGTCATTTTCACAGTCTTCATAATATTTATTGCACTTTTTTAAAATAAGGGTAATATGGTCATTTTCACAATCTGTAAGAATTACTTTACTTATTTCTGATATGGGTAATATGATCATTTTCACTGTCTCCATAATCTTTATTGCACTTTTTTCCGATAACGGGTAATATGGTCATTTTCAAAGTCTGTAAGATTTACTTTACTTATTTCTGATAAGGGTAGTATGGTCATTTTCACTGTCTCCATAATCTTTATTGCACTTTTGTCTTATAAGGGTAATATGGTAATTTTCAAAGTATGTAAGAATTACTTTACTTATTTCTGATAAGGGTAATATGGTCATTTTCACAATCACCATAATATTTATTGCACTTTTGTCCAATAAGGGTCTGTAAGAATTACTTTACTTATTTCCGATAAGGGTAATATGGTCATTTTCACCGTCTTCATAATATTTATTGCGCTTTTGTCCAATAAGGGTAATATGGTCATTTTCAAAGTCTGTAAGAATTACTTTACTTATTTTCGATAAGGGTAGTATGGTCATTTTCATAGTCTCCATAATATTTATTGCACTTTTTTCCAATAAGGGCAATATGGTCATTTTCACAGTCTGTAACATTTACTTAGTTATTTCCGATAAGGGTAGTATGGTCATTTTCACAGTCTCCATAATATTTATTGCACTTTTTTACAATAAGGGTAATATGGTCATTTTCACAATCTGTAAGAATTACTTTACTTATTTCTTATAAGGGTAATATGGTCATTTTCAAAGTATTTACTTTACTTATTTTCGATAACGGTACTCTGGTCATTTTCACTGTCTCCATAATCTTTATTTCACTTTTTTTCGAATCTTTATTTCACTTTTTTTGTTGCTCTTTTTCCAATAAGGGTAATATGTCATTTTTTAAGGGGTAATATGGTCATTTTTTCAAAGTATTTACTTTTTTCATAAGGGTATTTGATCTTATTTTTATTCCACTTTTTCCGATAACTAGTAATATGGTATGATAATAATCTTTATTGGGGGTAATATGGTCATTTTCACAATCACCATAATATTTATCGACTCTTCATTTTTATTTACTTATTTTCGATAAGGGTAGTATGGTCATTTTCATAGTCTCCATAATATTTATTGCACTTTTTTCCAATAAGGGTAATATGGTCTCTCCATAATATTTATTGCACTTTTTTACAATAAGGGTAATATGGTCATTTTCAAAATCTGAAGAATTACTTTACTTATTTCTTATATAAGGGGTAGTATTTACTTTATTTTTTCGATAACTCATTTTCAATTCCATAATATTATTTCACTTTTTTCGATAAGGGTAATATGGTCATTTTCAAAGTATTTACTTTACTTATTTTCGATAAGGGTACTCTGGTCATTTTCACTGTCTCCATAATATTTATTGCACTTTTTTCCGATAAGGGTAATATGGTCATTTTCAAAATATTTACTTTACTTATTTTCGATAAGGGTAGTATGGTCATTTTCATAGTCTCCATAATATTTATTGCACTTTTTTCCGATAAGGGAAATTTGGTCATTTTCACAGTCTGTAGCATTTACTTAGTTATTTCCTATAAGGGTAGTATGGTCATTTTCACAGTCTCCATAATATTTACCGCATTTTTTTCCAATAAGGTTAATATGGTCATTTTCTGATATCTGAATAATTACTTTACTTATTTCTAATAAGGGTAGTATGATCATTTTCACAGTTTCCATAATATTTATTGCACTTTTTTCCAATAAGGGTAATATGGTCATTTTCAAAGTATTTCCTTTACTTATTTCCGATAAGGGTAGTCTGGTCATTTTCATAGTCTCCATGATATTTATTACTCTTATTTCTAGTAAGGGTAATATGGTAATCCTTATTATCTGTAATATATACTTTACTCTAATAATCTTTGAACCCTACGAGAAACTTATGTCTAACTCTAGTAATCTTTGAACCCTTGATGTTCAATTATGATATATTTCGTCTTCAGATCATCCGGACGAGAAACTTAGGTCTAACTCTAGTAATCTTTGAACCTGTGTTGTTCAATTCTGATATATTTCATCTTCAGATCATCCGGACGAGAAACTTAGGTCTAACTCTGGTAATATTCGAACCCGTGTTGTTCAATTCTGATATATTTCATCTTCAAATCATCCGGACGAGAAACTTAGGTTTAACTCTAGTAATCTTCGAACCTGTGATGTTCAATTCTGATATATTTCGTCTTCAGATCATCCGGACAAGAAACTTAGGTCTAACTCTAGTAATCTTTGAACCCCTGATGTTCAATTATGATATATTTCGTCTGCAGATCATCCGGGCGAGAAACTTAGGTCTAACTCTAGTAATCTTCGAACCCATGATGTTCAATTCTGATATATTTCGTATTCAGATCATCCAGACGAGAAACTTTGGTCTAACTCTAGTAATCTTTGAACCTGTGTTTTTCTATTATGATATATTTCGTCTTCAGATCATCCGGACGAGAAACTTAAGTCTAACTCTAGTAATCTTCGAACCCGTGTTGTTCAATTCTGATATATTTCGCCTTCAGATCATCCGGACGAGAAACTTAGGACTAACTCTGGTAATCTTCGAACCCGTGTTGTTCAATTCTGATATATTTCGTCTTCAGATCGATCATCCGGACAAGAAACTTAGGTCTAACTCTAGTAATCTTCGAACCCTTGTTGTTCAATTCTGATATATTTTGTCTTCAGATCATCCGGACAAGAAACTTAGGTCTAACTCTAGTAATCTTTGAACCCCTGATGTTCAATTATGATATATTTCGCCTGCAGATCATCCGGGCGAGAAACTTAGGTCTAACTCTAGTAATCTTCGAACCCCTGATGTTCAATTCTGATATATTTCGTATTCAGATCATCCGGACGAGAAACTTTGGTCTAACTCTAGTAATCTTCGAACCTGTGTTTTTCTATTATGATATATTTCGTCTTCAGATCATCCGGACGAGAAACTTAGGTCTAACTCTGGTAATATTCGAACCCGTGTTGTTCAATTCTGATATATTTCATCTTCAGATCATCCGGACGAGAAACTTAGGTTTAACTCTAGTAATCTTCGAACCTGTGATGTTCAATTCTGATATATTTCGTCTTCAGATCATCCGGACAAGAAACTTAGGTCTAACTCTAGTAATCTTTGAACCCGATGTTCAATTATGATATATTTCGTTCAGATCATCCTCGACGAGAAACTTAGGTCTAACTCTAGTAATCTTCGAACCCCTGATGTTCAATTCTGATATATTTCGTATTCAGATCATCCGGACGAGAAACTTTGGTCTAACTCTAGTAATCTTCGAACCTGTGTTTTTCTATTATGATATATTTCGTCTTCAGATCATCCGGACGAGAAACTTAAGTCTAACTCTAGTAATCTTCGAACCCGTGTTGTTCAATTCTGATATATTTCGCCTTCAGATCATCCGGACGAGAAACTTAGGACTAACTCTGGTAATCTTCGAACCCGTGTTGTTCAATTCTGATATATTTCGTCTTCAGATCGATCATCCGGACAAGAAACTTAGGTCTAACTCTAGTAATCTTCGAACCCTTGTTGTTCAATTCTGATATATTTTGTCTTCAGATCATCCGGATGAGAAACTTAGGTCTAAATCTAGTAATCTTCGAACCCGTGTTGTTCAATTCTGATATATTTCGTCTTCAGATCATCCGGACGAGAATCTTAGGTCTAACTCTAGTAATCTTCGAACCCTTGTTGTTCAATTCTGATATATTTCGTCTTCAGATCATCCGGACGAGAAACTTAGGTCTAACTCGTAATCTTCGAACCCTTGTTGTTCAATTCTGATATATTTCGTCTTCAGATCATCCGGACGAGAAACTTAAGTCTAACTCTGGTAATCTTCGAACCTGTGTTGTTCAATTATGATATATTTCGTCTTCAGATCATCCGGACGAGAAACTTAAGTCTAACTCTAGTAATCTTCGAACATGTGTTGTTCAATTATGATATATTTCGTCTTTAGTTCATCCGAACGAGAACCTTAGGTCTAACTCTAGTAATCTTCGAACCGGTGTTGTTCAATTATGATATATTTCGTCTTCAGATCATCCGGACGAGAACCTTAGGTCTAACTATGGTAATCTTCGAACCAGTGTTGTTCAATTCTGATATATTTCGTCTTCAGATCATCCGGCTGAGAAACTTAGGTCCAACTCTAGTAATCTTCGAACCCGTGTTGTTCAATTCTGATATATTTTGTCTTCAGATCATCCGGATGAGAAGCTTAGGTCTAAATCTAGTAATCTTTGAACCCGTGTTGTTCAATTTTTATATATTTCGTATGCAAATCATCCGGACGAGAAACTCTGGTCTAACTCTGGTAATCTTCGAACCGGTGATGTCCAATTATGATATATTTCGTCTTCAGATCATCCGGACGAGAAACTCAAGTCTAATTCCAGTAATATTTGAACGTGTGATGTTCAATTATGATATATTTCGTCTTCGGTTCATCTGAAAGAGAAACTCAGGTTTAACTCTAGTAATCTTTGAACCTACGATGTTTAATTATGATATATTTCGTCTTCAGTTCATCTGATTTTAGCCTTTGGTCAGCTAATTATTATACTACCTCTGTTTCTAGAAAAGATGTATTCTCACTTTTTCATTTTAGCCTAAAAAAACCTAGCATTTTAAGGGCGACCCCTTCATAATTGGTAGTTTAGTTTTTTTTTATCTACCGATTGCAAAATCTCATTTTTGGGGCAACTCTATATTCGGTAGTTGTATGAAATATTTTGACTACCGATTATAGGCTCAACAAAATTGGAAAAATAGAGGATTTTTGCAAAATCTCATTTTGGGGAAACTCTATATTCAATAGTTATATGAACTATCTTTGACTACCGATTATACTAGGATTTCGGTAAAGAGGTCCACTGTATAATCGGAAGTCAGGATACCTTCATTTACTACTGATTATAGGCTCAACCAATGTAGTTGAAAAAGCTCGGTGCAAGCATGGACGTGGTATGAATACAATGCCAGTACGCTATACAGGGGGTCTGGGAGGTCCGCGGGGTGGGGGTGGGGTAGGCCCTCCCGGCTGTATTCGACCTGACAGGTCAGGTCGCGGGGGTCTAGGGGGCAGCGCTCCCTAGCAGAGTGTGAGACAGCGTCTCGTAGAAAACAAAATACGAGAAAATTGAATTTCAGTACGTTTTGGATTTTTTTTTCTCATAGTATACACATCAAAATAAAGGTGAATTACTAGATTTTTCTTTCCAAAATTACGGACCGCTACGTTACGATGTCACATGGTTCGCTAAGTGATAAAATGTACCACCTAATTTAAAACATGGAGAGCCATCCGGTGACTTTTTTTGTGACATGTGGTTAGAAGTTGAACATTAGATTCTTGGAACCAATCAAATGGGTGTCGAAAAGAATTGTCGTCCAGCTCTACTACACTGTAACTAGGGTGGTCTTTATATATCTTAGATGTGAGAGAAAATGAAAAGTAAAACCTAAAATGCCTCACCTTCTCCGCCTCTCCCTCCCTTCTTCCCTGTTCGATTGAAACCCTAACACACACTAACTTTTCGACTGAAAACCTAACTCACCAAATCGAATTCGAGTGCAACCCTAACACAATCGAGTTATTGCTCTCGATCTAGTTTTCTTCGAATCTCTTTTAAATTTCATGAAATCATTATTGTTTTCTCTGAATACTTTCATGAAATTGATTGAAGATAAAGAAGAGAAGTGGATCTTGAGTTTTCAGAATCAACAACAAATCAACAAAACCCATCCAAACCTAGAAGGAGTTTTATTTTCCATCTCCTACATATTAAGATAAGTGAATCTAAAACTTAGATTTATGTTTCATTGGTTTTTTAAATCGATTACGATTTGTTTTTTGAGATAATAATTATAATTTGTTTTTCTGTAATTTCAGCAGGTCTTTTGAGAAACAATGGGAAGAGGAGAAACCCTAAATTTATCATCAAGAACAGATGAATTCTAGTTTCAAATAAAAAATGGGTCAATCGTTTTACTTAGTGAAGATAATTATTCGAGTTGGTTGTTAAGATTAGCAAAGATGTCGGTCTCAGGGACTCGTAAACTGTGTCTTCCAGCTTTATTTACGGCATGATAAGTCTTTCAAAGTTTGTTAAACTGAGAAACAAAATCTGTAACAATCTTTGAATATTTTTCATATAAATAAACTCATTATCTCCACAGCAAAACTGTGGAAGATATTCAACCCATTTCTCTTTTCTATCTTGGTATCAGCTTTGATCCAAGCAACGCTTCCAAATCAAAAAAAAAACATAGAGATGACAACCACAAATCAACTCCGAAATATCCAGATTCATCATCTGGTAACACTCAAACTAACAGAAACCAATTACCCACTGTGGAAGACACAGTTTAAACCCATCTTGAAGGGCCATGGCTTAACTGGCTTCATTGATGGTACAAAAGAAAAACCACCAAGAACATTACCAAACTCTACAGCTGAAAACCCTGATTTTACATCTTATGAGGAACAAGACTCACTGCTAGTGGCTTGGCTGAACTCCACACTTTCTCTAGAAGTTTTGGGAGTAGTCAGAGATCTTAATACTGCGAAACAAGTATGGGATATGCTGGAAGCAGAGTATGCTCCCAAAATAAAATTTCACCAGATGAATCTTAAGAAACAGCTTCACAATATGAGCGAAGGTAACAAATCTCTTCGTGCCTTTTTAAATGAAGCTAAACAATTGTTTGCTCAACTTGCAGCATCAGGATACACAGTCACTGATGATGAAAAGAAACAATCTATTAGCAACGGTTTAAATCAGGCTTATGATCTGATAGTCACTGCTTTAAGCACGAGTGAAGACATGAAAATGGATCTGTTTTACTCCCATCTCCTTACTTTTTACATGAGGTTGGAACAAAAACTTGTTGTGATACAACAACCCATTGCCAATGTTGCTTATTCACAAGCGTCTGGTAGCAGAGGTGCACCATGAAACTACAATCAACAAAATTGAGGTATGTTCCAACAACATAACAATCAGTCTCAGCAATGCTACCAGCCTTCTCAGAAAGGCGACGACAGTCCGGAAAAATGTCAAATCTACAAGAAGAAAAATCATCAGGAAGACACATGCTGGTTTCGCTACAAACCAAGCAAAAAACAAACCAATCCACCAGCTGCTTACATTGGTAACGCCTCTTTTATACATAATTCCAGGTCATATGTTTTGAATAATATATATCATGTTCCATAAATAAATACTAATTTACTGTCAGTCTACCAGTTTTGTAAGGATAATAATGTGTATTTTGAGTTTCACAAGTCTCATTTTCTTGTGAAGGACACGCACACGGGGATAACTCTGCTCAGAGGACTGAATATGAATGGGCTATACATTTTCGAGGGAGTTGACATGCTGGAAAATCAAATCAAGCCTCAGGAAAACATATCATCTTCTTTCCCCTTATGGCACCAGCGTTTAGGTCATCCTATGTTGCGTACTGTGTCTCAGATTTGTCTTCGTAATTCCATTCCCGTTTCCAATAAATTTTTTGAGTACTGTCAGTCTTGCCATCTTAGTAAGAGCAAGAAATTACCTTTTTCATTAAGCAATATTGTTTATGACAAACCGTTGAGTTTGGTGGTGTCTGATATCTGGGTATCACCTCAAGTTTATAGGTGTGGTTTTCAGTATTATCTTTTAATAATGGATGTCTTTTCTCATTTCACATGGGTATTTCCTTTAATACAACGTTATGATGATTTTCAAACCTTTGTTCATTTTCATAAACAAGTTGAGAACCTCACAGAATATAAAATTAAAGTTTTTCAAACCGACAATGCTCTAGAATTCAAAAAATTCACTGCCTATCTTAATGACTCCGGTATACAACATCGATTCTCATGCCCGTATACTTACCCTCAAAATGGTATTGCTGAAAGGCGTATTCCTCATGTCACTGAATCGGGATTAGCTTTGTTATATCATGCTCATATGCCAAAACAATTTTAGGCCGATGCTTTTGTCACAACTTGTTTCCTAATCAAAATGCTACCAAAATCATCTTCAGTACAGCAAACACCCCTAGAATTGTTGTTCCATAAAAATCCTGATTACGCATTTATATGTGTTTTTGGATGCTTAGCCTTTCCATGTTTACGTTCCTACAACTCCAACAAATTGGAACCTAGGTCCTTACCTTGTGTTTTCATCGGCTATAGCAATGCGCATAAGGGATATGTGTGCTTACATAGGGAGACGAATAAAATCTACATATCTCGTCATGTTCGTTTTGAAGAACGTTCATTCCCATTTCAGTCCCTCAAGCAGACGAAACCGGTGCAATGTCCAGGTAATGTTCCATCTTGTACAAGTATTTTGAATTCACATCCTTTTGGTCGAGATTCAAGAACTGTCAGGACGAGTGTCACTGCTATGTCACCGATAGACACTACATCAAACTCACCAGTACACAGTTCATCATTTGAAGTGTCGGCATCGGCTTTACCATCAGCTCAGCTTTCACCTGCAGACAGTGCGAATTCAACGTCAGCTGCAGCAGCTATATCGTCTCAGGAGGAGCGCTCAGCCAATAGAACTATGTCTTCAACATTTAGTGAACTGGAGTCTAATCCAATAGCTCCTCAGCCTACAAACAGTGAAGCTATAACTCACTCTATGAGAACACGGTCTTAGTCAAGTATCTCAAAGCCAATTCAAAAGCTATGTTTGACGGCTACTAAACATCCATTACCTGACGTTGATTTCATGGAACCAACATCGTTTACAACTTCCTCCAAGATTCCGGAATGGAAAAGTGCAATGGACCTACAGATCAATGCATTAATTCGCAATGGCACCTACTCTCTAGTGAAATATGAAAAAGGCATGAACGTAGTTGGATCGAAGTGGGTTTTCCGAGTAAAGCAAAAACCAGATGGAACGGTGGAACGACGCAAAGCTCGTTTGGTAGCCAAGGGATATAATCAGCAAGCAGGCATCGATTTCGATGAAACGTTCTCCCCTGTTATAAAACCGTGCACCATACAGTTGGTATTATCTTTAGCTGTGATGAACCAGTGGTCGATACAACAACTAGATGTGGAAAATGCATTCTTAAACGGGAATTTAGATGAAGACGTATACATGCAGCAGCCACCGGGTTATGTTGACAAAGACTATCCAAATCATGTGTGAAAACTGCACAAGTCTTTGTATGGCCTAAAGCAGGCGCCTAGAGCGTGGTTCTCCAAACTGAGTAGCTATCTACTTCAAGTGGGTTTCAAAGGTTCGATTGCTGATAGTTCTTTGTTCATACAGCAGTCTTCTAACTCATTTTTATATGTGTTGGTGTACGTAGATGATATAATTGTCACAGGGTCACAACCGATTGAGATAAATCAGCTTATTGCGGATTTAAGCTCTGCCTTTGCCTTGAAAGATTTAGGGGAGCTGTCATTCTTCTTGGGAGTTGAGGTTATCAGTCAAGGTAAATCTCTAGTTCTCTCACAGCGAAAATATATTGCGGATCTTTTGAAGAGGACAAAATTTGATGGTGTCAAAACAATTAACACACCATTGGCTGCTGGTGCGAAGATTCAAAAACAGGGAACTACCAAATTTAAAGATGCAACTCTTTATAGAAGTGTGGTTGGAGCACTTCAATACCTACAAATTACCAGGCCTGACATTTCCGTGGAAGTAAATAAGGTATGCCAATACATGCATGAACCTTTTGACGAACACTGGGAGCTTGTGAAGCGCATACTGAGGTATCTCAAAGGCACGATGGATTTTGGTCTCCATATTCGTCCTTCAAAAGATTATTCTCTACAAGCATACTCCGACGCAGACTGGGATGGAAGTTTGGATGATCGTCGGTCAACCAGTGGTTACTGTGTTTATTTTGGAGGCAATTTAGTATCGTGGAGTGCACGAAAGCAGAAGACGGTTTCCAAGTCTAGTACATAAGCAGAATACAGAGGGGTTGCTATTACGACTTCGGAAATTGTTTGGATACAATCTTTGCTGAAGGAACTTGGTGTTGATACTTCTACACCGATCTTGTGGTGTGACAATTTGGGTGCGACATACCTGACAGCAAATCCAGTGTTCCATGCTCGTACCAAACACATCGAAATTGACTACCATTTTGTTCGAGAACGGGTTGCGGCTAAACAACTACATGTCAGGTTTATAATCTCAAGAGATCAGTTAGAAGACATATTTACAAAGGGACTTTCGGCACCTCGATTTCAAATTCTACGAAACAAGTTGCACATCCGCCAGTTGAAGTAAAACTTGAGGTGGGATGTTAAGATTAGCAAAGATGTCGGTCTCAGGGACTCGTAACCAAGTCAGTCATATGACCGAGTTACTAGCTAACCTTCCATCTTTATTTACGGCATGATAAGTCTTTCAAAGTTTGTTAAACTGAGAAACAAAATCTGTAACAATCTTTGAATATTTTTCATATAAATAAACTCATTATCTCCACAGCAAAACTGTGGAAGATATTCTACCCATTTCTCTTTTCTATCTGTCCTTACACATCTGTTACTGATTCGATTTTTTTCGGGTTCTCACAGAGAAAAACCCTGATATCTGTAAATCCTTTGGTTCTCAATAACCCTGGGGTTTATTACATGTTATTTTTTGTATTTGTCCTGTTTATTTTCTTGAGATTTTTGTTTTATCATTTAAAATCTGAAATTAGATTAGGAGGTTCTTTTGCTTTCTCAATCTCTATTTGTATAGCACACCCATTTGATTTTATTGCTTGTCAGACCCTAGATTACACAACTCTTATGAAGGTAGTGGTAGTGATGGTATGGATTGATAGCTTCTCTAAAAGAAAATTTTAAAGTTCATATCTTTGAAGTTTTCTTAGAAGCCCTATCTTTGTACTGCACCCTTGAAAATTTTAAGTTCAGATCTTTGAAGTTTGAATTGGTTATTGATTTGACTTAGTGTATTGGTTTTACTCTCTCGAACTCTTTTTGTACTGCTCCCTTGATCTCACTAACCCTTTGATCTTATTGCTCCTTAAAACCTTGATTACACAGTTGTTACTACTGAGAAAGCCCCTATTATTTGTAAATCCCTTGGTTCTCAGTAATTCTGGGGTTTCTTACTTTTTTTATGTTTGTTTTTGTTTCGTTTTTTTGGTTTTGATAGTTTGTTGTTTGTTTTATGCAGAGTACTGATATGGAAGCGCTTGAAATGTTAACTGAGGAATGTGATTTGGAATCAAAACAGGTTTGGGAATCTTTGAGTTAGGTTTTGTTATAGCTAGTATTTTCTTTAGTCGTATGGATGAATTATTGTATGTGTAATTTCTGTTTGTGTGCTTTTATTGTAGGGTTATGATTATGGAGAGAAGTGGTGGATGGAAATAAGGAAAAGAGTAATAAAAAAATCAATAGTGAGTTTGATTCTAGGTGGTAGTGGTTGTGTTGTTGTTTTTGTTGGTGGTATTGGATTGGTTGACTGACTGGTTGGTCATGTGTGTTGGTCTTGGACTTGTGGTTTTGTTGGTGGTGATGTTGGACTTGGTGGTGGTATTACTTGTAGGAATGGTTGAGCTATCGGAGTAGGTGGCTTTGTATTTGTGTTGCTGTGCTGGGTTGGTGGTCATCTTAGTATAAGGTGTGTAAATTTACATCAATACCAACACAAACAGCACCACAACTACACATTAATAACCTTAGATGAAAGACTCTATAGTTAAATTTTGTCTATATTTTTTTAATTTGTTTCAGGCTGTTAAGTCTGTTGAACATGAAGAAGAAGGTGAACAAAACAAAGTGAAGGTAGTTACATGTGCCTATGTATGGGTTGTATTCATTAATGTCAGTAACTATACGAAACAAAGATGTAACTTTTACTTATATTTATGAATTTCCAGTGTTTGTCTTAACTATTCATATTACTTACTCCAATGGCTTCTTCTAGGTCGTAGCTGAGTATGTAAAGTCCAACCGCTCTTCTTACAAGCAATGCACCAAAGCAGTTCCTTCAGAAACACTAAGATTGGGCTTTTAGTGGAAAGTGATTAAATGGTTTTTGTAATGAAGATAGTTAGTCTATTATGTCGCTTTGAATGTATGGAATCAGTAAAACTTTGCTCATCTGTGGTTTGGTCTGCAATATAACAGGTTCAAGTTGCTTTTGGTCATGGAGTTGCACCATATCTCGAGGTCACAGGGCAACCCAAAGAGAGGTCTATGGGGAAAATGAATGGATAATGAGGAGACTGCTGGAAGATCTAAGATGTATGGCTTGATTTTTATTTTTATTTTCATGTATTTCTTGTGGATATTGTAAGTTCTATTATGTGAACTAACCTCTCTGACTGTTTTCTGCAGGAATCAAGAAGAGTAGAATGAAATCTCAAGAATACGAAATTTATTGAGCTTATATCAAGGTATACTTGCTCACTCTAAATAGTTTTCTATTTGGGGTTGTGGTCTTGTGAGTTGGCAGTGGTTTTTGATACATGTAGGAAGGTTCATGTAAGATAAGTTGAACTTTATTGCGTGTTCCCTAATTCCATAGATAAACATGACGAACGGTTTTAGCAAATGATGTTATTGTTGTTGTATCTATCCTGCCATGTGTAGATTATCATGTCATACAAAATAGACTGATAAAGCTAGTATGAGAATCATGTATTGTAGATTATCGCTTTTAGATATTATTATGTACACTTTACTTCAGTTTTTTAAGAAATATGTTTATGTATCAAGTTAAATATTTATAACATGTGGAGATTCACACGACTTTTCCGGATATTATCAATACCTAAGTTTAACTTTGTGCCTATAAAATACAAGTTCTTTATTGTGTCATGTGCACGGGGATTTGGGTTGCTTTTTTTTTGTTGTAATTATCCCTGCTCCCCATCATAAAATGACATGTCTAGATTTTGTGGTGCAGGCTTAGTTCAGTAAAATGGGGGATTGACTTCATCTGCTGGAAAAGCTATAGCTAGCTATGGCTGCTGATCCAAATGCACAATATGATGAAATTGGTAATATCATGGAAGTATTGTCTTTTAGAATGTTGTATATGTTGATGTATGAATATTTTGTATCTTTGATCCCTTGGTATCTATCTATTGCTCGATATAGTCTAAAATGTCTACAATAAGAAGCTAATGAGTGGGTGAAATGCTCAGCAGTCTTTTAAACATGAGAAGTTCAATGTCTGATACAAGTATTATATTGGCAGGGTGCCATCCAGTGAAGAAGCTTCTTTTATTTGTCGAAGCTCAGGAGCGCTAGCTTTGACTGTTTTTGGTTGGATTTCATAATGAATCGAGTAGTCTTTTCTTACTTGTGTTTATGTAATGAATATATGAATGGTAAAATTATGTAATGTATGTATGAAATGATAAAATTGTGGGTAGTGGATAGTTTGTAAATTTAAAAATGAGAAACTGCAGGCTTGTTGGATGGTATCCAGGTTTATTGAATTGCAGTCCTGAACTATTCATTTTTTTAAATTGTGATTGAAAGAATTGTCACAGATTTAACTATGACCAAAACTGTGAAGAAAAAACACGTGTCATCATCTTAATGCTGTTACAAATGAGAGTAACAGTTTAAACGTTACAGTAATAGTGACAAAACGATGACAAGTGTCCAAAGGGAATTTGTGGCAAAAAGTATGCAACACTTATATGTGTTATTGTAATCGTTAGAAAAAAGTGACACGTGGCAAAACTAAATAGTTGCCTACCTGGCAGTCTAAGACACGTGTCATCACCAAATTGTTGCAAAGTGAGAATAACAATTAAATCTGTTATATTTACTGTGACAAATGAGCCACATGTCGCTATTATAAAATTAGGTTAACTGTTACTATTAAGTAACGTAACAGTTTATAAATGTGACTGTAACCAAATTTTGTCACGGTGAAAACTGTTACAAAAAATATAACAATTAATATCACAGCATTTCTCTAACGGCATATATGTGTTACAAATGTTTTTAGTAACAGATATACCCTGTGACAAAATCCAGGATTTGCTTTAGTGATCCCTTCAGGTATGTCTTCTTCTATTCCAGTTCTTCGGGTGTGCAATTCTTCGGGTTCAACTGCATCAACAACTACTTCACTGAGTTCAATATTTGGAACAAAAGCAACACTTTCTGATCCATCTACTATGGGTATACGATTGTAATATGCTTCCAATCTTCCTCGTTTGCTTGGTTTACGATGAGTCGACATCATATATTATCAACCTGTAATGCAATAAAAGAGGTTGATTCAATTATTGGCATACATAATACATCAATTGAGCCCCAATTCTCATAAACACCCATACAATCAAGTAATCTAAATTACCATCAAAAACCCTAAAACAAACATTTCTTTTCAATCCAAATAAAATCCCCAAATCAGAAAATCCAAAGCATCAACACAATTGGGTTAAACAACAATTCAATCAACAAGTAAATAACAATTTAACATCAAAGATTAAACAGAAAACATTCATCTTTTTAATTAGACAAAATTACAATTTCAATTTACCAACTAGGCAACCAAGAAACCCTAGCAAATTAACAAAAAACGGAAAAACCAATCATGAAATTAAGCAAATTACTAAATAAATGGATAGAACTTCATCTAATAACCCAATAATATAACATCAAATTTAATCTTCTTACCTAATACCTAGCCAAGGGTTTTCCATTTTCCCTTACGGCTTTTCACTTTTGCTCACACAGAGAGAGAATAATGAAACTAGTTTTTTCTTTTCCCGTGATTTTTTTGTGATAAAGACTAGGGCTGGCTTGGACTAGAATTGCTTGGGCTGGCTTGGACTGAATTTTCTTCAAATTGGGCTTGACTTTTACTACTTAGTACACAAATTCATTTTGGCTAGGGCTGGCTTGAGCCAGTCCTAGTCCGGGCATGGTTCCTCCACTGCCAATATATTATTCCTGGCATATAGATATACACGACAGAGTTTCCAGCGAGCGATAGAGACTCCATCGCTTGATGGTCTTTCCATCTCTCGATGGTCTCTTTGTGTCCAGCGATAGTCTCTTTGTGTCCAGCGATAAAGACTTTATCTCCGAGTAATTATATATATAATCTCTCATTCTCTCCTACTTTTTTACTTTTTCAATATATTTTTATATTTAAAAAGTCTCACTGATTATATTATAATTCTAAACTTTTTATAAATACCCTACCACACAAATACAAATATATTTTTTATTCATTAGGGTCCTACCCAACAAAATCTCCCCTCTTTAAAACACTAATTCATATGAGCTCTCACGTCGCACGGTGATTATTACACCCCTCTCAAATTAAATTAGATAAAAGCTTTTAACTAGAGCAACTAGAAAGGACAAGTGGCAGGACTCTATTGGTCGAAGCATTAAAAACTGAATTACACTCTGTTTACACCATATATTTAACTGACCGTTAGTAACACCGTTAGCCAAAACGTGGGTATACAACACTTTTGTGTGGATTTATACCTAATTTAATACTTACACTTGGTTTACACCAAATACTTAACTGGACGTTACCAACGCCGCTTAGGTATACAAAACTTCCGTCAAACTTTAACGCCATTTGAGATACCATTTAGGTCGATAGAAATGAAAGAATTACCAGCTTCGTTTATGTTATTCTCTTCCCCAATTTATTCCCACTACTGCAGGGAAAGGATTTTGATCGAGAACATGGTATCGCTGCTGATCAGAAAGAGGGTGTTGGGTTTGCTTTTAATAGGAAGATGAGAAAGAAAGAAGTTCAGTTGCTTTTACCATCTTTTCCATGAGGTTTTCCAGGTTTTAAGGTTCCATTAATGGCGGTAGTGAAGGTTTCAGGTAGGGATTTTACGTTTAATTTATAGGGTTTAAACCTCAGCACCAATTTGGTTCAATTAAATGGAAACCCTAATTTTTGCTAAGAAACTGGAAAAGGAAGTAAAATTGTGTTTTTTTTACTGAAATTTTGGTGTTTTAGGGCTTAAATGCTATCATCTGAAATTTGGTTGTTATTTCGTGTTCATGATGTTCTTTATTTCAGCCTGCAATGCTAGAGTTCTGTTGTGGGAAACAATTCAATCAAAACAACACGACTAGCAAATGAAATATAATAATTGCCTAATCAACATACACGATATTTCAATGATTTGCCGGATTAAAATGCTCAGCCTTTCCATTGCTAACAATATATTAGCTTGCACTGGTTAGTAAGAAGTAACAGCGCATAAATATAGAGAGACCATAAAAGACCATGTATAGAAAAAGGGTTTTCTTTATCACATACATATATATATATATAGTATAGTATACATATTAATTTTTCCAAATATACATGTCAAAATGTAAAAACACCAACCCGCATTTATATGTCTGGGATTCCAAAATTTCGGAAAAATTAACCCCACCTCCTACAGAGAAGAAATCAGAATCTGCATGTAGAGCTTTGCGAATACCCTGACAGTGGTAACCAATAAGACTGTTGACATAGTTAATGACAAAATTTAGGTAATTTTTCTTCAATTTTTGTTTGTTTGTTGATTTGATTTCAGTTTAGAGTTTAATTTTGTTTGTATTGAAATTAGTGTGTTAATCTGTTGAACTAATTATGGGTTTCTGATTTTTTTTTTATTGCTAACTTTCATTTGGTTTGTATTGAAATTGGTTGATCCAGTGGGAGAGCCAACCATGAATTCCCCACATTAATTTCGGTTGCATCCAGTGGGAGAAAAAAGTTCCTAAACATGTCGTGAGTTTGCTGGTTATTGGTTTGGAGTATTACCAACACAGGTGTGTGACATATGTGGGTCATTATGTTCTTCTTGATCGCGGACTACACGTTTATGTGTGCTTAAATCTCTCTAGATTTTGTTATGGTTTTGAAGACGATCTTGAGTTGTTTGACTTGAAATGGCTTTTAATTTGGATGATCCAAGGATATCAAAATACGACCTTTAACTTTGTATTTGAATTTGTGCAGGGACTTAAGCCACAATTCCTTATGGGGGACATTAGACGACGTATTCATGGGATTTTCGAATCGAAAACAATTGTATGGTCTCCTAACCTTGAGAGTTTAGAGCATACTTAATTTGGAGCGCTCTTTATGTATTGGCATATTTGAATACCATGTCATTCTCCTAACCTAGACTTTTACATACTCTACTGTTAATTAGTAGTGATCTATCTGTTTTCCAAGATCATTCTAATGTTTGACCTAATGATTTGGTAATGGCCACACAGCTTATGCCCATGAGTTGCCCCAATATGATCTTGAAGTTTGCCTCGCGACTCTCACCAATGTTGGCGCATGTATAATTCTTACTTAAATCATGGTACGATGAAGAAAAATGTCATTGGCACTTTGAATAAGTTGAGACTTGCTCAGATAGATGTACCCAGGTTGGTGGCCGTTCTATCATTGGCACTTTGCTATTTCCGAATGTTTAGGTTTTTAGACGTTGTTTTCCCTACAGTGATGGTCTCGCAGTCAGAGTAATGCTTCCTTGGTTCTTACTTTACCATGTAGGATTTACTGTCACACAACGATGTTGCTTCCTTATTTTCTACTTGGTAAAGAAAATGAAGTTTATACTTTGTTTTTGATACGTTTCAGTCTCTAATAAGTTCATTTTTGGGATCGTTGATCTTGGAAGACTTTATTAGTGTAAATTTATAAGATTGCAAAACATCCCACCACAATCTCAACACCAACATATATGCTGACTGTTAATAAACATGAACCTAAACGAAATCATATCAGTACTGCATGATGTAATATTATAGAGAAGTTCATTTACTAAATAGGGCAAAGGGGCAAAATGCCCCAATTTGGACCACCAAGAAACAAAAATGCCCCAAACGTTAGGTAAGAAACCAAAATGCCCCAATCCGTTAGTTTTACCTATTATAGTCAAGCCGGGGCATTTTGGTTAACTTTGACTGGTCAACTCTGGGATGAAAAGTCAATTTTGCCCTTCTGTCACATGTTTAAAATTCAGGGTTCAAGGCCTAGGGTTTAGGGTTTACGGTTCAGGGTTTAGCGTTGGTGGTTGTGGTGGTGGCGGCGGTGATGGTGGTGGTGGTGGTGTTGGGTTCAGTGTTTAAACTTTAGGATTCAAGACCTAGGGTTGTGGTGGTTGTGGTTGTGATGGCGGCGGCGGTGTTGGTGGTGGTGGTGGGGATGGCGGCGACGGTTTTTGTGGTTGCGGTGGTATAATTCACGGCAGCGGTGGCGGTGGTGTTGGTGGCGGCGGTGGTGTAATGAAGTTATAAGCATACGTGTCGGGTGTTATTTCTATCAAAGGGCAAAAATGAAAATTCACAAAACAGTTGACTAGTCAAAGGTAGTGAAAATACCCCATTTTGACAGAAGGGAAAACTGACCTTTTTTTGCACGTGCGTGGCCACATGCTTACTGTTTTGACCACTTAACCATGTTAAACGGAATATATAACAGATTGGGGCATTTTGGTTGCGTTGGGGCATTTTGGATTCTTGACTAACGTCTGGGGAATTTTTATTTCTTGGTAGTCTAAATTGGGGCATTTTTCCTCTTTACCCTACTAAATAACGGTGAAGCATAAACCTCAATGTGCATCAGCAATATTATAAGCCTCTTACACCGCCAATTGGTAGTTGATTCTCAAAATTATCCGTGTCTGAAAATTATTCTATTTGCTTATGACAAGATGGTTTTTTAATATTAACACCTTGACTAGGAACTCATAGTTGCATATTACAATAAAATTAATACTACTTTATTAAAAAGATGTTGTAAAGCATAAAATATGATTATTATTTTTGAAGCATACATTAATAAAAGACTGAAATTGTTATTACACGAGGATATTAGATCCCCTAGAGTCACTTAAAATAATTTGATTGATGCAAGGTGGGATTGCATGGTCCCATATGGTAGTCGATAAGTTTCTTCTTGGCTTCCGTCCGCCGCGAAGTTTGCTAGAGCATCTGCCGCTTGGTTTCCATCCCGGTACGAGTGTTGGATATCGCAACAAGGGATTTGGCGCATATGTTGTTTTATGTCGGTAATCATTTCTGCAATATACCAAGGTGCTTCAGTTGGGGTCTTTATGGATCACATAAGATTTTCCGAGTCCGTTTCAAACAACACCTTGTTCCACTGCCTTTCCTTCACCGTTCTAGTTGCCAGTACAGTTGCCCACATTTATGCTGTGATTGCATCCGTTATACCTAAAGGCTGTGCAACATCTACCAAAGTGTTCACGTTTGAGTTCCTGCAAATGACCCCTGCTCCTACCATCCCTGGGTGTCCTCGAGCATCTCCATCAGTGTTTATTTTAATCCAATCTGTTTCTGGTCTGATCCATCTTACGGTTTTTTTTTTTGTTATTCTGAGGTTGTTTGATGTAATCCTAGATGGTGGGTCCCCTGGGAGAATTGGTAGGGTTATCTTTTTTTCCCATTCAAACTCTTGGTGTTACTGTAGGGCTCGCTTTAAAATGTCCTCTGGAGTGGAGTTGAGTTCATTTCTGGTTGTCCAAAGTGACCAAAGGAGATAACAAACAGATGTGATGGTAGAAGGATGGGTAGGTCCTTGGATGATTTGGGCTATTGTTGTTTGAGTTGTGACAATAATTGTTTGGTGATTGTTGGTGGGTTGATGTGTTGTTAGATGATTGGACAACATGTCCCATGTGTTTAATGCAACCTGGCAATGAGTAAGCATGTGTACAACAGATTCTGGAGCGCTTCGACATCTTGGGAAAATGTTGGAGTCGGTGAGGTTGATACGGTGTAAAAGAGAAAAGGTTGGTAGTCCTTTATTAATAGCTTTCCACAAGAAAAGTTGAATTTTTGGTGGACATGGTAAGGTCCATAGAAATTTGGTATTTGGAAGGGGGTATAGTTGAGAGATATTATCTTGTTGGATTAGACTGTTGTAGCCAAAAGCTGTTGTGTATTTTCCTGATTTTGAGAGCGGCCAAATGATTCTATCTGGGGGTTGGTCACTTGGTAGGTGGATATTTATTATATGCCGGATCGCTGAAGGTGGAAGGGTAGCTAATTGGTCATGTCTCCAATTATGGGTAAAATATGATGAATTGCAACAATACCTCGTCAATTTGTTTTAAAATACGATCCTATGTCACAATCCAGAGACTTCATACCTACGTAGTTAATTTCGGCCGAGATAGCCAAGATCTCATTGGAAATTCCGGTTTTGTCTCTCAAGATAGTAGAATGCTTACTTCTGCCGAGACAGAATTTGGCCGAAATTTATGATTAAATTAATCTTGATTGACTTGACGGAATTGACCAGAAATTTAGTTCGATAATTACTCCGAAATTTCACGAAAACCTGACCTCATCGAATATCTTTCCGAAATAAAATTATTCAAGTGTCTCGGTCTGACCGCGACGAACCGAAATCCAAAATTAATTACACAGCTCCATGCCCAACAGAAGGCAAGAAATCTTCTACCATACGATAATTTTTAATGAAAAATCATTCACATGTTTAGATTAATAATACTGTTAATCAGTACTTTAAATATTTAATGAATCTCCTCTTCGGTTAATCAAAATCCAGTAATTGACATAATGACATGTCACAATCTCATTAGTTACCTTATCACGCCCCACGAATCATAACCACCCCACGTATGTTTGTCACCATTATTTTGTCCCACCTGTCAGAATAAAGTCTCTGTTATTTCTCTTCTTTTTCATAAAAATCTCAGCTTTCCCCCCTCCAATTTTGATTACAGATTTAGAATTTGAATTTGAATTCAATACAGAAATAAATACTCTATTAATAAAAACAAAATCTCAAACCCCCATTTTGAATTTTGAAATTTGAAATTAAAGCCCCATTTTCATATCTTCAAAATCAGAAAGAGGGAAGAACACTGGAAACAAGATAAAACCCAGAGCTCTAAAACCCTAATTACTCCCACCCCCTTGATTTTTACTTACTGTAATCTCAGACCCAATACCAAATAGATTTGATCTTTATTCTCCTTTTATTAGAAAAATTATTCATTTTGATTCAATTTTTAGGTAGTTAACAAGGGTTTTTCAATATTTCCCAAAAAAACCCAATAAAGGTTCTTGATTTTTGAATTTTGAAGCAGAAGGAGGTGATGGATGATCGAGTTATGAGTTCAAGATCTCTGTTAAATTAGATTAAGTGAATTTTGATTTTGATTTTTTTGGATTTGATTTTGAAGGGAGAAAAAAGAAGGAGGAGGATGTAAACGATTCAAAATGCTAGATCTTCGAGATTCCGGTATGTTTGTAAATCAGTAGATGTTTGTGCATTTGAATGACAGGTTGTGTTGATTCTGTGCTAAATTGCTAATTTAAGGGGGGAGAGGGGCTAAAGGAATGGTTTCGAGAGATGTTTGTGTTTTAATTCTTGCCGATTATGTTAAGAATGTCGAATCTTCATTAGTATAATTGGCGCTATGCAAGTGTTTCTTGCTGCAATTGGGTGGGTGGAAGCTATGCAAGTGTGTCTTGTTTCAATTGGGTGGGAAGGTTTTTGAGTTGTTGATGCTTAGCTTAATGCAATAATAACAAGCATCAGATTAGACGTTATTCCAGCAAAAGCTACACTGTAATTAGCTTGTGCCAATACATTGAGCGCACTATGGACCTATTAAACAGTTAGGTTGGAGAATATAGAAATTCCAGGGGGGATTATTACCTGTTTCCTTTTTCCCTTCCAGTGGTTTTCCCAAAATTATTGCTGAACACGATGCATTCTTATCATTATTGGGCCTCACAATATATGTTGTATTCTTTTGGTGCAGGAATTGAAGCGCATATTTCAGAATCTTTTGTAAGCAAAGAAACAAAGGAGAAGGTGCACTTGGACATAGTTAGAGAAACTTCTAAAATTTTGAATCCGGAAATAGTGCCTGATGCATCACAAGCATTGTCTACAAAGGCAGACTTGATGTCTCTCAGTCTGAGAAAACCCGGCACTGTTAATCATCCTATAGATCTCAACACTGAAGCCGAGATAGCCGACTACCCTGCTGCAGATATGGTTTCTGGTCATTTGGATCCTTATAGACAGCATCCGTTGTACACAAAGTACCAAAATATTCATAACACTACTGTTACCACTTCTAGAGATATGGGTTTGGATCTTAATGCTCTCGGCGTGTCAACTTCAGCGCAGCAAAATCCGTTTTATCCTTACCAAATGTCTGATTATGTGAAATCTAAGGATGCTTCGGAATGTGGGAGTTGTACTGGTCCCTTGGAGGAAAATGACTCATTTAGAGCGTGGAAAGCAATGAAAGAGAACGGCTTCTCCTCGTCTAAATATGGAGGCATACCACTACCAAAGCAAGGAATAAGGAAAGACAAAAATGATCTTAAGAAAAACATGGAGATTGCGAAGAGGGAACAAGTTATCAGGTTTTCCAAGGTTGCAGCTCCAAGTGGTCTGCTCAATGGATTGATACTTGAATCATCTTTTGATCCTCATCTAAGACGGCTAACTAGTCAACCGAGGCAGCCCACCAGTCTGCCTAGTATTACATAAATTCAATGACTGGTCAATGGTCAAAGTTGGTCAACTGTCAAAGTCAACATCTGGTCAATGCCAATGGTCAAAGTCAACGACCGGTCAGTGGTCAAAGTCAACAGTCAGTCAACTATCGAAGTCTAAGAAAAATAGCATAATCCTATAGATCTATATTCAGAGACAAATTCAGCAGTATGAGTCCTGGGTATGCGGGCTATATTAGTGTGGTTAAGGAATTTAGCTACATGACCAGTTCTAAAACAGGTTTGAACTATGACAACAATAGAGTCTCCAACAATATCCCAGTGTTTCTTATAAAATAGACCAGTGAAACCATCGAGTCAAGGATCCTTTTTCCCTCCTATTTGAAAAGCAGCATTTTTAATTTCTCCAAGAGATAAAGGTATATTCAGAAAATTATTATCATCTAGGGGAAATTTGGTAGGGAGATCAGCTGGAACCTCATCTTGAAAAGATTGAGGATTGGAAGAATAAAGATTTTTAAAGCACCCCTAGCCAATTTTCAGTCTTATAGCCAGCAGTGCTGCTTACCAATTCCCAGCCAAAAAAGTTTCCGCACTGCCAACCAGTCTATACCCATGCTTCCAGCCAGCCTCCATCCACACTGCCAGCTATTATGCCTGTCAACCATCAATCCAGTCTACCATTATGCAGAATTTATCATGGAAGCATAAATGTGCAGTTTCATGCTGAATTGAATTCCAGCAGTTTCAGCCATGCGAATTAAATTCCAGCAGTTTCAGCCATGCGGTATTGATTCCAGCAATTTCAGCCATAGAGTACTAATTACAGCAGTTTTATACATGTAGAATTAATTCCAGCTGTTTCATACAGAATTGAAGATGGAGGCATGAATGAGCAGTTAATGCAATTTATGTTTATATTGAAATTAGATATTGAATTGTATAAATAGGGAGGAGCATAAATCATTATGGGGGGTAGCCAATTGAGAAAAAAAAAGCAATGTAATTCTATTATCAATAAAATCACTCCCCCAAGGGGATTCGCCCGTGGACGTAGGCAAACCATGTCGAACCACGTAAACCCTATGTCAATTTTCTTTTGCTCTTCAATTCGTCTCCAAACCCTAAATACACACCAAATAATCCATTCATCGTGTTTCGTGCCCAAAAGTAATTTTGGGTACAAACAATGTTGTATTTGTTCACTATTGGATTCACTAAATGGCAGAGCTTGCAACTGAGAAAGCAAGTTCTTGTAATAATGAATGTGATCAGTAATGTGACCAAAATCCCGACGATTCTACTTGGCTAAATCATTTCTTGTTTTATTCAATTTTCCAGAGAAACTATTAAGATTAGTAGAAGCTTTCCAAGATTTAAAAATTGTTTCTGAACAAGCAGAATCATTCAACAAAAATTTATAGAATTTCCATGACTTATTAGGCCTAAAGCAATTTGATTCTGTTGAAAGAAGGATAGGACAATGATCCGAGGCTCTGAACGGAAGATGGAACAGTTTGGAATCTGGATATTGTTGTAACCATAAATCATTATGGAGAGCCATATCAATTCTACGTCTTTTGTATCCTCTTACATCTATCTTGTTTGACCAAGTATAATTTTGTCCTATAAAGCCTAGATCCATTAAACCTGCTGAATCTATGACATTATTAACCCAACCATCAATTATAGAATTAGATGAACCTTGTCCCCTGTCAGTGAGATGGAAATTAAGATATCTGAAAACTACCCATGGCCGAAAAACATTAACACTGAGCTCTTTTAAGAAGTCCCATTGCAATTTTTTCATCTCCACATGTGTAGATCCATACATACAAGACAAGAGTCATTCTTCTTTAGATGCATTAGATTGAATAAGGACATGGATCATGTTGTCTGCACTACAAACTACTTCACATGGAAATCCATCTTTCCATAGGAGAATCAATCCTCCTGACAGTCCAATAGAGCTAACAAACCAGGAATTAGGATATGAGAATCTCTGAGTTAATATTTTTGCTCTCTCGGAATTAATCTTTGTTTCAGAAATAAAAATCACGTATGGGTTCTGTTCTTTGACTATAGATGCTAGATAATCTATAGTGTCCTTAGAAACAAACCCTTGAACATTCCATGCAATTAATTTCTTAATAACTAGATTGCAAACCAGACTGGAGTTATGAATATAATGACTAAGTTGACTAGAGTAAATATGAACAACAACACTGAAGGATTAATGTATAATATCAGCACCGAAACACAGATTTAAATATAAGATATTTGAATTATCAAGAGAGCTTGTAAATACCTGATGGGAATTTCTTGGATTTCTTTCTTGAAGAACTTTCGAGTGATTTTTTTCTGACACTGTTCCATGATAAGATTGATTGAAATTAGGAGAGTCTAGATTATCATCCAAACTGAAATGCGTGTTATCTGCAGATTCTTCAAAGGAACTAGCTTGATATTGGGATGACTGGTTCATTTCAAAATGACGAATTAAGGATTGTAGCGGTTCCTTGCAAATCATTCTATCTGGATCTACATTCTGGACATTATAATCATCCATGGAGATATCAAACTCACCCAAATCTAAATATTATCTAAGCATATTCATGTTCCCTCCAACCTGTTTATTCAAAGTATCATAGGCCGAAGAACTATGACCATTTACACTTTCACCATTAACATTACTCTGATTTTCTGAGGAAGAAATTGAATCTGTGAAGTGGCTAGATTGGGTTTTTTCCATTCTTACTCTCTTACCCTTTCTATCTCTAATATATTTTTCTTTCTTTCTACTTTTATTAGTAACCACTTGGAGCATACATTAGGAATTGCATTGAATGCTTGAGACCAGAACCACTGGAAGTAATGAGTTGTCCACCTGGTTGACCTGGTTGAAAATCTAAATCGGTTGATGCTGTCCTTGATTACAAGTCACCAACTGTTGAGAGGAATTTACTGTATTCTCATTAATGTTTGCATGCATCAAATTTTCATCGTTTAATGCTGAATCTGCTTCTGCATGTTGATTTTGTTGCTCCATTCGTAAATTAGATGGAAGTACCAGTGCTTGTTGAGCACTTGTATGAGTCTTATGTGCTTCTAACCAAGCTCTTGGTCCCCTACTATCTGGGTTATTCCATTATGAAGGATCAGTGAGAGAGTTTGCAGGTAGGTATCCCCTCTGTTGCTGGAGAAGAAAGATGGCGATGATATCACATTCAGATTCATTGTGATCAATCGTATAGCAATGGCCACAAAGATTAAATGGCTACTTTTCGTAGAATATTCTAAGCCAGACATCTTCATCTACTGCATTCTTTAAACAAAATCCTCTTCTTAATGGATCACGCACGTCTATGAGCACCAGAGCTTTCTGCAGTTTTCCTTTGGGAACAATACAATCCTTTGGATCCAAATCTTTAACTTTTCCCATTGATGATGCTATACCTGATACTATAGGTGGATAAGCAAACTCTGGTTGCATGTTATATAATCTAAGCTAAAGAAGCTGTTTGGTATGATCTACCAGAATTTTTGGAACTGAAGGATCCCATGGAACAAGTACCATTAAATCTCCCTCAATGAACCATGGACGAAATTTTAGTACCACTTCATATTCTTCTTGAGTATAAAACTTAATCATGAACGAATCATCTTCTTCTTTTTTAATAAAGATATCTTTGGTTTTAACCCACAACTTTTTTAACTCTTTGTCAAGCTCAGTTACAGTAAAATATTTTGGGGAATAAACTTTACCCAAAAAACTAAACTTCCAGTTCACAAAACCTTGGACCAAATCATCAGCAAAAAAGTTTGGCTTTGTTATGGGAATAATCTTTTGATTTTGTAACTCAGAAGAATGAAATCTTTGTAAAGGAATGGAGGAGAAAACGATGAAGGCCAAAATAATATAAAAATTATAACCGATGATTCCATGACTGAATATTGGACACTTGTAGAAATATTTGTTATTTCTGCATGTTGTAATTATGAATTTATTGTAAATACATCTAATAAATTTTAATAATTCCATTAGCGTGTGAGAGAGAAACCAGAAGAGAATCAGGATAATATCAATTGTTTAAAAGGTGAGATAAACTGTAGTAATAAACAAATCCACGGGTATTTATGGAGTGCATATAATACAAGTTTTGGATGATCGAAGGTATAGTCAATAAAAACCACTCTAACTCTTCAAGCTTTCATCCAAGCACGCTACCGACCTAGCAAAATACCATAGAAATATAATTAGAAAGCAATTTTCCAAAGTAAACTAAAGAAGTAGTGAAGTAATTAAGGCATGCAAACAATCCAGACAATGATCAGGAATTAGATGATTATTGAAAATAAAACTAGGATTTTACTGAGTTAACTCCGATTTTCTGTAAGTTATGTTCTCAGGTAATGGAATATAGGTTGAGAATGTGATTATGTTGGTTGGAATCGATTGATGGAAGTAATTTTTAGAAGGTACATATGTTATTAGTGCGTATTCTCGGCATGCTCGATAATAATCCTACTGTGCCGGAATTAATTTCGAGCATGCTCAATAGAAAACTACCAATGCTAATAATCAAGTGAAAAAAAAAACTCAAATTATTTGGATTTGCGTCATATGTCGGAATAGTAATGTACGCTGCCGGAACTATTACCGACATGCTCGATAATGAAATATCTAAGTAAGCGATGTATTTAAGGAGTACGCTTTATATTAAAAATGGCAATTACAACTTCAAATTTAAGGGATATTATTTTTCGGCATGGTATTTATACTTTCACTATGCCGATACCGAGTTTTCCAGGTGTAACAATGGCGAATGCAAGGTATCTTCATCTAAAGATTCAACATAAAACCCTTGTTTCTCGATGACTTGAAGACTCAGAGACATCTGTTTATTCACTATCATCACTCATTTTAACCAAATTCCTATTACCCAGGGCTATCAATAAACTTCCGAAGTCTGAGATCCGTTTCCGAAAGTTCGACATCGTATAGGATTTAATCTGATTTTTCGGCTTTCGAATATCTGAACTAGATATCTTATCGGACTTTATACCCTAACCTTATCGGGACAAGATTAGGACAATTTCGTTTGGCTAAGTTATGACATCCGATAATCCTAGGGGGGTATTAGTAATTTCTGACCCCTAGGATAAAGATGTCGACTATCAGAAATTATCAAAAATTATCGGAATTTCCAACCGGATTAGTAATTTCTAACATTTTTTTCTTCATATTCTTAAAATTAATTGGTTTTCCGATAAGCTAACCTATAGGAATCGAATTCGAATTTTTTAATTCCGTCGGATGTTATCAGATTTCTGAAATTCGATAACAGTTAGCCTATCGGGATCAGATTGATGAAAATCCGAAGGAATTTAATATGTTGACTACCTTACTATTACTTCAAAAAATTTCCTTTTAATCTCACCAGAGTGAAGTGATTATGATTTATACTAATCATTATCAAATCAATTCATTAACTTAACTAGTTTAGCATGGCACGGGCGTACAACACGTTAGCTTAGTCTGATGTGATGTGCCAGACAATTAGGCACATTAGCATGGCACAACACGTGGCACGTGTAAGCATACGACACGACACGTGAAGAAAGCACGCCAAATCATGTATAAAATACAACGTAATTCATCAAATTTCATGCATAATTCAAATAAAAATCCTTATTTTAGCCAGTTTTTAACATTTTACTTCCGTTATGCTGATTAATTTCTATAATAATACATATTAACTAAAATATGGGAAAAATAGTACATATACTAACATTTTAACATTTTACTTTTGTTTCGCTCCTCAACTTATTTCTTTACTTCTGTTTCACTCCTCAACTTATTTCGTCCGTCCGCTCGCCTTTCTTTTCCAAATTAAATAGACAAAATTGAGAACACACAATTGGGGGATATTTTTACTGTAGCTACCGGCATGGTTTTTTAATGATGCCGGCATGGTCGATGGATTTCCGGCATTGAAAAACCATGCCGGAAGATACAATGAAATATCCCTCAATTAGTTTATGTATTCCCCAATTAATTGTTCAAAATTTAACCCATAAAGTAATGTTGGCAGATCGGAAGTAGTCTGATCTTTTTTTTGATTGAAAGAGAAGATTTTATTAGATAGAGGAATTTACAGCAAAGCTACCAGAAGTAGAAAAAGGAAGAAAAAAAAAAAGATGGTCTCCCAAGTGTTATGAACTGAACTAGCAAAATTAAGATGAACTCTTTCACCCGCCGCATCAGCCCATCTTAGTACCAGAGATTTGATATCAATAATCAAGTCTAAGTCAGTTTTGAATGTGTAATCAGTTTTGAATGCCAAATTTTTCTAACAATTTTACAACGAATGAACAGATGCTCTTGGGATTCTACAGAGTTACCACATAGAATACAAGAATTATTGATTGAGAAGTTTCCTGATCCGATAGGAAGGATAATTCATGGGATTCCATCACATGCTTGAAACCAAGGTTTGAATGTAGAATGTTGTAAATATTCCGAATAACTGTGAAAATTCAGAATTTGAAAACAAAGACTGATAGAGAATTTAGAAACTTCAAATTTGAACACAGTAGTTGTCATCAACAAATGAAAAAAGACTATCAAGCAGTAAATATAATCCTTATATATTAATGGTGCAAGTAAATCTTTCGACGCGTTCATCGAAGTTCTGCACCTTCCTCAACTCATGCCTCATGGCTCATCTTTTATTATGCAGCTCTTAGAATCCAAATACATAATTTTTTTACATCTCCTTGCTGGTACGACAAAAAACCTCCACTTCAATGATACAAGTATCATTCACAATGTATCCTTTATTTGGGTCATAGAGTTCAGTTCACTAAGGCGCATGAACTTCATCCAACCTCTGTCGCTGTAATCAGTAATTGTTTCCACAAGTGCTGCAAAAAAATAAAAATAAAAAATACTCCCTCTGTCCTAGTTTACTTGCCAAAATTGAGGATTTTTTTTGTCCTAAATTACTTGTCAAGTTTCATATTTTTCCACTTTTTATCCTAATTTACCCCTCTGTTGGGATCAGGTCATATTATTGAGAATTGTATAATTCTATTTCCTATAAACAATTTTAAATTCTCCTCTCTATACATCCTTTATTTTTATTTATTTTTTGAATTCTTCAAGTAAGACCAGAAAACTAGATATGTGAAAACTATGTATCTTAAATGCTAGTTTGGGGTAATTTTGGAAAAAATCTACTCTCTCTACATTTCTTAATTTGTGTGCAAAAACCAATATTGGCAAGTAAACTAGGACGGAGGGAGTATATATGATGTGATGTGATGTGATGATCAACAACAAAAGACGTACCCATTGGTTCCATCCCGGAAACTAAATCTTTTAATTTTTTGTTTTAAAAAAAATATACCTTGTTTGTTTGTGTTAGAATGCGGGCATCCAACTCAAAATCAATTGGCAATTAGTGGAGAGCCACTTCCGTATTATATTTTAAGTTTATTAAGGGGACATTAACAGTGTGAGACTATTATCCTCAATAGTTTGTGTATTGAGGATTGGTTTGACTAGTAACGGAAAAACTGAATTCCGTTGACACTAATTTTTTCAAATCGATATCGACAGGGAATACATTAGAGTGATAAGTGATCATACACTCCAAATATTCCTTTCGGGAAAATTCGTACTCTCCTAAAAGCGACAGACAACCGAGCGGATTAATCAAAATCTAAAGTAACGAAGAAACTAACTGTAAAGAATAAGAAACTAATTACCATTTAAAATCACCAACATAGAAAACATCCGAGCTTACTCCTTCGCGATAATTCAACATTGGAAAGTTATCAATCTTCCAAATGAATATAGTAGATGAAGACGGGTTCTTTAAACTGGAGAATCAACAACACTTTGGTTGCTCTAATCCCGGAAAAATACTGCGTCGAAGAAGTAAAATATTTTCTCCCTATCATCTTGATCAACACGACGTACAAGATCATCGCCAATACCCTATCTTATAGACTGAAAAAGGTGCTTCCCCGTCTGATTTCTACTTCCCAAAGTTCCTTCATACAAGGGAGACAAATAACGGACAATATTCTTATGGCTAACGAATGTATTGACTCCAATAAGCGCTTAAAGGAACCCGGATGGGTCTTCAAATTGGATGTAGAGAAGGCGTACGACAAGGTTAATTGGGGTTTCCTGATTTGGATATTGCGTAAAATGGGATTTGGATTTATGTGGAGGAAGTGGATCTTATCGTGCATTTCACATGCTCATTTTTCTATTTTGGTAAACGGGAAGGCTGGGTAAAAATTCAAAAGTAGCAGAGGGCTCCGACAAGGCGACCCATTGTCCCCTTTTCTCTTTACCATTGTAATGGAAGGTTTTTGCAGGATGCTTGTCACGGCGGAAAAAAGGGGAGCAATAAAAGGGTTAACAGTTACCAAGCAAGGCACTACAATATCGCATCTCCTATTTGCAGATGACACTTTGGTGTTTTCCGCTGACAAGGAGGACTATATACATAACATTAAAGGTCTTATGATGTGCTTTGAGTTGTCTTCTGGCTTGAGGATTAATATGTCCAAAAGTACAGCTATTGGTGTCGGGGATTTCCAACATATGCAGGCTATTCAATCGTCTTTGGGTTACATTTTTGAAGAGCTTCGTTTTACATACTTAGGTATGCCCGCTGGGACAAACTATAGGTGCAAAAAGATATGGAATCCAGTATTGGAGTTGATTGACAAGAGATTGGCAGGATGGAAGAGGATTTATCTCTCTTATGGCGGGAGAGTTGTGCTGATTAAGAGTGTTTTATGTTCTCTTGCTATTTATCTTATGTCTTCCTTTTCCATTCCTTCTGATGTGGCTAAGAAAAAAGAGGGAAAAATGAGGACTTTCATATGGGTAATCAAGGATGGGAAAAATAAGATACCGTTGGTAGCTTGGAAGACTTTTTATATGGATAAGGAGTATGGCGGCTTGGGAATTAAGAGCATAAGGGAGATGAATGACTCTCTTCTTTGCAAATGGCTTTGGCGTTTCTCAACGGACACCAATGATGACTGGAGGCAGATTCTAGGAGTAAGTACGGGGTACAAGACAATGGTTGGGATGCCAAGCCGGTTAAACACACCTACGGAACAAGCCAGTGGAGGGGTATCACTAATAGGCTTGAGATCTTCACGCAAGGTATTGTGTACTCAGTTGGTAGCGGGACTCGTACCAAGTTCTGGCTGGATACTTGGAATGGGGAGACACCTATTTTTTTGGCATATCCAGAGTTGTTTGAAGTCTCCAGGAAAAAAAGGGATGGGTGACAGATTTCTACAGAAATGGTGCTTAGGACATTGATCCGAGGAGAAGGCTCACATACGCGGAAATACAAGAAGCGACTCAACTATGTCAACAACTAGGTGGCATTATTCTCAACGTGGAACAAGACTCTAGAAAGTGGAAGTGGGAGAAGGAAGGTATGTTTTCTGTTAGATCCTGCTACAATGCGATAACTAGCTCAAGCAATATCATTGACTTCCCCTATAACAAGATCTGGATTCCTTTAATTCCAACTAAGGTATCCTTTTTTGTGTGGCGTATACATCACAATTCTATATTGACTCAAGATAACCTATCCCATAGAGGTGTAACTTTGGACAACAAGTGTGTTCTGTGCAAGGAAGAATTGGAGTCAATCAATCACCTCTTTTTGAATTGCAACTATACACATAATGTATGGATGGACTTTATGCGGGAATATGGGAGAGATTGGGTAATGTGCAATGATATAAAGCATATGTTTCTAGGCCAACACATACAAGGGATAACTTAAATGGGTCGTATTCTTTGGAAAATACTTCCATTTTCCGTGTGTTGGGTTATTTGGAAAGAAAGAAATAAGAGGATTTTAGAGAAACGAGAGAAGGCGAAAACTAGAGTTATTGAAGTTGTGAAGGCAACTCTGCTGTACTGGAATGGACCTACGGTGGAGTTCAGAGGTGTGGAATATCAAGACCTTCTTAGGCAATGGGATAATGTGGTTAATAGTCATTAGCTTCATATGCCTCTAATGTCGGTTTTTGGGTGGGTTTTAGAGTGCAGTCATGCTTATGACGGTATCAGTTTCTTGTTTTTTCTTTAACCTTGGTTTTGTCTCTTCTCTGAGATGGAGTCTCTATTTGTAAATCCTTTTTCTATATATATATGAGTTGTTGTATTGATCAAAAAAAATTAGTAGATGAAGAAACCTCTAGTATTTTGGTCCGCATATTTGCGTAGAGAATTAAGCAAAGCTGCAAAAGACTAGTAAACTTTGTTATTGTAATGATAAGTGCATTTTGCACATATATTTTGTGTTAATTCCATGCTAGTATTTGATGGTTTTCTTGCAGATTATTGTGTGTTATGTTGTTTTCTCTTATTTGTGTGTTATTAGGTGAATAATCCAAAAAGAAGTGAATTTGAGCTTAGTTGTGCAATAAAAGAAGCTAGCTAAGAATGAGGAAGGGCCAAAGACCAAATGAGGAAGGGCCAAAGACCAACGGCGAAATAACGGAGTCATTCGGAGTTTGTATGAAGAAGTTATGGGCAAAACAAGAAAAGGGGCAAAATGGTCATTTTCCAATGGAGAATACTATTGGCACCTTTAGTGTTCATTAAGGGACACCCTCATGTTAAGGGGCATTCAAGTTTAAGGGAACTGCTAAAGGCAGTCCCGTCTTTTACTTAATGGGGTGTGCCAAGATTCAAATACTGTTTAAGGCACCCAGTCTTGTTATTCAGGGCACCACCATCTTCTTCATGCATTATCGAAATTTAGAGAACATGATGAACTCGGGTAATGGCATGCATGGGTGTTTGCTACCATTGGAGTTCGAATACGAGCATGGAAATAAGTACAGCTCGAGGATGGTTGATGCATGGCTCGATGATGGGTTTCTGTTGGTTTCACTAGTCCTAAAGACATGATGGTGAAGCTCGTGGACAAAGACAGCATGCATGGCCGTTACTATGAGAACGTGAAGGAGAAGAGCTTATGATGGAGTTGCCGTGGTGAGGTTGAGATGGAAAGAAAAGAAATGGCAGAGAACGTGGCGAAGTGGATGCACGACTTGTCGGGAGTTAACAGACTGCCATGACTGAAAAGTGAAGCACGTGAAAGAACATGAAGCAAACATGGAGAACAGCATGTGAAGCGGATGATGAGATCGAGATGGTCATGACAGGCTGCTGCGGCCAAGAACTGTCAGTGTAAGGTGGTAATGATGAAGATCGATGGTAAGAACGTGAAGATGAGGTGGTTGAGTTTACACAGAGAGTTCATGGAGCTCGAGCATGGCAGTTGAGGAATTCGAGTTTGCCATGGCAGCCGATGAAGTGACTGATGAAGATGCTCGGGGGGTTATGCTGCTGCTACCATTATTAGCAAGGATTTGTCCAAGGGAAGATGTGGTGATCGTTCTACTGTGGTTTAATGAAAATGGAGTAGCTCGAGATTAAAAGCAATGGAGAAGGTGTTGTTCGGTGTTTGGTTGGGATGAAAAACATGTCATGAGAGCTCGAGTTTACGCTGCATGCATGGCCGGAGGAAAAACATAGCTTCTGTTCGAAGCAGACCTCAACAATGGGTTGGAACGTGGCAGACATGAAAACGTGAGGAGAACATGCATGGTCGGAACACGAGCACATGAAGGAAATTGTAGCAGTAATGATGACGGGGAATGGAGTCAAAGCACGTGAAGCTTCTGTTCGTGAGAGCATGGCAGATAACAAAACAAAGCGTGAAGGCATGGGAGAAACAGAACATCGTGGGCGCAGACAGAACATCATGGGAGGAATTCAACATCGTGGGAAGAGAAACACCAAGCGTGAGGAGAACAAAAGCATGAGAAAGTGATAGCAACGTGGGGTGGATACAAGGCGTGGGAGAAGATGCACATGGGCGTGATGCTGCCATGAAGAAATGGTCGGGCGTTTTTCCTATAAATATGCTTGAACTCTTCTCCCAGAAACAGACCCGGTTGGGGACTCTACACCTCTCCATCCCACTCTTCTTTCATTCCTTCTTTAGTTATTTTTTATTTGTTAGTACTTTCAATTATGAGTATCTAAATTTCTATCTAGGATTAGGGAGGAAATCCTACTATGTGTGCTATAATGTTTTGATTATTTTCTATAATAATTCTCTTGGTCCTTATTCTTGATTCGTAACGGTAATAATTTTCTTCATGTGTCCTATGATGCTTGATAATTGATTTATATATTCTATGTTAGAGAATAGCATTTTATAGTGAAAAAAATTGTTTGAAAAGATTTATTTTCCGAGACGTATTATTTGTCCTAAATCGTCTTGAGTAATTTTGGGAGAATGTTATAGGGAATAGTTATAATCATTTAGTATGTGTAGTAGTGATGGAATCTTGACATCCTAGACTCTTTTAATTGAACACAAGAATCATTTTTAGCATTTCCATTATTTTATAAGTTTTATAAAAAATCACCATCTTTTTGTCTAAAACCGAATCTTTTAAAAAGTCCGAGAATCAAACCCTATACTTACCACTTGTAAAACTGCATCATGTAACCAAAGGGAATGAAGATGGTATTTTAATGTTAGAGAAAAATGAGTTTTAATAAATTGATTTTGGTCTTGGTGTGGTTTGATCTAATGACCTAAGGGTCTAAGGATACTCACTCATTTTTGGGTTAATGAACAAGGAATGATTGGGGGCCGGGAGAACTAATTGGGGGCCTTGAAAATTTTATACCCATACCCAAAATTTTAGGGGGCTTCCAAAAAAGGTTGAAAATACTATTTTACCCTTCTCCTATAAATTACCCTAAAATCCTAAAAGTTACCCTAAAAATTTATACCCACACCAAACATCCGACTCTTCTTCTTCTTCTCCTCTCCCCCTCCCTCACACTTCCTCCATTAACGATGGTGAGAAAAAAAAATCATCCGATTCATCGTCGAAATCATCGATGCGAAAACGTTAAAACCCCCTACTCTAAGTTTGGTTTTAGTTTAATTTGATGTTCTGAAAAAATTAGGGTTTGAATCGAAGAAATATATTTCTCAGAATGGTAGTCGTTAACCACGAAGTTTGAATGTTTAACGATTTTTCATAGTTGCTTAACGATTCTTCATATTTGGTTAACGATATTTGATATGCATGGTGTACTTTTGAGGAATCGTCAGCCATGACTGTGGTGGAGAAAACGATTCCTGCTGTGTTTTTTTTTTTTTTTGAATCGGTAGCCAATTCATGTTTGTTTAACGATTCTTGAGATGTATGTTTAAATCGTTAACCAATTGTTAAGGATTGAACGATTCATGTGCAATGTATTTTGAACCACCACTCTGTTGGAATTATTAGAAAATTCGTCCACATAATAGCCACTGGTTAACGACCTATGTGGATCTTGAAATTATGTGTCTTTCATTTGTTGCCTGCTGACTGATGTGTTGCTGAATTATCTTGCTAAACTATGTCTATGTTATTGTCATTAACTTGATCTTAATTAATGTTGTATAAGAGTCGTCCACATAAGTTGTGTCCAGAGTCAAAACACCCCAAATTATTAATGCAAAGTTTTCGTGGCTACTACTGCACCACATCTTTGTGATATATACTAAATCTTACAAAGAAGATTCTGGTCTTTATTAAGCAAAGAAATTCTCATTTCTTAACTAGGAAGATGGAGTTCAAGTTCTTGTTCAAATTATCGACCAGCAACGGAGGTACTGTTGGATTCAAGGTATGGAGTGTTCTAATGGCGGAAGTAATCGCAGGTGGAGTTCAGTTCATCCGTTACACTGTACTCGGCTTGTAAGTGCAGCAAGAAGACAATGGAGTTGTTGACAATGGGTATTGGCTCGAGTTTGATAAGGAGACGGAATTCGGTTTTGTCTAAAATAAATGGTTTCTGGATATGGGTATGTACTGCTGGCTGTAGAAGTGATGATTGTTGCTCACGGGAAATGGAAATGGGATTTGTGCTTGCGAGACTGACAGGCGGCAAGGTTTGCAGAGATTGGTGTTGTGCCGGCCGGTGGAGGACTGTTCGCCTACCAATATCAAGATAATGAGACCCTAGTGGACTGAAGCCGGAAAGAGCTGCTGTGGACTGTACTAAGGGTTAATTCTCGAAACAAATAAAGATGCAGTTGAGCAGTGAAGGAATAAATGATGATTTAACAGAAGACGTTGATGGGTTTGTTGGCAGAGATAGATGACGAGATCTCACAGAGAGACACATAATGAGTGTATCAGACAAATGGGTCTGCTGTTAATGGGAATACTCATAGTCATAGCTTTTACCATTTTTTTGTGGCCGTGTTTATATGGCCTGAGTTTGAAAAAAATGGATGCTGGGTTGGTGTTGAGCTCGAACTGAAGATGGAGAAGTTTGTATGAGCTGTTGATATTGTTAGAGGATAGGCAGTGGTGATATAATTATTTTTTTGTTTGAATCGGTAGCCAATTCATGTTTGTTTAACGATTCTTGAGATGTATGTTTAAATCGTTAACCAATTGTTAAGGATTGAACGATTCATGTGCAATGTATTTTGAACCACCACTCTGTTGGAATTATTAGAAAAGTCGTCCACATAATAGCCACTGGTTAACGACCTTTGTGGATCTTGAAATTATGTGTCTTTCATTTGTTGCCTGCTGACTGCTGTGTTGCTGAATTATCCTACAAGAGTCGTCAACCTTAGGAAGAGTCGTCAACCTGTCAGTGAACACGATGCAGCAGTGGTCAATGGGTAAACAAGTGCAGGTGAAGTATTTTCGTCTGGTGGTGTAAGCAAGAGGGAGAGCTGGCAGTATACAACTGATTAATGCTTCCAGATTCAACAAAATACAACGGGGTGGATTTTTGGTGCTGGTTCGGTGGAGATTATGGGTCTTCAGAGCTTGAAAATGATTTACAGACGTGAATGGAGATGCATCTACAAAATCAAGGTTAGAGTTGCCATTCTTCCATGGAACTGCGGATTGAAAGGCTACATAGAAGTTGCCGGTGAACTGAAATTATAGGAGACATGGCAGCGAGACAAGTAACTGAAACTAACGATCTGTTCAAAAAATAGGAAGGGTCGTCCTATGAAATCAGAAACGACAAAAAAAAAATGAGTCGTCAATATTAGAGTCGTACGTAACAACGACTCTCATTCAAAATGAAAGGGTCGTGCGTTTATAGTACTGTTAAACTAACGACCCTTAGAGTGATATCTACATAGAGTAAAATGTATTTGAGTCGTCAATTTTTAATAATTGTTTTGACGATTTTGCATGGGTACATATAAGAGTCGTCAATTTTTTGGAACATCAATGACGATTTTTCATAACTCCACATTAGGGTCGTTTATGAATTTCATTCAAACCTAACGACTCTTAAGGGTCGTTAGTTTGTTATACTATCGACCGAACGACCCTCACTCTGAGTAGTTCCATAGTGACCATGAATCGACCACTTGGAGCAACATTCAGACGATTTGAAGATTATAGGAAGTTTACCTCATTGTTTTGAGCTCCGGGTTCTTCATATGGAGGATTGGTTCGTTCATTTTGAGCAATAGGATCTTCATTTGCATCATTTATCAAAGCTTCCTCTATTAACATCTCTTCATCAAACATCCAATCCATAGGATTAGATGAGACAATCTCACCATCAACACAATCATTTATGTTGGTTGAATCTTCACTTAACTCATTTCCTCCACTACAATCACTCATTTCAAATAACCTAAAATTTCCAAAAAACTCACTCTTTTCCTCTCTACCAAACCTTTCACTACGGGAAAAATATACATCTACAACTGGGGTTTTACAACTCTTTGCTAAATATTGTAGAAAGTCTTATGTTTTACAACTGTTTTCAAAGTAAGGGTTGTCGTATATCATCACTACCAACACTTAGGACCAAGGGGTTGTGCTAAGAAAACAAACGACAACTCTTTAAGAAAAAGAGTTGTGACGACATTTAGATATAACAACTCTGTTTTATAAGTATAAGTGACTTAGCCTATCACAACTCTCGCAAGTGTTGTTGAAGAACACAAAAATATGATAATGAAAAATATGTTAGAGGGGAGATTCGAACATGAACCTACGGCATGCAAGTCTAGCTCGTCAACCATCCTTTCAGTTCACCAGTTTTGGTTTTTTTCAATTTTTTTTACATAGAAACCTATAACAACACTTATAAGTGTTGTTGAAGTAAAAATATTTAATGTTGGAAAAAATGAGGTTGGGGGGATTCGATCCCGAGCCTACTGCATGGAAGCCTAGCTCGTCAACCATCCTTTCAGTTCACCAGTTTTGGTTTTTTCAATTTTTTTAAATAGACACCTATAACAACACTTAAAAGTGTTGTTGAAGTAAAAATATATAATGTTGGAAAAAATGAGGTTGGGGGGATTCGATCATGATCCTACTGCATGGAAGTCTAGCTCATCAACCATCCTATCAGTTCACAAGTTTTGATTTTTTTTGATTTTTTAAAATAGAAACCTATAAAAACACTTATAAGTGTTGTTAAAGTAAAAATATATAATGTTGGAAAAATTGAGGTTGGGGGGATTCGATATTGAGCCCAGGGCATGGAAATCTACACCACTAACCATCCTACACCATCTTAGGTTCTGTCAATTTTGTGGTTCTTTAATACACTAACTTTATGACAACCCTTCATAAGTGTTTTAAAACAAAATGTAATGCTAAAAAAATAATGCTCTGGGTGATCGAGACGCAAAAAAATAATAAGCCTTCTCTGAAAATTACTTATTTCCGATAAGGGTAGTCTGGTCATTTTCACAGTCTCCATAATGTTTATTGCACTTATTTCCATCAAGGGTAATATGGTCATTTTTATATTCTGAAATATTTACTTTACCTATTTTCGATAAGGGTAGTCTTGTCATTTTTCACAGTCTTCATAAAATTTATTGCACTTATTTCCATTAAGGGTAATATAGTCATTTTCACATTTTATAATATTTACTTTACCTATTTCCAATAAGGGTAGTCTGGTCATTTTCACGGTCTCCATAATATTTATTGCACTTATTTCCATCAAGGGTAATATGGTCATTTTCAAAGTGTAATATTTATATTACTTATTTCTGATAAGGGTAGTCTGGTCATTATTAAAGTTTCGATAATATTTATTGCACTTACTTTCACTAAGGGTAATATGGTCATTTTCATAGTCTGTAATATTTTCTTTACTTATTTCCGATAAGGGTAGTCGTGTCATTTTTCACAGTCTCCATAAAATTTATTGCACTTATTTCCATTAAGGGTAATATGGTCATATATGCATAAATAGGGTTTGTTTAAGGTTTCGTAGAATATCTCGAAGGAATCTTACCTGTAAATGGATGAATTAAATCGTTCTTACCAAGTTTCGACTTACGGTAGTCAACTCGCGGCCGTGTTTCGATCTCGGATCTGATGCACGCATACAATATATCGAAATATGGTTTTTTAAGGTTTCGTAGAAAATCTCCAAGGAATCTTACCCGTAAATGGATGAATTCGTCGTTCTTACCTAATTTCGACTTATAGTAGTCAATCTGGCGCGCCATGTTTCGATCTCGGAGCATGGTATGCATACAATATGCAGAAATAGGTTTGTTTGAGGTTTCGTAGAATATTATGTAAGAATCTTACATGTAACTAGATAGATTCGTCGTTCTTGCCAAGTTTCTGACTTAGAGTCGTCAACTCACGACCAGTTTCGATCTCGGAGAATGGTATGCATAAAATATGCAGAAATAAGGTTTGTTTAATGTTTCGTAGAATATACCGAAGGAATCTTACCTGTAAATTAATGGATGGATTCGTCGTTACCCTTATCGGAAATAATCTCCATAATATTTATTGCACCAAATCGATAAATTTCATCTTCGGTTTATCCGAATGAGAAACTCGAGTCGAACTCTAGTAATCTTTGAACTGTGATGTTCAAATCTGATAAATTTCACCTTCAGTTTACCCGGATAAGAAACTCAGGTCGAACTCTAGTAATCTTTGAACTTGTGATGTTCAAATATGATAAATTTCATCTTATTTTCATCTGAACGACAAACTCATGTCGAACTCTAGTAATCTTTGAACCTATTATATTCAAATCTGAATATGTCGAAGTAATCTTACCTGTAAATTGATGGATTCGTCGTTCTTACCGAGTTTTTGACTTAGAGTAGTCAACTCGCGACCATATTTCGATCTCAGAGACATGTTATGCATACAATATGCCAAAAACAGGGTTTGTTTAAAGTTTCGGGGAATATTCTAGAGGAATCTTACCTGTAAATGGATGTATTCATCGTTCTTACCAAGTTTTCGGCTTATATTGATCCACTCATGGCCATGTTTCGACCTCGATGCTAGGGTATGCATACAATATGATAGAATAGGGTTTGTTTAAGGTTTTAGAGAATATTTCGAAGGAATCTTACCTGTAAATGGATGGATTCATCGTTCTTACCAAGTTTCTGACTTCTAGTAATCCACTCACAGCCATGTTTTGATTTCGGATCCCGGGTATGCATATAATATACCAGAATATGGTTTGTTTAAGGTTTTAGAGAATATTCCGAAGGAATCTTACTTGTCAAAGGATGGATTCATCGTTCTAACTAAGTTTCTGACTTATAGTTGTCCACTCCTCGCCAGGTTTCAACCTCGGAGCCAGTTTCTTTCTCGAAGTTGACAAATTCGTGTGTGTTTAAGGTTTCGAAGAATATTCCAATGGAAACTTACTTGTAAAAGGATATATTGATTGCTAAGTTTGAAGTCTAAACCCTCCCGGAGCTTCTCGGTTCATAGTTTGTATGTTGTTATACCATATTTGAAGTTCGAATCAACACCCAAATTTCGTATATATCGATTTCAATGATGTATCATGCTAAGTTTGAACCCGAAGCTTCTTGGTTCATAGTTTGTATGCCATTATACCATATTTGAAGTTCAAATCGACACTGAGATTCATATCTATCGATTTCGATGATTATCATGCTAAGTTTGAAGTCTGACCCCTCCCGGAGCTTCTTGGTTCATAGTTCTATGCTTCTTTAGTATACGAGTGTGAACTAAAGCTACTTCATGACTTGTATAACTAGTCTAAATTACTTTGTGACCTATGTGACTAGTCGAAATTCAAACCGGAAGCACAAAGAGAAAGCACAAAGAAACACACCAATTATCGAATTCATTTCTTATTTTTAAGCTTCATTCTTATATACTTTTTGGATTTTTTTATATCAGAATGTCGATAACAATGTCCTAAATTTATTGATATTTTTTTTGGATTTTTTTTTCATGTCTAAGGTTGATAATAAATTGGATACATGAGATCGAATTAGCACAAATAGAAACACAAATGGTTCCCAATCCGTATGACCATAATAAATACAATCTCAACCGTCCCTTAATTTCTCCAATCCGTATGTGCATCTCAAAGTTTATCTACGCCGTCCATTTTCTCTAATCAATTTTTGTTCCTTCTCTTCTCTTCCTCCTACGAGAAAAACCTAACTCTACCTAAAAACAAAAAAAAAAATCAGAGAAACAAATCAATTTCATCTTCATTTTTTTCTTAGCATACGATTCGAAGAAAAACCTAACTCTACGAGAAAAACCTTACTCTTCCTCCGCCTCTTCCTCCGCCTTCGAGAACACACAGACCTTCTCAGTTTCGCTGGTAAACCTTGCAATTGCCAGCCAAGACCTATTGAAATTACCCTATACCTTAAATTCAGAGAAACCATCCTCTCTTTCATGTTTTCTGTTGCTTTGAATCGGATTGAAAAGAGGATGGATTTTCTGTTGAAGGGGATCTGGTAGTTTGGCTCGATTTGAATAACTGAATATAAGGTTTCAGGGTCTGTGTGTTCTTGATTTACAGGTTAGGGTTTGAATCCATTATGAGTCTGAAGCTCAACTGATATTGAATTAGAAGATGGGGATTGAATTGAGTTTTCTATAATTGGAGGTGGATTTGGTGCTGCTATTAAGAATAAAAATTAGAGTTTGGAGGTTCAATCGGGGTTTTGGTTCTCATTGTTAAGAATAGAAATTAGGTGGATTTGGTGCTGCTATCAATTTTTGTGCTTTCAAAGGTACTGATATTACTCCTTCACCACGCTACTTCGTCTCTAGGAGTTCTTCAATACTTGCAGAACTTAAATTTTGGTATTTCCATCTTAAATTTTGTATTATTTTCTAATTCATTTTATGTTATGAGCCAAATCTTATGGGTGGTACTGGTTCTGTTGCTTGTTGGGGAATTAGATAAGTTCAGTAGATCAATTTTTTACATTAATTTTAAGGGATCTTTGAGCTCAGATCACTAGTTGGATTCCGAACGAATTGTGTGAAAAATTGAGTCAATTTTGGTAAGGGTACAAATTTTAGTGCAGGGCTGGGATGGAGGGTTTATAATGCTTGTCTATAGCGCGTAGCTTTGCTTTACAGGGTCAACGACCATTTGAATATCACTAAGATGCGCAGATATGTGAATCAGTCGATTGATCCACTTATCTAAAATATCACGTGTTAATGTGTTAATTCATCCATGATTTTTGCTTAGATTTTCTTTACTTGATAAGAGTTTGTTTCCCATTTGAATTTGCTTGAGTTAGTGAGCTCCTGAAGGTGTTCGGGGATAAGTTTCAAGTTTCTGACCATTATGCGGATGTTGCGCTAATAAACTCTTCATCTTATTCTGCAGGCCTTGTCTCGGTGCAATGCTCCTATTCCTTGCAGTGCATTCAACGGTGATGGTTCAATATATGCATATGCGGTAAGTACTTTGGAATTTTTCAATTCTCTTTTAGTTCAACTCTTATATGTCCCATGAACTTGTTTTCCCATCAAAGGCTTATGATTTCCTTTTTGTTTGTGTTTTATAGGTGTGTTATGACTGGAGCAAGGGTGCAGAAAATCACAATCCAGCTACTGCAATGTCGACCATTTTCCTCCACCTGACACAAGTATTTTTTTTCTCTTTATTTCTTAGTGGTGATTATTGAAAATGCGGAAGATTATCTAGAGACAGCTTGCATAAACCTTTATTTCCCTTTCTTTTGATGCTAATTCACAAAAAAATTATGATTGAAGGAATTCGAGGTTAAAGGGAAGCCAAGAATTGGGACTGGTAGAAAGTGAAGCTACTGCTTAGTACATGTGGATGGTAGATTGATAGTGGTCGCGACTGTTGGGAAGCAAAAGGGTCCTTTGGTGTTCATTGCTTCTTTTGTAAATTGGTGATAATTGTTTTTGTTTACCATGAGATCCAAATAGCAGTGTTCCTAGTCTCATAAGAAGTGCAGTCTTATATAAGATGCACAACTTATTTATTTTTTTAAATTTTGCAAGCCAATCGCCTCTGAAAGAAATGTTCCAAAGGTCACCTGATACAAAGTTTAAAATTGTCAAATATAAGGTTCATCTAGATGTATATGTATTGTTCTTTTGTTGGATTTGGAAATTGAATCTAGTTTATGACGTTATCTACATATATATACCCACTACGTTATCTACATATATATACCCATTATATTAAAAAACAAAATGCTTGGCCATATAATGGGACTTTCTACAATTGAACGGGGTCACTGACAGGCTCTTCCGCCGGATATTGTCATAGAACCAAGTAATGCTCCGCCAGTAATCTCAGATATTATAAACAGGTATGTAGCTTCAGAAAACATCCTAATATTTTTGTAGCTTTCATATTTCTCAATAATTGTGTTGGTAGAAGCTCTTAAACTATCTTTGTCTCACTTGTTTCAAGCACAAACTCGGTGCATTTATGAAATGGTTGTTTTTAACCTCGAATCGGACGATTTTTGACTAGTTTTGTGGTGTTTGTGATGATTTGATTTGGATTTGGGGCTATTTGTGACATGAAAAGTATGGTCCAAAGGTAGCTGTGAAGCCGGGAGTAATACACCAGCTTCTCGCTAAGAAAAACCTGATGTTAATTTATTTTCCCATCCCCGTGGAATTGTAAGTAAGTTTGGATTTTTTTTCTTCATTTGGGTATGTCATTGTTGCTAATTTTGAAAGAAAATTCACGTGTAGAAATGCTGCTTAGCATGAGTGTGAAAATATACATTTCAATCACTATGTGTACATGGTGATGTGTCAATTGCTATGCACATGACCAAAAATTTCTTATACACCTAGTCATTTTCTTTTGTATATATGAGTGAGTCCCTTCGCCTGTACAAATATTTGTGGAGTTGCTTTTGTTTCGTACTTCATTGTGGTTAATAAAATAAATAAAGTAAAAGGGTTCCCAATTGGTAGATGTTTAGTATGTTTGTTTATTCTTTATATAATTTTGGATTCCAAAAAGTACTAACCAGTTACCAATTCATCTTTGAAGGCACCATTTTCTCAAGATTGACCACCTTTTGCGATGTCACCTCTGCCACCAGGTATTGCTGCATACCATCTTGGAGGACCTATACCTCCTCATCCTCAACAGATGTACTTTAGACAAGGTGGTGCTGGCCTTGTTCCACAACCCACAGCTTATGGCTTCCAACCCAAAATATTGTCTGGGATGAGGCCAGGTGTTTCCTCAAACTTTATGATGCCATACCCACTACAGTGACAAGGGCAGACTGGGTAAATAATGGGTGCCAGGAGAGTTGGGAAGCCACAGCAGAATATGCAAAGAACATCGGTATATTTATCTTCTTCCATCTCAGTAATGAGAAGTTTCGTAGGCTATATACCTTCTAACGCATCTTGAAGTTCTTACGATAAGTTATTAATTTTGCCTCCGTAGGTTTTGCTTATTGCATTATCTGAAGAAGATAGCAGAGAAGATGGGTGGGGCATCCGGTGCATAACCAAGGTTTGTTACTACCCCATATTTTCTTTTTTGATATTTTTTTTGTTGTTATATCCTCAGAAATGCAGAATGGTGTTTTCCTGCAGGTGAAGAGTACCAGCGATTTGCAAAAAGCTAAAGCTATGCCAACTGATATGATAATTCATTGAAAACCATGGCACTTCACGTCTAATCCAGTGCCTCTATGGTATCATCTACCTCTATGTTTCCCATAATCGTCATTCGGTTTACCAAGAAGAGAATGTGCAGCAAAAAACGGGATCATGTCCATTTAGCAATGTAACCTTGCATTACCATACTAGAACGGGTATGCTGCTACCACATTTGTAGTGAAGGCCCATACTTGTGTTTTACTATTTATATGATATTTTTAGTCATGTTCAAAGAACGTATCATTTTTTTTTTCTTTCGTTGCGCAACACACTATCATACAAGGTGATATGAAGTTGGTTAGGTAATGCAATTAGAGTGGAAGGTCTTGAATGAATGTAAATGTGTTACACTGGAAGGTTAATATGAAATTAATTATGAATGTGAAATACTTTCGGCAATTCGGTTTCAGCTATAAATTTTTTTTTCAAAATAGTTATATGCACACAACTTCTATTAAGAGTTGTGTTCCAAATTTCAACTAGACAAACCAGTGGTTGTGAAAGAATATCTTTACGACATAAGTAGGTGTTGTCCAACATATTTCTACAACTCAAACAAGTGTCGTTCAAGTCTTATTCATAATAGTAATAAGTGTTGTGTTACATATTTCTACAATACACATCCTAGGTTGTCTAAGATAGTCCTTCAACTCATACAAGTGATGTGTTACATATTTCTACAATACACATCCTAGGTTGTCTAAGATAGTTCTTCAACTTATACAAGTGTCGTGTTACATATTTCTACGACACACATCTTTTGTTGTGTAAAATAGTCCTACAACACAAACAAGAGTTGTGTTAGGCTTTCAGAAAAAAATCGAAAGAGAATCACAACTTTGTGAAAATATTGTCGAACCATGAATCACATCACACTTTACAACTCTTCTTCAAGTATTGTAGAAGAGATTGGACTTTCTACAATACCCCACCTACACAATGCATAAAAAAGCGTTGTCGTAGGTGTACGACAACGCTAACAAAGTGTCGTCAATGATGATTTTTCCCGTAGTGTTTGATACATCTAACGTGTTGTTCATTGTTGCAAGATTCCAACATTTTATATAGTATCTTTTTGAACTCGCAGCCAGGAAACTACTAGATTTTATCCTTGAGAATTTTTGACCGTCAAAATTCTTTCTCGAGGGAGTGAAACACAGAATTGGGAGTCGGGTTTGCATCAATGAACACAGTCTACAAGGCTTACTGCATCAAAAACGTAGCTTTGAGCAGTTGAAAAGCTGGTTCATGTAACAAGAAGAATGGCAGTACATGTACCATTTCTTTTGTTTTAAAAAATACAGTTCATTTCTGGACGAAATTGTAATAAGGGGATAAAGCTAGGTGCGTACAGAGTTATAAAGATTAACACCACATGATACCACCTCAGACTTAGTGCAGCCACCACTATGGTTCAGCAGGACCACCACACACCTCCTTGACCGGGATGTAATACATATAAATGTACTATATATCACTGACTCTCGATTTAAATAGCAAAAATAGATTACATGGAAGGCCAATAAAAATAAATAAATTAGTCCTAACAAAAAAAAAAAAAAGATGCATCATGTGTATTTCTTTGAGCTAAAAAATGTCGTCCTAAATACAAACACAAGCTAGCATGTTCTTTTTCTTTTCTATAACGTAAACAAGTGAGTTGGGATTTGTGAAGGTCACACAAAATGCCACGAAAGTATCAAATAACAAACACAAAAACGCTAGTTAAATCAAGATGTAGAAAACTTTGTCTTGCATCTCTTTTAGAAAACTTTGTCATGCCGTCATGAAGTATTATGTCGTGCATTTGTCTTAGAAAACTTTACCATGCCGCAGACAAAGTAAAAAAATCTTTTATCATAGGATAATTTTTAAATCGTTGGCACTTAGACATTTATTATTATGTTAATTAGTACTTTAAATATTAAAGAATCTTTTCTTCGCAGGAAAGAGATATTGTGGCTTGCTCGGAGAAATGTTTATGTGAGGGGAATGTTGCAGGAATACGGGGGAAACTGAAAAGTTTGCTTAAAAATTACAGTACCACAATAGTTGGATTTAGAAGATGCACACTACGTGGTTGTCATCTACAAATGATGGTAATAAATCTAATCCTTATTATATATTGTCGCAACTAATTCTTCAGTGTAATCAGCTAACTTCTGCATGCTTCAATTCATCCCTCATGAGAGATTTTTCATTTTACAGCTCCTAAACTCCGATTAGAGAATGTTATCCAGCTCCTCCGTGGTCCTACAAGAAACCTCCGCCTCGATTATACAAGTATCGTTCACAATATATCCTTCATCAGGATCATGGAGTTCACTAAGACGCATGAATTTTTTCCAACCATGACCACGAGAAGCTATTTCAAAATTGTGAACACCTTCTGCAAGCAAGCAAGCAACAAATATATTTATATTTTCTATAATTTTCACGGAACTGAAGTAAAGAGAGGGTAAATATTTCGGTAATACCTTTCGGATTTGTGTTGTTGCAGTTGGTTTGACTAGTGACCGCAAAACTGAACTTCACATGCACTGATTTTGCCAAATCAACAGGGCATAGGTACAGTGATAAGTGATCATACACCTTACGATATCCCTTTGGATAAATTTGTGCTCTCCTAAACGTGAAAACCGAGCGAATTAATGAAAAGTAGACATAATCAAGAAACAAACCAATTCATATATGTAGACAAATAAGAGTAGGGACAAGTAAAGTAATTTGCCATACCATTTGGAAGCACCAACAGAGAAAACATCAGAGTAAACTCCTTCATGAGCATTCAAATTTGTGAAGTAATCAATCTTCCAAACGAATTTAGTAGATGAAGAAAGCTCTAGTATTTCAGTTGCCATACTTGTGGAAACAAGCAAAACACTAACAAGGGAAGGAAGAAGGTACGCCATATTTCACTGAAGAAGCGAAAACAAGCAAAAATAAAAACATAGGGTTGGTGTATTTATATGATGTACCTTCTAGTTTTGATGGCCAGGAAACTAGAGAGACCAACTCTTGAAGAGTTTTGATTGTTAAAATTCTCTCTCTTTTGAAGGAGAAATATAGAGAAAGATAAGAGAGGCACAAAGAGAAGGAATTTTCCATTGATTAGCATCAGTAGTTTACATAGGACAATATCCTATTATATACATGTACGAAGTAAACCCTAGATACTGTATTGGTCCGCACATCCATGGGCTACAAGCCCTACAACACTCCCCCTTGTGCGGTCCAGTAGAACTCTGTTTGAAGTGCTTCACGTATAGTTCTTCGAATTTAGTTCTTTATATTTCGTCCACTCCTTGATGACTTGCGCTGAAATCAATTGCCTCATTAAAACTTTTACAAGGGAAAACCCAGTGGGATAAAACCTTGGTACAACTCTTCAAATGTAGTACTTCACATGTTGTCTTGTATTTTTACATGTAGTTCATCACATGCAATACGATCCTCAAAGATCGACGAGTCTAACTTAATTGCCTCGTTAAAACTTCGCCAGGGAAACCCAGAGGGACAAAACCTGAACTAAATAAAAAGTGTACAATATTAAGCAAACTTAGAACATAGTTGGACTCGAATATGTTGCCTCATTAAAACCTTGACAAGGAAAAACCAGTAGGATAAAACCTTGATGAATGGAAAAGAATACAACGTGACAAATACAAGTAAAGATGATCTGTTGCAGATGATCACTTTGTTCTGTTGAAGTTAATTAGTTGCTTCACAACTTCTAAGGAAGAAAATCCATGTGGGAAAGACAATAGCCTTAGTTGGGAAATTACTTCCTGGTGTTTGTTGTTGTCTCATCAAAAACCTTGCCGAGCAACAAAACCATGTGGGAAAACGTAACCTCGGTGAAGGAAAAGAGTTCAACACACCATTAAATGCCCCCCCCCCAATGTCAGACAATTTTCATTAGTTTAATGCATTCAAAAGGAGTTTATCACATTGTACCTTGGTGACTTGAAAGATTATAAGACCATGTTGTTGATCCTGGAAGTTACATTGCTTAACAGACTATCGCGTTTCATTTCTTTGATTCAGATATTTTCAGTAATATTAATGCGATCTTTATGTCTTCAACGTTCAACATACTTGATGTTTTTAGTATTGTCTCTCTAAAAACCTTATCGAGTAACAAAACCCTTTGGGAAAAACTATTCTCGATCGAAGGGAAAAAGAGTACAACACAACTTCAATTTCGAAGTAAAATATGTTGACATCATATCCTTAGATCTTCCCCCTGATGTCGGCATCTCCCCATGATTACTTTCATAGTTGTTCCAGACAGTTCTTTTAGTCATGTACTTTTCAAAACTGAATATCGGTAATAACCTAGAAAATAATCTACCATATCTCCATCTGATTACATTCGTTGGAGAAGAGATTACTGTTCCTTCATTGTCAACAACTTTTGGATTGCACTTTCATTAACATTCCTTTTAATGTCTTTGTAGGGATAAAGCAAATTTATGTCAATGGTTACTTTTAAGTACGTGATTACATTCACTATACCATTCCAATGACATTGCGTTGGTGCTGAGCTATATCTAGCTAACAAGTTCCTTGAGGATGCAAAATTTTAATTGAGTACATTAATATACTAAGTACAACAATGCGTATATTGTACTTAGATATGGGAGTTTCATCTCCCAACACAACTTCGTCATATTCCCTTGGATGAAATGGTTACTTACTTACATTTGAACCTCGACTAATCATGGGAGTGCTATCAGGATGCATGTCTTTGTTAAATTGCCTGAAAATTTTAGATATATGCAAACCGGTGGAATAATATACCACGAGCTCAGTATTCGATCGAGCTTTCCCTAGATTTTTCATCTCAAATTCGGATTTTAAATAGCTTTTAAAGTCTCTTATTACATCAAGAGTACACATAATGTATGTAACATCAACACAAATAGCTACAATTCCAAATCAGGAACTTTCTTATGAATACGCAAGGAAAACTAACTTACTTGTATATCCCCTACAAATCAAATAGCCACTTAGACGGGTATACCACATCCGACCGATTACTTGAATCTATAAGTGAGCATTCTATCTAACTGTAAACGCACTATGTGGTTTAGAGTCATTTGATTTGGGAAACAAAAGTCTATCAAGTACTTTTGTAAATATCTTATATCTCTTGATTCTTTCAGAGATACGTAACAACCACATACATATGCTGCATTTCAATTCCTTTTGAAATTACCAAGCTAACTAAGTAGCGGAACTCTATAACGTACGTACATTACAAGAGAACAATTCCAGGGATTTTTGTGAGAAACCTCGCACCACAAGGCGGGTCTTTATACTTTAAGACTACTTTCTTCTCATTATGATTTATGACAAATTAATTTGTATGTCCAATAGGCTTTACACTTGGTTGGTTAGCACTACCACACCAAATACATGTATATTTTCCAAAGAACCAAGTTCTACCTGGATTGTGTATGCCAAATATGCTATTTATTTGAAATTAATCAAAACAAAGCATGGTTCGATCTTATTGTGCTTTACTTATGGAGCAATTATTTACGGATTATATCATCAATGTGCATGCATGATCCTTCCATTGACTCATGTGCATTCTCATAATCCGTCAGGATTTCATTGTTCTCTAGAATCATTTAAAACATCGGAGCGTCCTCCAGTTTGATTCATGGACATATTCAGAGACAATCTTATGAGATGATTTCTGATGATATAAATAAGTTGTGCCTTATTCACCAATTTCCTTTCTAGGTGAGGATTAATCGAACAAAATGGTATCTCCAACTTCCTTTATGGAGCCACGGCCTCAACCACACTTCCACTGAGTGTAGTTGCAACACCTTAGTTTACGGTGTATATCCCGTATTGAGGATTTGTAACTTTGCAGGTAGGTTTGCAGCTGGTATGTGTGATCTCATCATCACTTTAGAAACATCAGTGTACATTCTGAAAATCGAATATTCTTTGTCACTTTACATTTACATTTGTGGAGTACAAGAATCAACATGAGACATAGTGGGAACACACCACGACAATTCCTGTCGTTCCCTTAGAAAATACTTTTTCTTATCTCCCCCTAACGATGGGAAGAATGTCTCATTAAAATGACAACCCGCAAATCTAGTGGTAATAGATCTCCTGCCAAAAGTTTTAAAATGCGGATAATTGTTGGGAACTCATTTCCAACATAACTACTTAATAGTTTTGAAGACCCATCATAGTACGATGTGGAGTCGTAGTGGCACATATATAGTTCAACCAAATATGCGTAAGAATACAAATGTCAGGCTAAAATCCAGTTACCAACTGGTACGCATAAAAGGTTGACTAATATTGGGTTCTAAAAACGAATTAAGTAAGATGCGTGTAATATTGCATATCCCCAAAGCAATAAAGGATAGGTTGGTACGCATAACCTATTCCTTAGGCACCATCTGTAACCTTTGATGGTAGCCTCTGCGAGACCATTGGGCATAAGATGCTCTATATTGATCCCATTAGACATACAATATTCATCAAGTCCTTTTGATGTAACTTCTTTAGCATTAATAAGGGTGGTGAGCCTTTGCACTTTGTATCGTGTAATATGTGCTAAGAGTTTTTTAAACGCAAATTTCTTGGGAACTAAAACTAGTCCAAAATGTCAAAACATTCACCAGAGCCATAAGTTACTTTAATGGTCCGCATTCTGCATGAATATTTTTCTAAATTTCACCTTGTTTTATTTGTAATATGGAATTTTTACCATTTGCATCTTAGGATGGTCTCAATCCTGTTTTTATGAAGACTTTGTAAAAATGAGTGATATGCTCTTTTACTTAAAAGCATAATTGGAGGGAGGAGGGGGTTGTGCATCTAGTACTTTAGAAAACACTTATTGAGAGATATGTCATTACTTCGCATTCTGTCAAAATTTTTCCCATTTTGGTTCACTCAAATAAAGTGATGTTCTCATGAGTCCTTTCAAAACGATCATCATGTCACAACCAAATTTGATTTATGGTTATGCCCAAAGCCTGTGTGAGTCAATTTCCAACATTTCATCGCTGGAGTCAATATGATTCAATAATCCAAATATTATAGTGAATTACATTGCACTAGATTGACTCATTAGTTTCTCTAAAATATATTTCCTTCCAAATATATTAGAGGCTATAAAAGATGCAATCAATTACATTCTCATCACTGTGAGTTTCCATATGATATCCACTCTCATGGGTTTCTTTGGAATTTAACAAGGTGATTAGCTCTCAGTACATATAGAGCTTTTGTGACTTTGTTTCATCTTGGAAACAAATTTTGAACAATGCTTCGCTCAATGATCCAATCATCGTAGTCATCTCAATACAAATTTTGAACAATGCTTCGCTCAATGATCCAATCATCTCAGTACATATAGAGCTTTTGTGACTTTGTTTCATCTTGGAAACAAATTTTGAACAATGCTTCGCTCAATGATCCAATCATCGTAGTCATATTATAAGGAAGTAGTTCAACAACTAGTTTAAATTCCTTGGAATTGAGTTGGTACAATCAATTAAACAAAATACACCATTCAATTATAGCCAATATCATATTCAAGAGAACAAATAGCATTAAGGCCAAAATTCTTAATGATTTAGATCAATAAAAATAATTTAAATTGACCGTTTATATGTTGTTGGTTTATTTTAAGACGAAAATTAACAAAACTAGGCACATTCTAAAAAAAAAAAGCCTAGCAAAGTATTCAATGTTAAGCAAATAAATAAGCTCAACAAAGTACTCAATATTGAAGCCCACATTAGTTACATACCTCAATCTTTGGTTTCCGTTGTACTTACATAGAATCGGAATGGACTTGATTGCGCACGCCCCAAGAAACGAGAACAGGACAGAACCGCAAGAACAGGACAGAGCCGCTGGAACAGGGGAGGACCCGGGTTTGGGCGGAACAGGATAGGAACTGGGTTTGGGTGGAACAGGAACTTTCACATCATCTCCTTTCCCGTATCAGATCGGGATTCTCCAGAGGATTCCATTCGGCGTCTTAACAAAGTTCAATCCCAACACAAACGATAATTAGTTATTATAAAATACAATCACATGATAAAGTTATATTATATATAATAATGCAATCACATGATAATTTGCATACACCAGTTATAGATTAGACCATCCTGTAATCTGTATCAAGGTAGTCAATTTCGGCCATTTCGTAAAATTCTACGAAATTTCCATTTTCGCTAATAAAATCGGAAACATGCAATTTAGAAGCTTGCTGAAAGTGACCGAAAAATCGGTAATATCGAAAATTCACAAATTATTAACCGATATAGGGTACTTTGGTAAATTAACCCTAAATAATCCTATAATCCAAGGTAGTTAATTTCGGATTCCGGTTCATCTCGGTCCCGAGCGAGACACTGGTACAACGTTGTCTCGGGGAGATTCCGTTTTCAAATTTCGGTGTAATTTCGGTTCCAACTTTTATACATATAATTTCCAGATATGTTGAGATATAATGAAATAATATGCAAAAGAAACAAATATTCATTTAGAAAACACATAAGTGCAAACACTTTACTAATTGTTCCTGGGAGTCTCTTTTGAACAAAAGAGAACCATAAAAGAGTACTGATTGTTCCTGGAAGTATTTTTTGAACAAAAGCGAAAACAAAAGAGAGAAGTACAATAAGGATATTACAATTCTAATCAAGATAACTTGTATCATCGTAGATATCATCATCTAGAGTAACTCCATCATTCACTAAGCACCACCGAGTAGCCCGTTTTTTGAGTGTCCAACATCAATTCATCAAAGATCATATCCATCATACTCCGAGTTTGTTGGATACATAGACTTACTTCGAGAACTACTGGCACTTCTCCTACCAACAGTCTCACGTTGTTCACTAACTGCCACTTCAAAATCATCAAATGTTACATTATCACCATGCATCTCCAAGTCATTCAGATTTTGTAACTCCAACCATTCATCATTTTCATCACGCTCCTCCGTGAAAATAGGATCATTAGCTTTATCATCATCGTTATATTGTTGGATTTCTATGTAACGATATTTGCAATTTCTTATTATATTGGATAAAGACACTATCATTCAACTTCATTGTGTTATGCGATTTACGTTTTTTCAGTGCAATCAAATACATAAGTAATAATTCAACTATAACACTAAATAAGTAAGGACTTGTTGTCATAAGAACATAGGAGGAATGATTTATAGTCAAGCTTAATCGATAATCACAACTCCACAATCAAGTAATACAACACTCCACAAATCAAGTAATTCAACAAGTAATTTCTGATCTTTTGAGAATATTACTAATCAATGTAAAAGATTAGAATACTTACATTTTGAAATGTGCTCCCAGATTTCGCTCAAGGAGAAGAACAAGTAAGACTCAATACTCTTATTGCAAATTTTTGTAGGTTTGGCGATCGATTCCTCCAAATGTAATCCACCATCTGTACGGTATAAATATAAACAAAGTAGTTATAAAATCTATCTAACATGGAATATAATCAAATTTTAAAATTACGTAACAAACAAGTTTACGAGGTTGATCCTTGTTTCTTCTTCTTTTGCAAGGTGGAGTTCAAAGAATCCAACGGATCGGATACTTTCTCAATTCACCGTAAAGATATCAACTTGTTACAATGGGAGCAAATCAACTTGGTTACAATTGAACTTCGAGCAACTTGATATCATACAATGACACAAACCAAATACTCCATGAACTTGATTAAATATCCACTGATGAACTTGATTAAATACACCGATGAAATCGAAAATCAAATTCTTCATTACTAAAGAGAGAAATAATAGATAAACCTTCAATTACTATAACCCTAACAAGTATCAAACACCATCACAACTATGAATTGAACTCAATCAGACTGTAATGACCTTGCCGAAAAAAAAAAAAAAAAAAAAAATCAGAATGACCTCTCCAAAGAATCAACAAGAACCCATGACAAATCAATAAGAAACCATGAAAAACAAATACAAGAATTAAACAAAGAAGACTTCAATTGAAATTCAAAACCCTATTCTCATATTAACACAGTGCAGTAATCCTAATCTCATATTCGAGCACAACTCACAAATCACAATATGATACAAAATCATAGAAAGTTCTCAAAATATACAAATCTATAGCTTCGATTAACACTACAAACCTTAATCTTGATTCGATTTACATACCCGCCGATTTTGTGAGAGAGACGGATTGATCGGATAAGCAAACGGTGAGAAGAGCGATATGGAATTAGGGATTATAGGATTATTTAGGGTTAATTTAATTAAAGTACCCTATATCGGTTAATAATTTCAGGAATTTCTACGATATTACCGATTTTTTCATTCACTTTCCGCCAAGCCGAAATTGCATGTTTAGTTTATTAGCCTAAAAGGAAATTTTCGGAATTTACTAAAAAATGGCCGAAATTGACTACCTTGCTATAATCCCTAATTCCATATCGCTCTTCTCACTTCGTTTGCTTATCCAAAGGTCCGTTCTCTCACAAAATCGGTTGGTATAAATCGAATCAAGATTAAGGTTTGTAGTGTTAATCGGGTTATAGATTTGTATATTTTGAGAACTTTCTATGATTTTGTATCATATTGTGATTTGTGAGTTGTACCGCGAATATGAGATTCATTCACTGTGTTAATATGAGAATAGGGTTTTGAATTTCAATTGAAGTCTTCTTTTGTTTAATTACTGTATTTGTTTTTCATGGTTTCTTATTGATTTGTCATGGGTTCTTGTTGATTTGCTGGAGAGGTCATTACATTTTTTTTTTTTTTTTTTTTTTTTACCTGCAAAGGTCATTACAGACACAGATTGAGTTCAATTCATAGTTGTGATGTTGTTTGATACTTGTTAGGGTTATAGTAATTGAAGGTTTATCTATTATTTCTCTCTTTAGTAATGAAGAATTTGATTTTCTATTTCATCGTGGCAAGATTTAATCAAGTTCATCGTGCGATTTAATCAAGTTCATCAAAAGATTTGGTTTGTGTCATTGTATGATATCAAGTTGCTCCAAGTTCAATTGTAACCAAGTTCAAATGCTCCCAATTGTAACCAAGTTCAAGATGTCACACAAAGAATCGAGAAAGTATGTCGATGTCATGGATTCTTTGGAACTCCACCTTGCAAAAGAAGAAGAAACAAGGATCAACCTCGTAAGCTTGTTTGTTCCTTGTAATTTTAAAATTTGATTATATTCCAAAGAGATAGATTTTATAACTACTTTGTTTATATTTATAATGTATGAACGGTGGATTACATTTTGAGGAATCGATGCGCCAAACCTACAAAAATTTGCACAAGAGTATTGAGTCTTACTTGTTCGCTTCTCCATGTGAGCTAAACCTGAGCACATTTCAAAATGTAAGTATTCTAATCTTTTACATTGATTAGTAATATTCTCAATTCCAAAGATCGAAATTACTTGTTGAATTACTTGATTGTGGAGTGTTGTATTACTTGATTGTGGAGTGTCAGACATCGTTAAGCTTTGACTATAAATCATTCCTCCTATGTTCTTATGACAACAAGTCACGTGCTTACTATTTAGTGTTATAGTTGAATTACTTTACTTATGTATTTCAGCTTGCACTCAAAAACGAAATCGCATAACACAAATAGAAGTTGAATGATAGTGTCTTTATCCAATATAATAAGAAATCATCGCAGTCGTTATATAGAAATCCAACAATATAACGATGATGATAAAGCTAATGATCCTATTTTCCGAGGAGCGTGATGAAAATGATGAATGGTTGAGTTACAAAATCAACGACTTGGAGATGCATGGTGATAATGTAACATTTGATGATTTTCATGGCGCTTAGTGAACAACGTGAGACTCATGTAGGAGAAGTGCCAAAAGAGTTCTCGGCAGTCTATGTATCCAACAAACTCCTGGAGTATGATGGATATGATACCTGATGAATTGATGTTGACACTCAAACTAGCTACTCTGGTGCCGTGAATGATGGAGTTACTCTAGATGATGATATCTACGATGATACAAGTTATCTTGATTAGAATTGTAATATCCTTATTGTACTTCTCTTTGTTTTCGCTTTTGTTCAAAAAATACTTCCAGGAACAATCAAGATTTTTTATGGTTCTCTTTTGTTCAAAAGAGACTCCCAGGAACAATTAGTAAAGTGTTTGCAGACTTATGTGTTTTCTAAATGAATATTTGTTTCTTTTGCATATTATTTCATTATATCTCAACATATCCGAAATTATATGTATAAAAGTTGGAACCGAAATTACACCAAATTTGAAAACTAATCTCCCAGACAACGTTGTACTCAAGTTGTCTCGCCGACCTAGATGAACCGAATCAAATTAACTACCTTGATTCAGATAATACATCAAATCACTTTTCACCAACTGATTTGTAGATATGTAGTTTGTAAAGTCAAATCAATTTTCACAAACAGATTCATAGATACGTAGTTTTTAAAGTCAAATCAATTTATAGCTTTTTACAAATCAAATCAATTTTAAGATTATGCAACCCAACTAGTATCTATATACAAAACGATTGTATTGGATATGACGAAATTAAGAAATAACAAAAAAAAAAAAAAAAAAAGTCGGAGAAAGTAGATCCAACTTAGCTTATTTGATTTCAGCGATTGCATAACTACTTTGATATTAATCATCCATGTAGAAGAAGAAGAAAAAAAAATCAACAAATCCAGCTCGGTATAGCATCGGCCATGATAACGTTTTGAAGGAGAAATATAGAGAAAGATAAGAGAGGCACAAAGAGAAGAATTTTCCATTGATTAGCATCAGTAGTTTACATATGACAATATCCTATTATATACATGTACGAAGTAAACCCTAGATACTGTATTGTATTGGTCCGCACATCCATGGGCTACAAGCCCTACAATACTCTCGGGATTACATTGATATTGAGCGCATTCTACGAGACTTTTGCGTCAAATATTGACTAGTGGAAAGGTGAATCATGTACCAAGCATAATGGTAAACCATTTCTTTTGTTCGACTATAGCTCCAAAAAAAGCAAAAAGAAAACACACATGTGTTGACCTCACCGGGGTATCTCCTTTGGTAGGAATTGGACATGGCACCTTTACAGTCGGGCGAGCAGCGCTAAAGGCTGCCTCAGGTAAGATATCGAAGCATGAGAAAGCATGTGTTGACAATGGGCATGCTTTCGTCCCCTTTGCTTTTGATACTTTTGGCTATTTGGCTCCGAAGCGGTTAGACTACTCAAGAGGGTCCGAGAAAGTCATGCTAAAGAATGTAATGACCCCACGCTCACGAGATTTTATTTTTAATAGGATAAGTTTTTGCTATTCAAAAAGGCTACTAGACACGCATTGTCGCTCGTCATTTAGTATGTAATTTTTATCTTTTAATATAAATCAAAACTAATAGAAAAAGAACAAAATAAAAAATAGAGAAGAAGAATATATCAGGTGGATTTTTCAACCTTGATTGTCCAAAAAAAAAAAGAAAACAAAAAGAAAAAGAAAACGTTTCATTTCTACATCCAAATTTGGGTAGCAAGGGGATGAAGCTAGGTACAAGATTCTGAAAACATGTACCACCCTCGGGATATGTGCTGCACCATCTGACTTGCAGTCACCGCTATGGTTCAGGAGGACCACCGCACAGGCGCACGCCTCCTCAAATTATCAGTATTTTTTTTTGAAGGGGAAAAGGGCTCAAAAAGAGCCCGAAATTATTAAAGAGCCTGAAATTATCAATATTGATTGTATTCCAAGATTATCAATTTAAAGAGCCTGAAAATTTTGGATTACAGTGTAATTTCGAGTCGATGTCAAACTTCCACCCACCAAACAAAATACAAACCACGGAGCGAGGTGTCACTGTAATTTTCTGTGTCTAACAGGGGAAACAAAAAGTTACTCCCAACGAAAAGATGCATAGCCATAAATTCTTTCTTTTCTTGAGCTAAAGATGTCATTCTAAACACATGAACAAGTGAGACACAAAGTCTATGCAAATTACAACATAAAATCAAGCAAAAAAGAGAGTAAATAAAAGTACAATCAGATGCATAAGATATGATGATTTTTTTCTTTTGTGAATAAAGATTGTATTAACCTAGCATTTTTAGAGGCGACCCAAAAAGAATTAGGGGCGACAAAAAAAGACAAAAAAAGTCACAATCGGAAGGTTAATCCACAATTGGTAGATTACTTTAAATCCCGTTTTTTTTAATGGCCAAACTACCCTTTACAATCGGTAGATAACTTTACAATCGGAAGTTAATCCACAATCGGATAAATGATATGGTTTGATGCATAAACCAAAATATAGGTGCATAATGTATTATGATCCTTTGTATTAGTTGCATAATGACTATACATTCAATTTTTGAAAATTGTGCTTAAAAGTGAAAGTATTATTTTTGAAAACGGAGGAGCACATCATTTTATTAGGTGTAATGAAAAATAAGTTGATGCATAAACCAAAATATGACTAAAAATGTATTATGTATCCTTTGTGGTTTGCATAATGGATATACATTTAATTTTCGAAAATTGTGCCTAAAATGATAAACACCTCCGAATTTTTCCTAAAATGATAAACACCTCAAATTGTGCCTAAAATGATAAAAATGTATTATTGTTGTTTGTTTTCATTGCGTAGATTTTTCAAACAATTCTAACGAAATAAGATTTGTAAAAATTCGGAGGCGCGGATTTTTAGATATGTTATATTAAATTTTGGTTGTCAATTATACCCCTACAAATTAGGATACACAAGGACTTAGGTAATTGAACTAAAGGGAGGACAATTTTGTCAGGTGAAAAAAAGACTAGCCATTGACACCAAATCCAATTTTATTATGTCAAATTAGAAAAAAAGTCATGCTTTACATTGACATAAAATCACCATATATAATGTCCTTTATCGCTTTGTTGGTTCGGCCTAACAAATTAGATTTTTATATGCAAAGGAAAAACATAAACTAGAAATCTAGTAAGAAAATACTAAAACTACTTGAGATCTCCATAAGAAGAATTATAGATGTTATTGGAGTTTTTTTATATTTTTGAACAAAGGAGAAAATATATTAAACATGAGGAAAATTTACATCGGAGTTTAAAATGAGGAATTAACATGTCGAATTGGGTGATACAACCATTCCTCGTTCGGATACATCCTTCTAACAACTTTTGCTAAAGTATCAAACGCTTTATTACAACACGTATAAACATGAGTACAAGACCGAGCTAGAGTACTATTATTACATATTTTATACAACTCTTCAAAAGAGGTAAACTCCTCCAGGAGGAGGAGGATGTTGTTGTTAAACAAACCTACATATATTTAAGTTATCTAATTCAAAGATAACCTTATGCCATCCATGGGACAAAGATAGATTCATACCTTAAACCAGAGCCAATGCCTATACTTGAAATGCATTATGAGTCCTCTTCCAAGGCTCTTTTTGATGCCACAAAAGCGTCGCATGATCTCGAATTAGAATACCAATTCCAACCAAATAAAAATTAGGATGAAACAAAGAATCTATATTAATCTTAAAAAAACCAGGAGGAGGAGGAGGCTGCCAAGAAAGATCAAATCTATATTAATTTTCTGTGTCTAACAGGGGAAACAAAAAGTTACTCCCAACGAAAAGATGCATAGCCATAAATTATTTTTTTCTTGACCTAAAGATGTCATTCTAAACGCATGAACAAGTGAGACACAAAGTCTATGCAAATTACAACATAAAATCAAGCAAAAAAGAGAGTAAATAAAAGTACAATCAGATGCATAAGATATGATGATTTTTTTTCTTTTGCGAACAAAGATTATATTAACCTAGTATTTTTAGGGGCGACCCCAAAAGAATTAGGGGCGACACAAAAAGACAAAAAAAGTCACAATCGGGAGGTTAATCCACAATCGGTAGATTACTTTAAATCTCGTTTTTTTTTAATGGCCAAACTACCCTTTACAATCGATAGACAACTTTACAATCGGGAAGTTAATCCATAATCGGGAGTCAATTTAGTTTATATAACTTTCGAATATAAAGTATCCCAAAAATAAAATTCTCTATCTTTTGAATTTTGATTATCCTATAATCGGTAGTAAATAAAGTTATCTTGACTCCCGATTAAAGTAGATATTTGGATAAAATGCTACCATAATCGTAGTGAATTTAGGTTATTTAACTCCAAATATAGAGTAGCCCAAAATGAGATTTTGCAAAAATTCTCTATTTTTTGAATTTTGGTTGAGCCTATAATCGGTAGTAAATGAAGGTATCCTGACTTCCGATTATACATTGGACCTCTTTACCGAAATCCTAGCATAATCGGTAGTCAAGATAGTTCATATAACTACCGAATATAGAGTTGCCCCAAAATGAGATTTTGCCAAAATCCTCTTCTTTTTTTTTGAATTTTGGTTGAGCCTATAATCGGTAGTAAATGAAGTTATCCTGACTTCCGATTATCCTGGATCTCTTTGCAAATATCCAACCACATTCGGTAGTCAAGATAGTTCATATAACTACCGAATATAAATTTTCCCCAAAATGAGATTTTTCCAAAATATTCTTTTTTTTTTTTTTTGAATTTTGGTTGAGCCTATAATCGGTAGTAAATGAAGTTATCCTGACTTCCGATTATCCTGGCACTCTTTGCAAATATCTAACTATATTCAGTAGTCAAGATAATTTATATAACTACTAAATATAGAGTTGCCCCAAAAATGAGATTTTGCAATCGGTAGATAAAAAAACACTAAACTACCGATTATGGAGGGACATATAAGTATTTTCAACCTATTTTGTCTTTTTGTGTCGCCCCTAATTCTTTTGGAGTCGCCCCTAAAAACCCCAGGTATATTAAGTATTCTTTTGTGAAAAAGATTATATTACATGGTTGTCTTTTATAGTTTGTCAAAAGATAAAACATACTGGATGTCCGCTGTCATGGAGGGACGACCGACCTAAGAAATAAACGCGGAAGAATCATTTTTCTTGACACGGCGCGAAATTATTATTTTTCTTGACACAGCGGGAGAGTATCATTTATCCTGACACGGCGCGAAAGTATGATTTTTCCTGACATGCGTGAAAGTATCAATTTTTCCTGAGACGGCATGAAAGTATCACTTTTCTTGAAACGGGAAATTAGATGATGCATAAACCAAAATATGGTTGCATAATGTGTTATGCATCCTTTGTGGTGGTTTGCATAACGGCTATGCATTCAATTTTCGAAAATTGTGCCTAAAGTGAAAGTATCATTTTTTTGAAACAGATGGAGCACATCATTTTATTAGGTGCAATGGAAAATAAGTTGATGCATAAACCAAAATATGACTAAAAAAGTATGTATCCTTTGTGGTTTGCATAATGGATATACATTTAATTTTCGAAAATTGTGACTAAAATGATAAACACCTTCGAATTTTTCCTAAAAACTCTAAATTTGATATTGTTGTTTGTTCTCATTGTGTAGACTTTTTCAAACAATTCTACCGAAATAAAATTTGTAAAAATCTAAGGCACGGATTTTTAAATATGTTATATTAAAGTTTAGTTGCCAATTATACCGCTAAAAATTAGGATACACAAGGACTTAGGGTAATTGAACCAAAAGGAATGGACAATTTTTTCCAGTGAAAAAGACTAATCATTGACACCTAATTTTATTGTGTCAAATTAGAAAAAAAAGTCATGATTTACATTGACATAAAGTCACCATATATAATGTCCTTTATCGCTTTGTTCGGTCAGCCTAACAAATTAGATTGTTATATGTAAAGAAAAACATAAACTAGAAATCTAGTAAGAAAATACTAAAACTACTGAGATCTCCAAAAGAAGAATTATAGATGTTATTGGAGTTTTTTTTTTTTTTTTTTTAACAAAGGAGAAAATATATTAAACATGAGGAAAATTTACATCAGAGTTTAAATGAGGCATTAACATGTCAGGTGGGTGATACAACCATTCCTCATTCAGATACATCATTCTAACAACTTTTTCTAAAGCATTAGCTGCTTTATTACAACACGTATAAAAATGAGTACAAAACCAAGCTAGAGTACTATTCTTACACATATTTATACAACTCTTCAAAAGAGGTAAACTCCTCCAAGGAGGAGAAGGATGTTTTTGTTGAACAAACCTACATATATTTAAGTTATCTGATTCAAAGATAACCTTATGCCATCCATGGGACAAATCTAGATTCATACCTTCAACCAGAGCCCATGCCTATGCTTGAAATGCATTATGAGTCCTCTTGAAGGATCCTTTTGATGCCACAAAGCGTCCTGCACGATCTCGAATTAGAATACCAATTCCAGCTAAATAAAAATTAGGATGAAACGAAGCATCTATATTAATCTTCAAAAAACCAGGTGGAGGAGGCTGCCAAGAAAGATCAAGTCTAAGGTTATTTCTAACAGGGATGACAGTATTGTCAGATAATGTGAGATCATGGAAATGCAAGTAATTTGTAATGCTATGTATGACCACAATAATGTTATAAGTAGTATTATTAAAAATAACTTGGCATCTATGTTTCCAAATAGTGTGCAACATGCAAGCAATGATGTGGATGATCTTAGATGAGTGGTAAATTCTGATTTCAGAGTGACGAGGTTGCCAATTTCGAATCCAGTCTATAAAATGTTGATGGTGACTTAAATCTTGATATAACTGAGGAACAAGGGATTTGGCACATATGTTGTTTTATTTCGGTAATCATTTCTGCAATATACCAAGGTGCTTCTGTTGGGGTCTTTATGGATCACATGAGATTTTCCGAGTCCGTTTCAAACAACACCTTGTTCCACTGTATTTCCTTCGCCGTTCTAGTTTCCAGTACAGTTGCCCACGTTTCTGCTGTGATTGCATCCGTTATACCTAATGGCTGTGCAACAACTACCAAAGTGTTCGCGTTTGAGTTCCTGCAAATGATCCCTGCTCCTGCCATCCCTGGGTGTCCTCGAGCATCTCCATCAGTGTTTATTTTTATCAAATCTAGTTCTGGTCTGATCCATCTTACGAAAATTATTTTTGTTATTCTGAGGTTGTTTGATGTAATCCTAGATCTTTTTCCCATTCAAACTCTTGGAGAATTTGGTTTAGGTTATTCTTTTTTTCCCATTCAAACAAACAAATGTGATGGTAGAAGGATGTGTCCTTGATGATTTGGTTTAGTTTGAAGTGATAGTAATTGTTTGTTGATTGTTGGTGGGTTGATGTGTTGTTAGATGATTGGACAACATATCCAGTGACCAAAGGAGATAACAAACTTGGAAAATGTTGGAGTTGATTGGTAGAAGGATGGTAGTCCTTCAAGTCCTTGAAAAGTTGAAATGGTAAGGTCCATAGAAATTTGGTATTTGGAAGGGGGTTTAGTTGAGAGAGATTATCTTGTTGGATTAGATCACAGCGAGCGGTTTATTGTGTATTTTCCTGATTTTGAGAGCGGCCAAATGATTCTATCTGGGGGTTGGTCACTTGGTAGGTGGATATTTATTATATGCCGGATCGCTGAAGGTGGAAGGGTAGCTAATTGGTCATGTCTCCAATTATGGGTAAAATATGATGAATTGCAACAATACCTCGTCAATTTGTTTTAAAATACGATCTTATGTCACAGTCCAGAGACTTCATACCTATGTAGTTAATTTCGGCCGAGATAGCCAAGATCTCATAGGAGATTCCGGTTTTGGCTCTCAAGGTAAATTTTAATGCTTACTTTCGCCCAGAAGATTTAATTTGGCCGAAATTTATGATTAAATTAATCTTGATTGACTTGACGGAATTGACTAGAAATTTAGTTCGATAATTACTCCGAAATTTCACGAAAACCTCACCTCATCGAAAATCTTTCCGAAATAAAATTGTTCAAGTGTCTCGGTGAACCGGAATCCAAAATTAACTACACAGCTCCATGCACAACAGAAGGCAAGAAATCTTCTCCCATACGATAATTTTTAATGAAAAATCATTCCATGTGTAGATTAATAATTCTGTTAATCAGTACTTTAAATATTTAATGAATCTCCTCTCCGGTTAGTCAAAATCCAGTATTTGACAAAATGACATGTCACAATCTCATTAGTTACCTTATCAAGTTCCACGAATCATAACCACCCCACGTATGTTTGTAACCAATATTTTGTCCTACATGTCAGAAAAAAGCTCTGTCTTTTTTTCTTTTTCACAAAAATCTCAGCTTTCCCCCCTCCAATTTTGATTACAGATTTAGAATTTGAATTTGAATTCAATACAGAAATAAATACTCTATTAATAAAAACAAAATCTCAACCCCGATTTTGAAATTTGAAATAAAAACCCCATTTTCATATCTTCAAAATCAGAAAGGGGGGAGAACACTGAAAACAAAACAAAACCCAGAGCTCTAAAACCCTAATTACCCCCACCCCTTTGATTTCTACTCACTGTAATCTCAGACCCAATACCAAAAAGATTTGATCTTTATTCTCCTTTTATTAGAAAAATTATTCATTTTGATTCAATTTTTAGTTAGTTGATAAGGGTTTTTCTAATTTCACAAAAAAAAAAAAAAAACCCAATAAAGGTTCTTGATTTTTGAATTTTGAAGAAGAAGGAGATGATGGGTGATCGAGTTTTGAGTTCAAGATCTCTGTTGGATCCATCTGTTGCTGCCCTCAATATTGATACAAAGGTTGGGTTTTTTTTTAATTTGGTTTTCTCTTTAGGGTATAGTGAATTTTGTTTTTGATTTTTTTGGATTTGGATTTTGAAGGGTGAAAAAAGGAGTAACTCAGAATTGGAAGGAGGAGGATGTAAACGATTCAAAATGCTAGATCTTCGAGATTCCGGTATGTTTGTAAATCAGTAGATGTTTGTGCATTTGAATGTTGTGTTCATTCTGTGCTAAATTGCTTATGTAAGGGGGGAGAGGGGCTAAAGGAATGGTTTTGTTTGTATTCTTGCCGATTTTGATAAGAATGTCGATTATCCGTTAGTATTTCTTGCTTCAATTGGTAGAGTTTTTAGACTTGTTGGTGCTTTTCTTGCTTGTTTAGTGGATACTGAAATGCACTAATGCCATTTTGTTGGCTGACTAGTAGCGGAATATCTCTCAATTTAGTATGACATTTACGTTCCAAAGTTGAAGAGAAATTAGGTACCACTTCACTTTGCTGTAGACGCAGGAACCAGTTGCGCACATGAATGAATCTCAAAGGCCTAGTTTGTAAATGTTTGGTATGCGGCATAGTTTACCTTAAAGGCCTTTTATAAGTTGATGAAGCTGATATGCAAGTGTTTCATAGTTTCATGAAACAATGAAAACCGTCAACACAATGAATAGCCGTTATTCCAGCAATAGGTTACACTAGATTAAGCTTGTGCAATTACATTATCGCCAGGGGATTATTACCTGTTTCTCTTTTCCTTTCCTGCGGTTGTTCCACAGTTATTGCTGAACACGATGCACTCTTATCATTATTGGGCCTCACAATGTACTTTCTACCCTTGTTCTGCAGGTATCGAAGCACATCTTTCAGAATCTTTTGTAAGCAAAGAAACCAAGGAGCAGGTGCACTCGGACATAGTTAGAGAGACTTCTGAAATTTTTAATGAACCTCCAGCTTTGTCAATGAAAAAAGGCACAACATCTCCCAGTCTGAGAAAACCCGGCACTGTTAATCATCCTATAGATCTCAACACTGAAGCCGAGATAGCCGACTACTCTGCTGCAGATATGGTTTCTGGTCATTTGGATCCTTATAGCCAGCATCCGTTGTACACAAAGTACCAAAATATTCATAACACTACTGTTGCCACTTCTAGAGATATGGGTTTGGATCTTAATGCTCTCGGCGTCTCATCTTCAGCGCAGCAAAATCCGTTTTATCCTTACCAAATGTCTGATTATGTGAAATCTAAGGATGCTTCGGAATGTGGGAGTTGTACTGGTCCCTTGGAGGAAAATGACTCGTTTAGAGCGTGGAAAGCAATGAAGGAGAACGGCTTCTCCTCGTCTAAACATGGAGGCATACCACTACCAAAGCAAGGAATAAGGAAAGCCAAAAACGATCTTAAGAAAAACATGGAGATTGCGAAGAGGGAACAAGTTAGCAGGTTTGCCAAGATTGCAGCTCCAAGTGGTCTGCTCAATGGATTGAACCCTGGGATTATTAATCATGTGAGAAATAGTAAACAAGTTCACTCTATTATTGAGGCCCTAGTTAGATCTGAAAGAATGGAAAGTGGTAGTCAGAGCCGTCCTGCCAGCCATTTGGAAAGAGGTGAGGAAACACATTATACAAGGAAAGATCCGGAAACTATGCTGGATTATGCAGCAGCACGATTTGGTCATTCCGAACACACTGATGCTTCGCTGGAGGGTACAGATTTTTCAGCCATGTACCAAGTGGCTTCAAGTTCAAACCAGACGCATGGACACGGTTATCCAGACTTTGCAGAGAGAAGAATTTGTGGTCAAACTTCTAGCTTGTCGCAGCTTTCCTCACACTGCACGGATGAAAATGTCCAGATGAAGTTACAATTGTCTGCTAGTAATGGGTCTGAAAATATGAGCACTGTTACTAATGAAGATTCAGAAGAAGACCATGCAAGTGGATTTTCCCTTTCCGTAAAAGGTATGTTTCAGTATAGCCTGTAAACCTCCCTTGTTCGTTACAATATAGTGAGGGTGATTTGAAGAAATGGTTGAGACATACCTGAACTGAACTTGATGCTTATCCTTAATGTTTCTTGCAGCTGCAAATGTAGCTTCTCAGTGGTTGGACCTTCTTTCTCTCGACATCAAAGGACGTCTTGCAGGTAATGATCTATTCTTCTGAAATCTCACTACAGTTGGCTATGAAGGAATGCTTAAATTTAAATAGATTTAGTGATGAAGATTTTTGTTTTCTCAATATGTGCAGCATTGCGACGCAGTAAGAAGAGAGTTCAGGCTGTAGTGCAGACAGAATTGCCTTTCCTATTCTCAAGAGAGTTCTCATCCAATGAAGAAAATGACCCGTCATCACTTATGCATCGAGCAAGATGGAGTGCTATTTTTGATCAAATGGATAAAACACTCACTGAAGAGGCAAATCATCTAGTAAGTGTTACAGTATAGAGTTCACTTTGCTTTACTCTGTTCGTATCTAAAATAATTTTTTCCTGGAGACATTGCACCTAGCTGGAATTGTTTCAGCGAATCTGTTTGAGCCAACAAAATCTCACAATTATGTTCCCCCTGAACTTCGGTTTCAGGAATGCGGGTTGAACCAAATAAGTCAAATGCAGTTGCATTGTGATCAGGGCCTGCGATGCGTTAACTTGTATGGGATGGAGCTACTAGGCAGATCAAATATTGAACACAGGTACAGCCGCAGTTACTGGAATAGATTATGTACAGATCATTATGCACCTATGTCTTGTATAACTTCCAAATTCTTCGATTTAATTCCTCCTAAATTGCGCATGCAGAGTGAAGAACGAAAAAATGGCTGTCAGGGCAGCTGCAGCTTCCATCTACTCAACCTGCAACTTGGTGATGGGCACAGAAAATTCTTCCTCTTTCTGACTTTTCTCAAGTCTTCCGGTCATAACCCTTCCACGCGGCAAAAATCTAACTCATTCCGGAAATTCTCATTTCCTTGTTTGTTTTGTAGTTGTCAAAGTAGAGAGTAACTCATTTACAAAAACGAAAACTGATGCTCATTTGAGTTTCCAGATTTGGTCAGTTTTTAACTCCTGACCAGTGGATAATTGTTGGTCCTCTTGCATGAGAGAGCTCTGCATTTTTTCTTTTTCTTTCATTGTTGCCAGATAAAGATCGTGGTAAGCAGAAATGTACGCAAGATTGTTAAAGTGGGCTTTGGAGACCATATTATCGAAAAAAAAGGCTCCTAAGCGAACCGGACACTTGTAAATTTAATATGGAAAAAATATGGTTTGGTCATTTTTTAGGAATCATTTTTTGGGACATATGTTCTTTTGAGGGCCATTGTTTTTTAAGACCACCTATCCTACAATGATAAGGGGTGTCCTAAAGTTGTGAGTTTACCAATTTGCCTCTTATCTTAATTAACAATTAACCCTAATTAACATTAACCCATCACCGCCGATTACCACCACCACCACCTCCGATTATCACCACCACCACCGCCGCCGATTACCACCACCACCACGACCTCAGATTATCACCACCACCAACTACTGATTACCACCACCACCTCCGATTACCACCACCACCAACCACCACCACACACACACATATATATATATATATAACTTAATTTAAATCATTAACAAAGATATTCTACCAAACTCATTGGTTGTCATTCGTTTTTGGTTGAAAAAATGAGAAGTAATCATCAAAATGAGTTGAAAATGGAAGTTGCATAAAGGTTTAATGGAGGTTTTTTTTTTTCAGAGACAGGTTCGGTTCCGTCGCAAAAAAAAAGTCTCAGACGAACTTTTAGTTCGGTTACGTCGCAAAAAGTTCGGTTATCACGAATTAATTTTTTCTGAATCGAACTCAGAGTTCGGTTCATTCGCAAAAAATACTTTTAACCGAACTATGGGCTAATTCCATATATGCATTTGCAAATGCAGTTCGGTTGGATCACAAAAAATGTTAATTTTTTGCTTTAACCGAACGTTTGCCTAATTGCATATATGCATATATAAGCTGAGTTCGGTTGATTCGCAAAATATGTTGAAGTTTGCGAACCAACCGAACTTCTAACACTAGGTTACTTTTAACCTGCAGATCGGTTGGGAACTCGGTTGCGTTGAAGTTTGTGAACCAACCGAACATACCTCTGTAAATGAGTTCGGTTAACTCGCAAAAATAATTTCAAAATCAAACTCTTCTCTATATAGCTAAATGTTGAGTCCGGTTTAATCGCAAAAAATAAAATTTTGCGAACTTACCGAACTCTGTTGTTTAAAGTTCGGTTACAACGTGGTCTAGTTAATAAACAAACAAAACTCAGAAACTCAAGCATAGTAGTTCGGTTACATTTGATTTTTCGTCAGTTAGTCGAACAAACAAAAACTCCATATAATAAAACCGAACTGCATTTGCCCGTGATTTTGGATTTATTAACCGAACTGCATTTGCAGACGGTTCGGTTATATGTTCTTCATATAATAAAACCGAACTTTGTTGACCTGGTTGAATTTTTTTTGTTCCAATTTTGATTTTAAAGATATTTTAGGCCGTTTATAGCGACATTCAATAAGTTACAAGCATACTGCGGTACCTAGAGGATGTTTTTTCTCCATATTCACCTATCTCAAAATAAATTTTGTCTCCATCTTCTTCTTCTTCTTCTTCTATCACTTATTCACTTTAGTCACTAAATAATTCTTCTTTTAAAAAAAAAAATCTATCAATTTAACCTTAATCAAAGATTAATCACACTAACTAATCATTATACAAAAATAATCAGGAGGTTAATTTTGGTATTAATCTATATATTTAGATAAGGGGTGACCTAGAATTACTTCTAATGTCTTACCCAAAATAAAACCATGGTCCCCCCAAAAAAACCATGGTCCCCAAAAAATGATTATTTTTTAGGTGGTGCCAAGTTAGTTTGGTCCTTTCAGAAATCACCTTTTCCATTTGGTCCATAATTATTTAAAAATATTAAATGGACAAAAGTACCCTTCCGTGTTAATTTCTACTTATTGTTTATCTTGGCGAGATTGGGGTATACCCAATAAGACAAAATAGGATGATTTTACTTCAATACCCTTGAACTAATTAACTTAAAATTAAACCCTAATTAACTTAAAATTAAACCCTAAAATTAAAAACTTAAAAACTTTTAATCTTTCCTTATCTATCTTCTCTAATTTCTCTTCTTTTCCCCTTCATCTTCTTCCATCAAAAGAAAATTTTCAACATTGATTTTCCAAAAAAATTATAATTCTACTGATTTAAAAGAAGACTATAAATGATGTTTAAACTCAAACCCATCATTGTGTTGTGTGATTTGACTGTTATATTAGGTTAGAAATCGAAAATTGCGATTTCTGTGTTTTTTAATTGACAAGGTCGTAACATGCATATCTTGCCGATTTTCATAACATCAATGGCCACCGGTAAAAAAAAAATTCAACCAAGTCGGCGTGGTATTTTTTGAAGACCTTACCGCCAATACAACCTAAGCAGAAGCCGGAACATGCATATTTTCCTGACTTTTCATAATAGTCATGATGACTGAAATTTTTAAACCGCCTACAGGTATTTTATGAAGACCATGCCGCCAACACATCGGCTTACAGGTATTTTTTTAAAACCTTGCACGGATTCATTTTTTTGAACAAAAGTTTAATTGTATTTTTAACAACCTACAGGTATTTTGAAGACCTTGCCGGCTAATAATTTTTTTTATGTCGTCTCCTCGTGTGTCAAAAAATAAAGTCGAGAAGATCGATGAATGAATGCAGCCAAACTTTGGCTTCAAAAGGTCTTCATCCGTTTAATTTTGCCGACTTTTTATACTTTCAGAACTAAAAGTGTTGATTTTTGATCTAATTTTGAGTATGATTTCATACAACAGCTTTGCAATCCCCTTTTTAGAAGTGTTTGGGTTGTGTGCTTTCATTTCCGTTGCAAAAGATTTTCTCAAAACAAATTTTTTTCATCAAAAATCTTCTCAAATAAGTTCAATCAAAAACAAAATTTCATATCATAAGTTTTAATCCACTCAATTAATCAATCTAAACTCAATTAATTAAGCTAATCAGATTTTTTTAGTGTTAATTAAGCAAGGGTATATTAGCCATTTAGAAAAATATATTACTAAGGGGTGGCTTATTTTACTTCAAAATGACCCTATTTTGTCTTATTTGGTATACCCCAATTAATCTGGGTATACCCCAATCTCGCTAGGTTGTTTATGTAGCAGTTCATTCTTCAAAATGAACTCATGTTAATTTCTACTTATTTTTTCAGAAATCACCTATATAAACCAGAGTTCATTCCAGAAATGAACTCCATATAAAAACCTAAAAAAACAGAGTTCATTCCTGGAATTAACTCCATATAAAAACCTAAAAAAAAAACAGAGTTCATTCCAAAAATGAACTCCATATAAAAAACAAAAAAAACCAGAGTTCATTTATGGAATGAATTCCATATAAAAACCTATCTAAACAGAGTTCATTCCAGAAATGAGCTCCATATAAAAACCTAAAAAATACTGAGTTCATTTATGGAATGAACTGCATCATCATCATCTTCGTCGTCTTCAACAACAACATCATCGTTTTCATCAACTTCATCATATTTATCGTTTTCATCATCTTTAACAGCAGCAACAAAACAAAAACCAAAAAAATAATCAACACAAGCATCAAGATAAAAATATTTTCATCACCAACACGAGCAACAAACATCATCTTCATCTTCATCTCCATCTTCAACACGAGCAGCAAAACAACGTCTTCATCTTCAGCACGAGTAGAAACATAGATCCGAAAACTTCTTCTTCATCAGAGATCCGAAACTTAATCAATCATTTTCTCCATCGTTTTCTTCATCATTTAATCAACATCAACCGTTTATTTCTCTCTTCATCTTCTTTACAGTAGCAGAGAAAATAGTTGCAGAGAAAATAAAAAAAGAGGAGAGAGAATGTAGATCTGAAAATATGGAGGTGAGAGAAAGTAAATATGAAATTAATATCTTCTCTCTTGATAATTGACTATATATATCTTTGGGTGATGTCTTGGATGATGTAATGGGTCCAAAAGGGTACTTCTGCCACTACAAGATGATAATTACATCATCCATGACATCACCTTAGGACCAAACCATAATTTCTAGGACCAAACTATAATTTATATTTTAAAAAAGAACCAAACAGACAGTTGACTGAGTCAACTGGACCAAACTCATCCTAATATATTATTTCTAGGACCTATTAGTATTTCCTACATTTAATATCCGTCGTGTCTATGTTTACTGTTTTTTTTCTGCCAAAAATTAGAAACCGGTTTTGAGGCATACCTAATGGTGCCAAAATAAGGTCACTAGGTAAGAAAACTCATCATCTCTTAACCATCATTTATTGGTAATGGCATAACTACCCTTAATTAATTAGTGGTAACGAATAATATTAGATTTAATAAAAATGATTAATTAGTAATGCTAATTCATATATTAAGTTAAGTTGCTAATGTTATATTAGTAGAGAAGTCAGATTTTTTGAGAGTAAGAAGAAGAGAAAAGAAAAATTAGGTTTTTGAGATTATTGTGATTCCAAATGATGAAGGAGTAAAATGCTCCCAATATCACCCATTCATTCTTTGTGGATGATTCCTTCTTATTCACCAAGGTGGATCTAGGGGATAAAAAAGCCTATTGGACATTTTAATGTTATTCGGGAAAATCACTGGCCAAATGGTAAATCTGCAAAAATCTAGCGTTTACTTCAGCCCTCGCATTCATCTGAAACATGGGAAGATCATAGAAAAAATCTTAAAAGTACCACTGATGACAAAAAATGATAGATACCTGGGTACTCGACTATTTTTTGACAAGAATAGAAAAGCCAAATCGCTCCTAAAAAAATACTATTCAACTATTCAATGTTGGAAATCTCAACTTTTTTTCTCAAGAGGGTAGGACTGTTTTAATTAAATATATCTTTCAAGCCTACCCAACTTATCAAATGAAAGTTCTTGGACTGCCAAAAGAGACTCTTGATCAGCTGGACCGCATCCAAACAAACTTTTGGTGGAAAAAATAAGGGCAAAAAAAGTAAGGGGGATTTATTAGAGCTTGGACAAGCATCTGCAAACCCATTCGCCAAGGCGGATTAGGAATAAAAAACCCGCATCAATTTAATATAACCCTCCTCACTAAGATTGCCAGTAGATTGATTGCTGAACATGACCAATTATGGGTTAAGCTTCTTAAATCCAAATTCACATCCCTTGGAAGCTTTCAGAACTTAGAACTTGTCATGGATTTGGACTAGCATTAAAAAAGGCGTAGAACTAATAAAGGGAAATTTCGTCTGGAAAATCAAAAATGGAGCGTCGGTGAAAATATGGGAGGACAAATGTCTTCCATATTCAGACTTGGTTCCTAAAATATCCAACCCACAAATTCCATCTCCAACTATGGTTCAAGAATTAATAAAAGAAGACAATAAATGGGAAATGAAAAATTAGACAACCTATTTTTCCCAGAGGATAGAAAAAAGATTCTTGCGACAACTCCAAGAAGCCAAGAGCAGGATATCACCAGATGGAAACATCATCATTCAGGAAAATTCTATGCCAAGAATATATATATATATATATAATATCCTGGCTAAGCATAACATTTACAATAACATCCAGTTAGACTCCCCATGAGAAAAAATCAACAAAATCCCTGTAATTCCACGAATTTAACTATTCATCTGGAAATTAACACAAAAAGCCCTTCCAGACTGGGGGATCATAATCTGGACATTGAAACGCTTTGCCAAAATGTGTAATAATCAAGAACAAGAAACAAAGCATCGTCTCTTTAGAGAGTATCCTTTTGCCAGAGCCATTTGGTTTGGCCTCTTCCTTGGAAACTTAAACTTGAGTTACACTTCAGGTCGATCATTTCTTGGGTTAAATGGTGGATCACGGTTAATGATATGACTTCATTAGCGAGGAAAATCTCAATCATTCTTTGGTTCTTATGGTGGTTTTTTAGATGTTCGGTGGTTTTTGAGAAAATCAAACCATATTCGACTAATCTAATAAATCATATTAATAGATTCCTGGTTTCTACCCCTCAATTAACTCCTCTTAGGACTATCTCTACACAAAAGACTACTTACTCGAGTCAAACCTGGTCTAAACTAAATACATACTGGATAATCTTCATAGATTCCTCTTTTCAGAAGGAGTATTTGTCGATGGGTTATGTTTTTATTATCAACTCAGCGGAGCATGAGGTTTTCATGCATTTATCAGTGGGTATGGAGTGGGCTGCGTCATCCCTTCATGCAGAAACAAAATCTCTGCTAAAGGAAGTTTCCTAGCTAAAATAAAGTATCTTGTTTAGTGTTTCAATAGTCACTGATTGTAAAACTCTGGCAGACTCAATTAGTAAGGTAAATGCAGATATTTCATGGACAACTGAGAATTCTATGCAGGAGGCTAAGATTATTTTGAAGGATCTCCCTCAGGCTCAAGTAAAGTTTATTGCTAGGAAGTATAATTCTTCATCGGATTACATCTAAGGAAGCAAGAATTAAAAAATTTCAACAAATGTCGTCTCGGTTGGATCAAAGAGTTCAAAAAGCTAGCATCTTATCTAATGATTTTGAGAAAATTGATCTTGTAAATATTTTGTATTACATTTGCTAGTTAATAAATTACCGTTTTCTATAAATAAAAAAAAAACTGATGAAGGAGTTTTTTTTTATTTTTAGCATCTATTCTTCAAAAAAGTTGAATTTTTACAATTTTTTTTATGAGTCCAACATTAGGTACGACTGTTATTTTGGTAGAAGATCTTTGCGGATGAAGAACGATACGACTCCTAGTTTACAGCCGAACCTTAAGGGTTTCGTAAATATATGGGTGGTTCTGCTGATTTGTACTACTATAGGATTCATCTGAACCTTTTGGTTTAATTAAAATGGCGAGTTACAGAAAAATGTTCGGCTAACTTATGTTCATCCGAACCTTGTAGTGCAACTTCCAAAAACACTTAAGTTATCATAAGGTTCAGTTGAACACATAGCGAAGTCGAATCAGCTGAGCTTCAATGAATTCAATAACTTAGCCAAGTCAAAGGTTCGGCTGAAAACCTAGAAAAGTAGACTCAACCGAGCATAATGTTTCCTTAAACTATAGCTTATGTTCGTCTCAAAATTGATATTCAAAGATCAATCGAACTGATCTTCTGAAACAAAAAAATGAAGAACAAAGCTAGGTTCGGCTCTAACTTCGCAGCCGAAACCCCTTCTGAAAACACTAATTTCATCTAAGAAATCCTATTTTATCGATCAAATAAAGTAAAAACAATGAAAAACAAGATGAGTTTGTAGAAAATACCTTCAAACATACATTAGTAATCGAGATTTGTATTTCGCCTTCCAATGTTGCTGAATTGGATTAGTTCTAGACTTTGTTAAGAACTTGCTTGATTGTATAGTTAATTGGCGCCGAAAAGAAATTTCAACATTTATGCAGGAAAGAGTTCGACTAGGAGAGATGGGAAGAACAAAGATTGAACTTATTTTGATTAGTTTTAATTTAGGTTTTTAATTTAGTTGAAGGGTAATCTAGTAACTTCATCACGGCTAAGACACCCCTTATAAGCAGACCTTAGATGGTATCCTCATAGAATCATTTTTTAGGGACCATCCTTTTTTTGGGGGGGCCATTGTTTTATAAGGCCCCCCACCCTACAATGTTAAGGGATGTCCTAAAAATCATGAGATTACTAATTTTCCCTTACCCTAATTGAAATTAACCCAAACCTAATAACTGCATCTAACTTAATCTAAAACAAAAACAAAAGCATCAAAATCAAAAACAAAAACAGGAGGGGATCGATTTTTTTTTAGTTTTGAAAAAAAAAATTTATTCTCTTCTTCTTCTCTCTTTCCTTGACGTTCCTCGTTCAATTGAAAAACCCATCAATCTTTTTAATTCGTTTTTTGATTGAGAAAATTGAGTAGAAATCATCAAAATATGGTTTAAATGGAAGTTAAAGTGGCGTGTTCGGTTAGGAATAGTTTTAAAAAAAATTAGTTTTGCAACCGAACATTTTGAAACCAAGAACACGAAGAACACTTCGGTTATCACGAATTTAATTTTTCGTAACCGAACTCCGAGTTAAATTGGTTCGCAAAAATAGATTTGACCGAACTCCTCATTGAAAAACAATATATTGTGTTCGGTTGGTTAGGTTAATTGGATTTTTTTTCCTTTAACCGAACACTTGTATTCGAACAAAAAATGTTGAGTTCGGATGGTTCGCAAAAATAATAATTGCTAACCGAACCAAACCCTTCTCTGAAATTCAATATGTTGAGTTAGGTTGGTTCGCAAAAAAGTCTAAAACTATTTTCTAACCGAACTTTACCAATATTACAAAAATTAGTAAATGCATCCAATGTAACCGAACTGTGTTATTTTTCCCACTATGTTGAGTTTTGATTTAACCGAAATTTTCCCACTATGTTCGGTTGGTTCGCAAAGAAGGGTAAAACTATTTCCTAACCGAACTTCACCATCATTACAAAAATAAAATAAAATCCAATGTAACCGAACTGTGCTATCTTGCCCACTATATTGAGTTTCAATTTAACCCAAGTTGTCCCACTATGTTAGGGTTGGTTCGCAAGGAAGGCTAAAACTATTTTATAACCGAACTTTACCACTAATTGGTGAAGTTCGGTTAGATATTGGTTGGGATGAAGTTTGCGAAACAACCGAACTTTGTACACTTGGTAAAATCTTAATCAACGCGAAGTTCGGTTAGATATTGGTTGCGAACCAACCGAACTTCTAGACTCTAAAGTTCAGCAACATTGCGGGCAAACCAAACATAACTCTGTAAATCCTATAAACAAAGTTCGGTACATGTTTATTAACCGAATGACTAAAAACCTCCATTAAAAGAGAGTTCGGTAACCTGCGTGTTTGGAAAAAGTAACCGAACTACACTTTTAGATGTGTTCGGTTACTTGTTCTTCACATAAGGTAACCGAACAAGCCGAAATCTACTTAAAAAATTTACACTTTTTTGAAATTTTGGATCAATTCAACCAACATTATCTATGTTTGAAGCATACCTGGGTACCCAAATACTCTTCCTCCGGTTATGGACCATCCTTTTTTTAGGGACCATTTTTTTATTTTGAGGGGGACTACTAAGTGATAAAAATGTCTACCCTATATTTATAAGGGGTGTCCTAAAGTGTGTACCAAAAATTAGAACGATTGCCCAAATACTCTTCCTCCGGTTACCCAAACAATGGACATACCTGGGTACCCAAATACTCTTACTATACCTCATCAACTATGTCACCGCACTAAAGCCCATTCATAAGCACACCATAAAAGCCCATTAACTATGTCACCGCATCAAACCCAACAATGGACTATTACCACACTCAAGAATCAAGATGCAGAAGAAAAACGAATCTTTCATTTGGTCATCTGTTTCTAATTAATTGGAGAACATATGTTTGTTACACATGATCGGAAGAGCTAGGGATCTAGCTAGTAGCTACAGAAAAGAAAAATATTTAGCGTAGGCAAGATGGTTAAAATGGGCTTTGGAGACCATATTATAAAAAAAAAGTGCTTATAAGCGAGCCCAACACTTAAAAAAAATGCTAATATCGGTCGTTTCAATGTTTACTATTTTCGTTCTACCAAAAATTAGAACGATTTTTGGGCAATACTCAAAAATAAAGGGCGACTACTAAGTGATAAAAATGTCTACCCTATATTTATAAGGGGTGTCCTAAAGTGTGGAAATGACTAACATACCCTTAACCTAATTAAAATTAAAACTAATCTAATAAATATACATATACCTAATCTAAATCATTAACAAAACAAAACAAAATCAAAGTCAAAATCAAAATTATAACAAATCCATTACTTTTAATTTTTCACAAATCCGTTACCATTAGAGGGTTCATTTTCTTCTCTTCTTTCCGCTTCATCGTGTCGATTCAAAGAAATTTCCACAAACCCATTACTTGTGATTCGTTTTTGGTTGAAAAAAATGAGTAGTAACCATTGAAATGAGTTGAAAATTGAAATTGAAGAGAGAAGTTTGGCTAGGAATTATGTGAAACAGTTTGTCGAACTAGCCGAACTCAGATTTAATGGAGTTTTTTCTTTCAGAAATTCTCAGCCGAACTTTTAGTTCGGTAACGTCGCAACTTTTTCTCATTTTTTTCCCCAGCCGAACTTTTAGTTCGGTTACGTCACATATTTTTTTCTTCTCCTAACCGAACTTTCTCTAAATACATATATATTGAACTCGGTTGCGTCGATATTTTTTTTTCCAGCCGTACTTTTAGTCGGTTACGTCGCAATTTTTTATCATTTTTTTCCCAGCCGAAATTTAAGTTCGGTTACGTCACATTTTTTTTCTCCTAACCGAACTTTTCTCTGAAAGAAAAAACTTTATTAAAGATGAGTTCGGCTACTTGTGTTTTCAGAATCATTAGCCGAACTACACTTGCAGATGAGTTCGGCTACCTGTTCTTCAAATGTCGTAACCGAACTTTATTTCCATGGTCAATATCAGTTTATAAATGTTTCCTTTTTTTGAAAGTTTTGGCCAATTCAAATAACATTAACTAAATTTGAAGTATACCAAAGAACCTGAACCCTCATTTCGAAATCAACCATCTAAATAAAAAAGAAAAGAAAAGAAAAGAACAGAACCCTCTTCTTCTTCTCATAAATTATTCTTCTAAAAACACCCGACTAATTAATCTAACCTCACTAATTACTAATTAATTTAACTTAATTATTTATCTAATCCTTACACTAACTAATCATTACCCTAACTAATTTAACTAAGAAGGGTAAATTTGGTATTAACATAAATACTTAGATAAGGGGTGATCCAAAATTACTCCAAATATCCATCTAAAAAATGAAGAGTAGCCCCTCTCCATTTTTGAGTAGTGTCCTAAAAAATCGTTCGAAAATTGCACCACCAAAGTATTATATGTATCCAAAAAACTGAAATAAAACCTCCATTCCCAAGCAGTTTTGAAATCGTAAAGACTTGTTAACTTATCAACCAATAATTTAATACTTAGTGAAATGATAAGATTTTGCGGGATATTTATTTATCAAAATTTTAAGGTATCAAGGAAGAATATGTGAAACTTTAATGTATGTTTCGTCTTTTTTTTTTTTTTTTTTTTTTTTAATGCAAAACAAAAAAGCGTATTTATGGAGAAACTTCATCGATGTCTTTTACCTGTCCACAGAGGAGACAAAGTTTTGACTCCTATCAGGATTCAGAAGTGAAGTTTTCACAGGTCATAACAAAATTAAAAGCAAAATCATTTTGGGTTTGATGAATGCGGAATGCCCCTATGGTTTAATTAAAAAAGAGAGGATATAAGTGGTATCTTCATAGTTCCCTTGATATGGCAGGTAGGAAAAGACCCAGGATCTTCCTTGAATCGCCTTCCTATGCAAACACTTAACCTGAAAATAATGACCATATCTTGAGCTACTATTTCGTATTATTCATTGTACTAAACTAGAAATAACCCGTGCCTCGGCACGACATAAGTTTGAATAATATAAATGCATTTTTAGTTATAATAATTTAAATATATAAATACAAACTATTGTAAAATTTATTTTAACCCATGAAAACTTGTGGCTATAAAAATTTAAGATATTTATCATCCAAATAATTATGAATTCGGTATACTTGTAATTGATTAAAATAATAATTTCTGATAAAATGTCTAGTAAATTATTTTATTTTGTCCTAAATTAATATATTTTTTTGGTTGGTCCCCAAAGATTGGTGGTCTTTGATACTATATTGTGTTGTATCCGGACCATTATGCTGAATCTTCATTGATATTTGCAACCATTTCTTGTTGAAAATATAACATCACTCTGCACTTTTTCCATATTCGAATTTGCAACACCAAATCAGGAGTTGAGAAGAATGGAGGTGAATCATGATAACTTAGAAGGATTTGGTGATACTAATGGGTCAGTAATATGGAAGGTTTAGATGACGATGCTCAATCATGCTGTTATGGAGGAAAAGGCATTCAGGATCAAGAAGATAAAAAGAAAAAATTAAAAGATGCACAGGAAAAAGGAAACCGCCCAAAAAGTCAGGAAGGTTTATGAGAAGATTGAGGTTTCAGTGTCAGTATATATATTTTTGAAAGGAATGTGATTCCAAGCTAAATTGTTGTCCCATTTGTAAGGCTGCAAAGAATGAAAACTTGCAAGTGTACATGCCCTAGCTAGGTCAATTATAAGTTTTAAAATAACATTTGTTTTCTCAATAAAATTAAAATTAGGCCTATGATCGAAGTAAAAAGTTTTGGTGATTCATTATTTGGATAGATCTCAATTATATGTACCTATTTTTGAGTTAAATGAAAATTAATTTTTCGTATTTTTAACATAATGTTCTTTTTTGTTTGCAAGTTGATTAATGACAATTAGTTCATTTCAAGGCAGAAATAAGAGTTTTACATGTTGTAGCCGTAGATGTTTAAATGTTATTATTTTTTGTAAGATGATGAAGGCGGGCAAATTCGATTTTAAAAATATATGAGTCTAAATGTTTTATTTTTTTAATATAAAATATGAGTTTTACATAGTTGCAGCATTTAATTGGTAAGGTTTTTTTTGTTGGCACATTAATTTTTTTAGTTAGTGAGGATCTAATTATGAGGGTTATCAATGAATATGTTAATAATTGAAGGAGGTTATAAATCTTACATCCGTCGGATATAAGATCTGTCTAGGATGAAACTGGGATGGTCGGACGCAACATTTGTCTCTCAAAATGTTATCTGACCGTGTCGTAACGGCACTGCCTTAATCTAGAACATGCAATTGGGGGGATACTGTTATTAATTGGGGATATGAATAGTACTATTACTGTTCATAGCACATAATAAAAAAATATTGTGTAGAAAAACCATGCCGGTATGAATAGTAATATTACTATTTCATATCCCCCAATTAATCCTTCTTAATCTAACTGATGTACTTTTTATACCAGCATTTTAATTGTTCTATTCCCGAGAGTTTTATATCTTCCTTTAATCTAGAATAATGTTCATAAATACATAATAAAATTATCCATGTATATATCAAAATATGACAACCAAATTATTTAAGTAGTATAAAGTCTACATGTTTATATCACTTTCCATTAAATTTACCTTGCAACCATTAAATCTGTTTAATTAATATCTTGAGTTATGTTATCCATTAATTAATATCTTCAGTTATATTATCCATTAATTAAAGACCAATAAATTAAGGTTCATAATGAAAGAGGTTACAAACACCATGATTGTCGGATGTCTATTGCTAGGATGAGATTGGGATGGTCGGATCACTCATTTGTCCCTAAAAATGTTATCTGGACGTCGGTACTCAAAAACCCATGCTGTTTTGTATTATAGATGACTCTATAAATACTAAGTATCCATACTTTAGTTTTGTTTAATATATTCTTCTTTTTAAACAAACTATAGTACCCTATAATAGTACTTAGCTTCTTTACACTCTTTCATGTGTTTTGTGTGGTCTATGTAAGCGTGTGTAGAGTGCGTGTGCCTATGGTTTGTGTGTGGTCATTTATAGTCTCTTCTCACTCTGTCATTGGACAACTGAATTGTATTTTTTAATTTTCATTTTCAATAGCTTTTCTGCTATCTTGGTATCATACTGAGAAAGCTTTTCTTTCTCAGGGTTTATCGATCCTTCATGGATTAATTCCTTTTCTCCGAGATTTCTTTATTTTCTTTTCCATAGCTCATTTCTTTCTTTGTGTTTTTACCTAATCTGAGGTATTTATTTTCTCTGAGACCTTTAATTTCTAATGGCTCAACGCACCTTTGCGCAAATTCCCTTCAATCAACTTCTTAACATCATCTCTTTTAAGCTTACTGATAACAATTATCTCACTTGGAAGTCTTTAGTTCTTGCGTTGTTCAACAAATTTCGTGTTACTGGTTACCTTGAGGGATCTACAGTATGTCCTCCTTAATTTACTTCTCGCAATCACCAAAACAATGACATCGTCAATCCGGCTTACACAACCTGCCAAGATGAGGATTCGACAATCATTTTACTCCTTAATTCACTAATTTCAGATGCGGTTCTTTCTTATGTGGCTGGTGCTAAATCTGCATATGAATTATGGACCAATCTATCGGCAAGGATTGCTCAAGCTTCTGCAACTCATGTTATTCAATTACGTACACAGCTTCAATCTATCAAATTGGGTAATGACTCCATACAATCATATCTCAATTCTATTAAGAAAATTGTTGATGTTTTAGCTGCTGCTGGATCAATTGTTAATGATGCTAAATGTGTTGTTATCACTTTATCTGGTTTGACTTCTGCCTATGATTCCTTTGCTACATCCATCAGACTAAGATCTCCTCCAGTAACCTGTGTTGAACTACATAATTTGTTGTTAAGTGAGGAAGTTATTGTTTCATCCAAGCATGCCTCCCTAGTTGCTGAATCTGAGAAAAAAGCCTTTTATTCTCAGTCTAGGGCTCCCTTATCTAATTATAATTTTAGTTATGTGGCTCCTCCTTTTAGAGGTGGTTATAATTCAGCTCCTAGAGGTAGAAGAACTCATAATTATGGACATATAGGTGGTTCTAATTTTGGTCCCAGACCTGCTACACAATTTGCTTCTGTGCCTCTACCTTCTTCATTGAAACAACCTCCCTGTCATATTTGTAAATAGGATGGCCATCTTGCTCCTGAGTGCTCCAATCGCCTTAATTTTACTTATCAAGGTACACAACCTCTAGACAATCTTCATGCTATGTTAGCCGCTGCTAATATTTTTGGTGAAAATCCTTGGTATGCTGATAGTGGAGCAAACCAACATATCTCTACAACTACTTCTCCTGTTGAAGATTACACTAACTATGATGGTTATGATTACATTCAAACAACAAATGTTGAAGGTATGTCCATCTCTAATGTTGGAAATTCTATTATACATTCTCCTTCTAGACAGTTTAATCTTCAACATATACTTCATGTCCCTCAAGCATCAACAAATCTTCTCTCAGTTCACAAATTCACCTCTGATAATCATTGCACTATAAAATTCTCCTCTACTATTTACACTGTGCAGGATCTTCAAACTGGGGAGATTCTGTTACAGGGCCCTCACAATAATGGACTCTATCCAATCAATTTTCATCAATCTCTTCATGCTTTTCATGCTAAAAGTGTGTCTTCTACCATCTGGCACCACAAACTTGCTCACCCATCTTTTCAGGTTTTACAAATAGTCTGTAATACCTTATCTATCAAAAATGTAGTTTAGTCACCTATTTTTTGTGAGTGTTTTCAATTGGGCAAGTCTCATAAACAACCTTTTCTTGTTTCTTCCAGTTTTACTACTAGTCCACTAGAACTTCTTCACATGGATCTTTGGGGTCCCTCTCCTGTTGCTTCAAACAGTGGTTATTTATACTATGTGAACATCCTTGATGATTATACTAAGTTTTGTTGGTTGTTTCCTCTTTATGTCAAATCTGATTTTAAGACCATATTCTTCAACTTTAAATCTTCTATTGAAAATGATCTTTGTCATAAAATTGCAACCATCAGAACTGATGGTGGTGGAGAGTTCATTAATACTGAATTGGCTAGTTTCACTTCTTCACATGGCATTAAGCATGAAGTAACCTGTTCTCACACCTCTTAGCAGAATGGTGTTGCTGAAGCCAAACATAGACACATACTTGATGTAGGCAGAACCTTTCTCATTCAAGCCAACCTTCCTGAATCTTTTTGGGTAGACTCATTCATGAATGCCAACTATATTCTTAATAGATTACCCACTAGATCCATTGGATTCAAGACTCCTTTTAAGATGCTTTTTCAAAGAAAGCCTGATTATCACTTTTTCAGAAGTTTTGGCTGTGCATTCTACCCATGGCTAAGGCCTTATGCTTCCAACAAATTAGCACCTAAGAGTGTTTCTTGTGTTTTCCTTGGCTATAGTAAAAACCAAAAAGGCTATAGGTGTTTGGAACCTGTAAGTGGAAGAGTTTATGAATCTAGACATGTGGTTTTCAATGAAGCTGCTTTTCCTTACTCATCTTTACTCTCTAAGCCACAACCTACTCACACTGCTCTCACTCAAGATGCCTTTACATCTGAATCATCTTCAACTTCTCTTGAATCTCAGCCCATTTTAGTATCCAATATTGAGCCACCACCTACTGTTTCTTCATCTTCACTGCCTAAGTCTATCACCCCTGCTGTTTCCAATGCTCATTCTATGCAAACTCGGGGTAAATCTGGTATCTCAGTACCCAAAGTATACCTAGAATCTCATCATCCTCTTTCACCTACACTTATTGCCAAGGCTCTTCCAATCACTCCCACTTGTTTTACCTCTGCTAACAAAATTCCAGACTGGAGAGTTTCTATGATTGATGAGCATAAGGCTGTACAAGATACTGGTACTTGGACTAAAATGCCCTTACCTCATGGTCATCATGTAATTGGTTGTAAATGGGTATACAAAATTAAGTATAAGGCAGATGGCACTATAGACAAGCTTAAATACAGGCTTGTAGCCAAAGGGTTTCACCAGAAACCTGGTTTGGATTACAATGAAACTTTTTCTCCTATTTCTAACCTACAACCATTAGACTTATCATTTCATTGGCAGCTCATTACAGTTGGAAGATTACTCAGTTGGATGTGAGGAATGCATTTCTCCATGGTGACTTACAAGAAGAGGTGTACATGACTCAACCACCTGGGTTTATTGATCCTGATCATCCAGACTATGTCTGCAAATTACACAATTCCCTCTATGGCCTCAAGCAAGCTCCTAGAGCATGGTATGCCAAACTGCACTCTGTTCTTATTTCTCTTGGATTTGTTGCTTCTGCTGCTGACAATTCCATGTTTGTGCAAATTCAAGGGAAGTTCATAACTATTGTTCTAGTCTATGTTGATGACATCTTATTGACTGGAAACTCAGTTGCCTTATGCTATACACTGCTCAATACTCTATCCCAACAATTTCCTGTCAATGACTTGGGAGCTTTACATTTTTTCTTAGGGCTTGAAGTTAAGAGAAATTCCACTGGGCTATTTATGTGCCACACCAAATATGCTCTTGATTTTCTTGCAAAATTCAACATGGTTGATGCCAAGCCATGCTCTTCTCCTGCTTCTTTTTCTCAGAAGTTAAGCAGTTCAGATGGTGATCCCCTTGACAACCCAACTAAGTACAAGTCTTTGGTTGGAGCTATGCAATATTTAACATGGACTAGGCCTGAGCTAGCTTATTCTATAAATCAGGTCTGTCAATTCATGCACAAACCTACTTCTGTTCATTTTGTAGCTGCTAAGAGGATACTCAGATATGTTAAAGGGACTCTAGATCATGGATTATTCTTCTCCAAAGGTCTCCAAATGCTTCAAGGTTTTAGTGATGCCGATTGGGCAGGCTCCCCTGATGACAGAAGATCCACTACAGGCTTCTGCATTTTCTTTGGCAACAACCCTATATCTTGGACATCCAAAAAGCAAGCTACTGTTGCCAGGTCTTCCACTGAAGCTGAGTACATGGCTCTTGCTCAGGCTGCAGCTGAACTTGTATGGATTTGTCAACTACTTCAAGACTTGCACATTTTTCTACCTGTGCCACCTCACTTATCCTGTGATAACAACAGTGCTCTAGCTCTTGCTTCTAATCCAGTTTTTCACAGTAAGATGAAACACATGGCTTTAGATTTTCATTTTGTCAGAGAATTGGTGCAAGCTAAAGATTTGAAGGTCTCCTACATCTCCACACTGGATCAAATTGCTGACATCTTAACTAAAGGCTTACATGGCCCAAGATTTTCTCTGTTAAAGGACAAGCTGTGTTTGTTTGGTCTTTCTCACCTCAAACAGCTCAGCTTGAGGGGGGGTAATAGTACTTAGCTTCTTTACACTCAGTCAACACTCTTTCATGTGTTTTGTGTGGTCTATGTAAGCGTGTGTAGAGTGCGTGTGCCTATGGTTTGTGTGTGGTCATTTATAGTCTCTTCTCACTCTGTCATTGGAAAACTGAATTGCATTTTTTATTTTTCATTTTCAATAAATTTTCTGCTATCTCCCTAACTATGTTCGGTTTTAGGAAAAGTTATTTCTGGTCTGAACTATTGAGAAAGATCGTCCAACTCTTTTTTTTTTCCTCGGCAAAGATCGTCCAACTCTGCCCGACATAATATTATAGGATTGGACAACCTACATATACGTAGATGGAATGGACACAGGTGCTATACTGCTATCATAAAAATCTGTTGGATTTTGAACCAAAGACGGACCCAAAATTGTAATTTATCGCATTTTTACCTGGGCTATATAAATATCAATCCTCCATAAAGAAAGGTACATATTAGCACAGGTTAGCACTTTCATAAGTGTTTCCCTGTTTCGGGATGGACACTGGAAAAAACTATAAAATCTATTGGACACCCAAAACTCCAGAGGATTATGACAGGGGATTTCTTAATTATCGAGAGGTAGTTTTGTAAACTTCTTGAAAGACATGGGAAACTCTAACACCCTTGAAACAAAGCTATCTCCATCAACATTCGGTTAGTGATCTTATCCTCCAGAACAAAGGATATTGTAGTCAGGGTAATATCGATTATTTTTATTTTTAGATGGGCTAATGTGGTCTGTGTCTGTGAGTGGCCTACAGATAGTGTAAGTAGTCTTCTTCCACGCTGCTGTCTGCGCCCACTTGTAATTCATTTATGTTATTTCATTATATAAATAGGAACTTGTACATGTAAATCACAACAACAATTGAATACAATGTAGTCTATTACCGTTCTCACATGTTCCATGGCTATTTCTACCATGGTATCAGAGCCATGAAACCAATCTCGTCACTTCCCGCTGCAAATCAATTTCAGAGCCAAGTAGTATCCTTCTCCGCTGCAAACCAAGATCGACCTGAAATCCATTTCCGCTGCAAAACAAACCATTTATCATCATTCCTTCATTCCCTGTCTTGGTTCACAACCCGAGTTATATCGTCCATGAACCAGCCAACTCCTCCGTCGAGAACCAGCAGCTCCATTATTCTTTGTTCACCAAACACCAACGCCTCTGCTATGCCAGCAAACTTTCCCGAGCAGAAAATATTATCAGCGAGTTTCTCCACGTTCTTGTCTGCCATCAGTCTCGGCAGAAACCATTCCTTCCTCCTCTGATATTCGGACTCCAACTGCATCTCTAACTCTTCACCATTTCCGTCACCTGACTGCCAATGATAGCAGCAAGCTCGAGCTCCATCGAACATCGTCCTTCATTCATGTCAGCACCAAGACTCCTTCATCATGACGAGCTTCTCTGTTACGTCCATTACCAGCGTCAATGCCTATCACATCACTTCTTTATTGCGGCAACAACTCGAGCAACATATCCATGCCATCGAACAACTCCAATGGCAGCAAAACTCTAGCTCAACCCGAGTAGCAACCACTGTCATGCCCATCACATCACTTCTCCTTTTTTTTTTGATTCACAACCCGAGCTCTGAGCAGCTCCATCTTCATGGCCGATAGCTCCATCAACCACCACCAACGGCTCATCACATCCCCATCGTTCATCATCAGCTCCAACTCCGTTCTCCGACCATGCATGACCGTCGATGCTCGTCTGCAGTTCGATCCATCCCGTCGATCACTCCTCCATTGCTCACGGTTTTCCTGCCAATAGCCTCGTTGAGCTCCAACAATGGCAGTAACCATGTACCGTTCCATGCTCGAGCTGTTTCTTCCTGGCCGGTGATGATCATCGCCCTTCTCTGCCATGTTCCAAACCCACTGTTGAGATGTGTTCCTCATCAGTCCATTATCACGAGCTTCTCTGGGCAACTCGATCTCGTCATAGTGCCGTCGTGATGGTTTTGGTTGAGGTCGAACTCCGACGTCCAAACTCCGACAACAATCTCCGTCGTCCAAACTTCAGCAACGCTGTCAAGTCTCAGTTGGTCTTAATCCCAGCTCGAGTATATACTCATCATCGTCCTCCGATCATGAAGTCTCATCGTCCATGGTAAATAATTCATCATAGTTCCATTACATCACCGAGATAGCATCACGGAACCTCGCTGCCATTATCACAACTTCCACTTCACTTCTTCCGGCCAACTTCATTGATCACCATTACATACATGATACATCCTTATTTTCTCAGAACAACCAAACGAGTTCAGTTGAAGAAGATGTTATTGGCAGCACATATCTTCAGTCAAGTGTCAGTCTTGGAGGACTGACAGTTTAGTTCCGACTCATTTCTTGTGTTAGTTCTGACTCCAATCAAGTATCAGTGGTTTTCATACCACCCAGTATCAGTATGTCCGTGGTTTCCGTACCACTCAGTATCAGTATGTCCGTGGTTTCCGTACCACTCAGTATCCGCCAGTGTTCATCCGTGACTTCCGTGCCACTCATTCAGTGTTTCGGCATGGGCAGCAATTCGTAGGACACAATCCGCGTGCAACCACAATTGGCGGTCCGCAATCCGTGTGCTACAATTCATGCTTCAGTACTTCCACCTATAGTTTCACCATCATCCGCACCAGTAGTCCCGCCAAGATCGTTCAAGTTGTACACTTCATTTCTGTCCATGTTCAACTTGAGGGGGGGGTGTTGAAATATACGGTCCCATATCTCAGCCATGCTCACCCATACTCTCCCATACACCGCCCATGCTTGTATATTATATTTCACCCGCTCTCCCACGCTGTCTCCCACACTCACACTTGCTTTCGGCTACTTTCGGCTACCCACCATTTCGGCTACTTTCGGCTACCCACCATTTGTTGTTGTCTTGCTGTCAGCTCTCCACGCCTGCTCTTTTCTCCACGCCTGATGACAACTCACTCACGCTCGTTGTCTTTTACTGTCTGCTTTGTATTCTTCCCACACAGTCTTCTTCCACGCTGCTGTCTGCGCCCACTTGTAATTCATTTATGTTATTTCATTCTATAAATAGGAACTTGTACATGTAAATCACAACAACAATTGAATACAATGTAGTCTATTACCGTTCTCACATGTTCCATGGCTATTTCTATCATAAGTAATTACAATGTCTAGGGATCGAACCCCTTCTCTTCAAATAGGGATCATGGGATGGGCACTGGATGGTTCTCTATGTGCAAAGACATTCGATAATTTCAATTTGCTATAGTTGTACTCTACAAGTAAAATAAAATAACATGGATTTATAAATCAAAATATAGGTGATCTGTTTTTATCCATGAGATGCTAATAATAATTAGCAAAAAAAATATTCTTTTATTTGATCATATGTCTCTTATAAATTAGAGAACATGTATTTGCCTGATCATGACACTGGCCATTTATACAGCAAATCAGCCTCCCCACTTTTACTGAAACCATATATACTATCCGATCGAAAATCATATCGACAGCAATATCCACATCTAGGGTGATCCCTTTTAGTTTTGAAAATTTGAAATCCTTCACGTCTTTGCTTACCATTTTCATCGACCCACCAAAAATTACACCAGTAAAGTGTTGTATCAAAAAAATTGATAAAAAACCTAAATCTCCAAGAGTCTTTAGAAGCCAGACTATGTTCTCCAAGATCCTCATCTCCAGATTTGCAATGAAAGGTAAGCGTTGTATTTGGAGATATGTCATTCTTAATGACTACTTCTGTTTTCTCATTATACCATCCGAGGCCATCTGTTACCGATGAAAACCAATATAATATCGTTAAAACAACAAGAAAGAGTTTACCTTTAGTGAAGAAACGAGCCATTGTTTGTAGTAGGTTCTTTTTGTGTGTGACAGAAATTCATTCATGTATATATATATATATATATATATTGTGTTTTGGTGCTTGACCCATAAAGGAAAAGAATAAACATAATTCATTTTTCAATTGCGGCAGATTTGACAGTAATTAATACTATATGGAAAATATAATAATGATTACAAGGATTGATCTTGATAAGGGTTACAAACTTACATATAATATACAACCAGGCATTTATGAAAATATATTCTATGAATGAATAATAATTCATTTATGACTATATATTTGGTCCTATTAATTAGCCTCTAGTCTCGTAGCGAGTTTGGATGCTTATCTAGAAATAACTTCCGAGTTCTAAAAGTCCAAAAGATAGAAGTTAATTTGGAGGAAAAATTTATTTCTAGAAGTAAAAAATTACCTTTTATGAAGTAAAATATTTTTGCTTTTGGCCTCTGCTTTTGATATCCAAACGACGGTATAGAAAGACATTATCATCATCTAATGTGGTTATTATTATCATAACGCTATGAAAAATCATTGGAAAAGTAACTGGTAAAAAGTGTTGGGTAAATTTTGCTCTGGACAAGTAAAATGGGGCAAGAGGTTGAATAAAAAAGGGTTCCATAACATGTTTGTATGACATCCATTATGGTTCCTCTAAGGCCACCTACAATCCAAAGGGTATATACACTCTTTTGGAACTTATATACATACATACGTACAAGAGTTGATCACAAGATGCAAGTGAATGACATTAATGAACAAGAATCACATTCTCAACTGCCCCTAGCTATTCACATGAACTCCAACACCAACAACAATACTATAACAAGGAACTGTTCTGCAAAGATTAGTATCACCCATCAAAAAAATCTAAAATTTCTTCATATGGCACTCTATCATCAACATCATCAACAAGATGAACAAGAAAACCGAAAAATTTCATCATACCCACTTGACCAAACATCTTACAAGATTCTCCAAGTGATTGGAACCGGCGTAAGTGCAACAGTCTACAAAGCGGCATGTCTTCCAATAAACTCGTCAGTTGTAGCAATAAAAGCCATAGATCTTGAACGTTCTCGAGCAAATTTCGATGATGTTCGACGTGAAGCTAAAGCTATGGCACTTTTATCTCATCCAAACATACTTAAAGCTCATTGTTCATTTACAGTTAATCATCATCTTTGGGTTGTTATGCCATTTATGTCAGCTGGTTCTCTTCATTCTATCATCTCATCTTCTTTCCCTGATGGACTTAACGAAGCTGCGATCGCTGTTGTTCTTAAAGAGACGTTAAACGCTCTTCTATACTTACATGATCAAGGTCATCTTCATAGAGATATTAAAGCCGGTAACATATTAGTCGATTCCGATGGTTCTGTGAAACTCGCAGATTTTGGTGTTTCTGCTTCAATTTATGAACCGAATTCTTCCTATACATCTCATTCTTCGTCTTCCTCGAATTTGATGTTTAATGAAGTTGCTGGTACACCTTACTGGATGGCACCAGAAGTGATTCATTCTCATGTTGGGTATAGTTTTAAAGCCGATATATGGTCGTTCGGCATTACTGCATTAGAACTTGCTCATGGTAGACCTCCATTATCTCATCTTCCGCCATGGAAATCTTTGTTCATGCGGATTACAAACGGGTTACGGTTATCGGATTACAGCGAACCCAACAAGATGGTGAATAACAATAAGATTAAGAAGAAGTTTTCGAAGAACTTTAGAGATATGGTTGCTTCTTGTTTGGCTCAAGATCCATATAAGAGACCTACAGCCGAGAAGTTGCTCAAACATCCTTTCTTCAAGAACTGTACTAAGAGTGTTGATTTCCTTGTTAAGAATATGTTACAAGGTTTACCAACTGTTGAAGAACGGTACAGAGAAGAAAGTGTGAGGTTTCGTCGTGCGATACCCTCTGTAGATATCGATGAACAACCGCGTGTAACGGATCAACAACACGAAGATACGGATGATGAGGATGATTCTTTGGTGGTTAAACATAGAAGGATTAGTGGGTGGAACTTCAATGAGAATGTCTTAGAGTTATATCCTGTTTTCCCTACTGATACTCCTCAAGAACTTTCATCATCAACGTCATCATCATCTTCGTCTTCAGAGATTACAAGTCATAGTGACGATGAAAACAGAGAAAAACAGGTGAAAACAGAGGAAAACAGAGAAATACAGGAAACAAGTGCTGTTGATGTTGAGAATGAAAATGTTTTGGTGAAACAATTATCTATAAGTGATCATGAGTATTCAACAACATCTTCGTCGACTACGATAACAATGGTGGATGTTGCACCATTGATACCAAATCTTGAGACTTTAATGGATAGTCTTGATATTGAAAGAAAAATGGTGTCTAATTTATTGAACCAGATACGAACAAGATCGTCACCGGAATCTTTGAATGCTGTCGGTGGTGACGATGAATATCAAATGCGACGTGAAGAGAAATTGCATGAAATGGTTAGGAAATTGAGCTTTGAATTGCACCAAGAAAAGAAGAAATGTTATCAGTTGGAATTGGAGTTGGAATCACTGAGGAACCGAGTCACCAACTCGGGTTCACAAGAAATATCCAAAAATTAATTGCATTAGTTGGTTCTTGTTGTTTTCAAACTTTAGTATTTGAACACTTGTACTATATTTCAGAAAACGCCAAAGTGTTCATCGTATTTACGTATGGTTATATAACTTATATTTGGTTAACCTTTCAAGATAAATGAAGGTCTGAATGTTTGATGTTTAAAATGGCGCGAGTAAATAAATCATATCATTCACACTGAAAGGATTAATAAACATGCAAGTTGCCAATAATTTTCAGTTAGCAAGAAAAAGAACAAGCACGTAGAAAAGTATATGCTGTTTTTGTTTACTCATTTCGATTAATATTTAGCAATGAACATAAAAAAAATTCGTATTCCAGAGAAAACATCAATAATAAATGGGCTATGATACATCCACCGAAGGTGGACACCGAGCTGTGCACCAAGAGGGGATTCGACCGCCTCAAGGTCACCCTCTCTACTTTGGGACAGGTGGTGGGGCATGAATGGGCCCCACCACTCTCTCACACGGTACACACGCTCGGTACATTTCCTTCGGTTAATATAACATTTTCGATAATAAATCTATCAAACACTCCTATTTCCAAAAAAAAAAAAAAAGTCAATAAAAAAGAAGCATATACTAAAAAAAGTTGAGGATATCGTACCAATGCACTTTAGCTTAAATGGAAAAATCTAACGGTGGACTAAATGGGTGTACCAATTTGGCGGACTAATTTTCTGCACCGTTGAATTAGGATATTAGGGTCCCATTAGTAATTTTAAAAACCCACCCCTATAGATGGTGGAGGGGTGGCCACTTCATGGTCCACCATTGGTACACCACCCATTGATCCACTCCTAGACGCTCCCAGCTTAAATCTATTAAACCTTATATAGTCGCTACGTACTTAATCATGAACTGGTCGTTTGACGTCTAAAGGCATAACATTACTTTCTCCCAAGGCTTCCAAAGAAACAAAATTATTGATGTGTGATGGATTACAATAATTTTTGATAAAGAAGAATATATTAAGAAGAAAAAACAGAACTCTTTTACAAGAAATAAAAGAGCGGAAAGCAGAAAAACCAAAAGTTATTGTATAAACAAGGTTTATGCATGAACCACCATTTCTAATTTCTAGAACAACTAGACATATCTTTGGTCAAGAAAAACAACTAAGATTAGAATAAGATTTTAGCTAGCAAAATTTGAATTGTAAACTCTTTTGTATTTCCTATTTCACCTACCCTATATTGAGGTTATAAATAGCCATTCTTAGTTGTTTGTATGTGATACAAGAAGAAATACAATTGGAGATAGAACTCTCATGCTATCCTTCCATCTTTCTTTCATTCTTCTATTATTTGCTTACATTAACAATTCTAGTAAGTAAGAAGGTAATAATATAACACGTTATCAGCACGAATTGCTCTGTGGTGATCGAAGCGTTAGGTGACGATACGGAAAAAGATAATTCTCTTCAACTCTTGCATATTTAATTCAACTATTTCTAAGTAGTTTTATGCATACAATTTTTATTATGTCTAACTTTGTTTCCTATTTTGATTAGGACTTGTTAAAGAGAGAGTTAGACATATTACCGTATTTGTATGTGCTATTTGGAGCACTTGAAATACACAGTATATGAAGAGATATCCAAAATTGGTACGTATTACCAACGACTCATATTTGTGATGCTATTCGATTTTCGAATTTAGCCAAATATTTGAGTTTTGCAGCGTTTTATTATTTTCCTCCTTAGACAACCTACAGAAGGTTTTTCCGCGTCCTTTTGGATAGCGTAGAAAATAAAATTTTCATTTGTTGGTACACCAATGATTTTTGGTGTTAATGGTTTTAATATCGACAGAGCAAGGAATTATTGCATCCTTGGGGATAGCAAAATTTTAATATTCCTTTGCTATAATAATCTCTGGAATTCAAAGTCGTTCCACTTAAGGTCGGAATGCGATGAAAAATGGACACCGGATTAACACGGTTAGCCAGTCTCTATCAGCGGTCCTTGAAATAAGCTGCAATTGATATTGAGACAATTTCTTTTAAGAAATAAAGAATGTGTTCATATTTCAACTTTGATAAATTAATATTTCGTCGAGTCTAATGGACGGAATTGGAGATTTGTCGGTATTATTTCACCATTGATATTAGTGGAAAATAGTTCGGCTTGATTTTAGAGAAGATATATGCACCGTATATAATATAGTGGTGAGCAATAAGGAGAGTTGCATATTTTGCGCCCTTATGTGTTCCTGCTAGTTTTACGGCGTGCATTATATGCGCCAATTATATGCATCGACTAGCTTTAAAGAGCTACTACTTAATTTTCATTTTGTATATGTTGTGTCAACAACATCGAGTGCTGCAAATGTTAACTGCGCCTCGTAGATATACAAACGTCGAGCGATAATGAGTGTTGCATTTTTTGTAAATGATATTTAGAGTTAATATCATGTCTTCTCGTCGCTTGAGCTATTACCTAAAATCTTGAATTTGGTGAATTAAATTTGCAACAGTACCTATGCAAATAAGTTTATATTTGGCAAAGAAGGAAAATACAATTGTGGTAGGCATATTTTTGAATATGGAAACCACAATAGTTCTCGGGTTTTAAGAACCTGATGAGCACCGTACCACTAGAAGTGGAGAAATACGGGACGGTAGCATAATGATTGGTTTGAATAAATCCATCTTTGAACTTGGTAGAGCTCTGCTATCGTTGTGACATAAAAGACACGAAACATGCATTTGAAATGTTGTTTATTATTGTTGATCTCTATCGGTCGTCTTGGCAGGACTGGGACTGATATTGAGATAGTGTCTATGTTCACAAAATTTAATATACAGTTTATCATTGATTTTACAAGGAAATGTAAATTATTTAATTTATTCCATTGACAAGAACGAGAGAGGAAACCTGATCAGTCACCTCTCCTGGGTTGCATGTTATTGTTATTTTTCTGCACCCAGTTGCTCTCTTGAAAGGTAGAGTAATACGGAACTAGATATTCCGTTGATGAGACATTCCCGCCTAAGGATCAGGGGGAGAATCGTCGACGATATTGGTTAATTCCAATTGTGTCTCATCTAAATTCTCACACCGAGAAATGCCTGAGGTGTTGGAGATTACTCTGTTGCTATATTTTGCAAGAGTATGCTTGCTTGATTCGGCATATATTAAAGTCCTTGCAAGGCTTGCCATGTAATCGCAGCGATTATTTCGTCTAGAAATATGCTTGGAAGCATAGACGAAAACCTCTAATCTTGAGGTATGCCAATCTAATCAAATAACGTTCATATTCTCTTTGAGTTATGAGTTGATATATCTCCCGACGAGGACCATATCCATAAAAGATGCATTGATATCTCATGGCAAGGAATATCTGCATGTTGAAACTTGGTACCAATGGATTATGGTATCCTCATACTCCGGAGAATGATATAAGATCGTTTATTAACTGATTAATAACTTGGTTGTCGATAATGTTTAGAGTAGCTACTAAAATCTTTGTGGATATATATCCCATTTGCAAAGGAATTATCGACAAAGTTCATATGATTGGCAGATATGGATCTCAGTCCATATTGAGTTGTTCTATCACTTGTGTTTGCTTTCAGGATCTCAGTCCTAGCATCCACGAATTTTAGTTCGAAAGCTGATGCTTATAAGAAAGCATAATGAGAGAATTAAGGTCGCTTGTTATATAGCGATAACCTTGACAACGAGTTTCCACAGACACTAACCAGGTTCACGGTAGTATGGTCTGGTAGTCATGCATGACTCAACATATCACCTGGATGATAACCGTGTATCTATACTCGTATAAATTTTCAAAGAAACTCTTGTTTGTCAATCATTGATGTTGTATCATCCTAGTGATGTCTTTGAGCATTGATGGTTTGATGTTCTTGTGTATTTTGAACTTATTACTCATAAAAACATTGTCATGTTTTCTGTTTGAGACATGCTATATTCCACTGATATTAATATTCTACTACAAGATTTGCAAATATGATGAGAAAGTCTTCCCGACGTTAGGGGAGGAAAGGCTATCGCCTGAAAAACGGCGTAAAGTATCCTGGTTTGTACAAAGATAAACCAGGACGCATCTCATTTGGATGTTTTCAGCAATGAAAGACATGAAGAAGATTTAATATCTTCAGGAATTTCAAATCAAGTTGCTTCATGAGAAGCGGTGAGTGTAGTAGCTAGTGTGTCATTTAAAACACACCTTGAGCGTGGATGACTAGTTAATTTAAAATATTCTACGCCTCCTAAATGGAATAACCAGTCACAATCATTGAAAGATAGTACTCTTAAAGAGACTATTAGTGGAAGATCTAATTTATCTGAATATAGTTCTCTTAACAAGAGAATGTCTCTGCAAAGTCCGTGGAACCTCAAAATGAGAGGATTTCCTTAAGTCATGCATGAATTAGAGAAATTTGTGATAGTAATCCAATGATTGTTGATGATATCGTCAAAGTATCCACTGATACTGCCATAGATGATGTTGGTGTTGAACCACTCTCTATAAGAATGTCATCAAATGAATGATTGGTTTTAACGGGAATGGAGAGATTCAAGCAGAATAATAATTTCTCATAAAATGCATGGTTTGGTACTACCACCAGATCACTCGATGATGTGAGCTATTCTTGGCCACAAATAGGTATTTGCAGTTCCGACACCCGATAATGTAACCCTTAGTGGATACAGGTGGGTGTATGTGCATAATTAGAAAAATAAAGTCAACTAATGGCACAAAGTCTTTTACAGGAACCTGAGATGGATTTCTTTGTAACATATTCCCTATTATGGATGCAACTACCTCTTTGGTATTTGTCTAGAAGTCTTTTAAGGACTCAGCCTGCATCTAGAGGATGTGGTTATTGTAAATCTGTGTGAAAATATGATATAGATAACCGCAGAAAAATTCCTGAAGTTTTTCACCTATCAGTAGAATTACCATATCATATGCATTTTCCCTATAAAGACGAACATGGTCAATCGTCTAAGTGAATGCTTATTATCCAGGGATATGTGGACCATATTATGTGCTCATATACTGTGCATTTACTAGATTTGATGTATACAACATCTACCTTATTGGAACTTCTGAAGAATTATCCAAAGCACAAAAATGCTTAAAGCAGAAGTTCGAGATGAAAATATCGGTAAAACAAGGTCTCAATATGTTAGTTGAGCATTATAGCTTGAAGTCTTTTAATTTCGTCAACCTTAAAGGTTTAGACATGTTTAAATGGACAAGATGATATTGTTTCAGTCATTCGATCTCTTACAAAATTGATCGATCTACATCTAAACAAAGAATATGTGTCACTCTGTGGTTTGTATTACACAAAGATGTGTAAATGGTATATTAGCTGAAATATGATATAGATACATGATGTTGGGTTTGTAGTAAACATGTAAGTCTGGCTGTGCCCAATACCAATATCGAGACATTGGTCCGAAAAAGGTCTCCCCTCATCTTCGTGGTACCATTAAGCTTGATCTTTTGCTTAAAGGATCGCTAGATGTCTCCCACATAGAAAAGCTAATCAGGTTGTTTAAGTTTTGATTTTTGACAGGGTCGTTGAAGCATCTAAATATTTTCCTAGCTAAAGGTCTTGTAAAAGAGGAGATTTTTATCCTCCGAGAAATTATGATTGTTCAGACAGCTAGTAGAGAATATATATAAAAGGCTGGCTCAACCAGATGATCATTAAGAAATTGCACAGAGGAAAGTCAGACTGATTTTCTCAACTAAAGAAAGCTGGAGCTGTTGAAGACTTTAAAGGGTGGTTCGGAACTCTAAGAAGTACTACCGGGAATAATGATCAACCGAGAAGGCTTCTCATCAGGGGGAGTAAAGCCATGGAAGACTATGGATATGGGCATATTGGACATTACGTCGTGTACTCTTTTTCCTTAGTCAAGGTTTTGTCCCACTGGGTTTTCCTTGTCAAGGTTTTAATGAGGCATGCGAGTCCACTGCTATCCGCAGTTTGACGTATTGTACTCTTTTTCCTTCATCCTGGCTTTTATCCTTCTGGTTTTTTCTGGGCAAGTTTTTAACGAGGCAATATCTGCGGATTTATCATTGTTCTGAGAACTCATATTTTCCTACGTTCAGGTTTTGTCCCTCTGGGTTTTCCTGGCGAGGTTTTTAATGAGATAACAATATTAGAACGGTGATCATCATCTAAAGAGGTGTATATATCCATAGATTTTCTTAAAATGCGGTTACCTGATAACTGCACGTATTATTTGATTCAAGCGCTCAGGTTTTGTCCCAAGCGGTTTTCCTGGCGCAGGCGTTCAGGTTTTGTCCTAAGTGGTTCTCCTGACGCAACTTTGACAGAGGAAGCATTTCATGACGATGACCAATCTCACTACAAGTTCAGGTTTTTCCTAAATGGTTTTCCTGACACGGTTTCGGCAACGGGAGAAAATTCGTGACAACCATCATCACTTTAAAGCTCCAAGAGTTTTACTATTTTTCCTTCGACCAATTTTTATCCCACCCCCGCTCAGTTGGATTTTTCATCTACAACTGGGGTTTTACAAAGGTTTTAACAAGGAAACAAAATTTCTCCTCCTTAAGCTCAGGATTTTCCCACCAAAATATGATGATGAAAAATAATGTTAGAGGGAGATTGAACATGACCAGCTCATCAACCATCCTTACAGTTCAAAATTTTATAAGTGTTGTTGAAGTAAAAATATCAAGAAAAATGAAGCTTTATTAGAAATGATGGTCCACAAGGTTTATGCAAAACCATTTTTTCTAGAACAATTGGTTGACAACAACTAGACATATCTTTGGTCAAGAAAACAACTGATTAGAATAAGATTTTAGCCAAAATTTGAATTTTCTTGGGGAGTATTGTATAAAGCATTCTTAGTTGTTTATGCATTTTTATGAACCACCATTTCTAATTTATAGAATTAAAGAATCAATTCTAGAAGTATTGAAGGTAATGCATATCTTTTCGGTTTCACAATTTTTTCAAAAATAGGTCAAGAAAAAAACTAAGATTAGAATAAGATTTTAGCTAGCAAAATTTGAATTGTAAACACTTTTGTATTTCCTATTTCACCTACCCTATATTGAGGTTATAAATAGCCATTCTTAGTTGGTTGTATGTGATACAAGAAGAAATACAATTGGAGATAGAACTCTCATGCTATCCTTCCATCTTTCTTTCATTCTTCTATTATTTGCTTACATTAACAATTCTAGTAAGTATGAAGGTAACAATATAACAAAAGTAAAATAAATTACAATGTTATGAGAAAATAAAATCCCAATTGAGCATAAGCCTGTTAAAATGACCCTGAATGCTAGGTTTGAAGAGAGCGGACCAAGAGATAACCAAAGCTCGAGCATTATGACTGACATGTTCTACATCCGTTACTTTTTCGTCAAACATTCTTCCATTTCTTTCGTTCCAAATTGTCCATAGGGCAGCTGCGGGAATAAGATTCCAGATTGATTTATCAATATCAGGAAACCTTAATGATGGCCATGTTTGCATTAAAGTGAGAGATGAGTTGGGCCAAACAACATTGATACCAGCAGAAGGAAGCAAGCAATTCCAAATTCTCCTCGAAAAAGAGCACTCAAGTAGTAGATGTTGGGAAGTTTCTTCATCATCACAACACAGTAGACATTTGTTTACATGAAAGTAACCCCATTGCACAAATTTGTCAGTGGTGATAATCCTGTCGTGTGCGGCTAGCCAAATGAAAAAGTTGATTTTTAGAGGCACTTTGTGGTTCCAGATCGCCTTATAAGGAAAGTTCGGATGATTCTCGCCTTGGTGTAATTCTGAGTATAAAGACTTAACTGAAAATATTCCCGATGCCGATAAGGACCACTTTCTTCTGTCATGAGTACTGCAGAGAGAGGGAGGATATATACCAATCATGTCAAAAATAGCAACTAATTGCGCTGATTCATCATCATTTAGAGCCCGATTGAAGTGAAGGTTCCAATTTCTCGTTCCAAATTCAGTTGCAACTATATGAGAAGAGATTGTACCATTTTTGTTTTTGTTGAGTTTAAACAAAGAATGGAAAACATACCTAAGAGGATTACTACCAACCCAAGCATCTGACCAGAAAGAGATGGATTCGCCATTTTGCACAGTCAACAAAGAGAACTTTGCAACTTTATTAGCTTGGCTTGCGATAGACTTCCAACATGAGATCCCATATGTTGTTTTAACCTTGTCTGGTACCCAAAAAGATGACGAAGGACCGTACTTCCCAGCAATTATAGAAAACCAAAGGGAGTCTTTTTCAGTGCCAAACCTCCAACACCATTTAGAAAGTAAGGCATCATTGACCTGACGTAGGCTCTTCAAACCCAAACCACCACATTCTACAGGACTGCAAATTAGAGACCCAATTGCAAGATGCTTTTTCTTTGAATCTTCACTATCTTCCCAAAGGAAATCTCTTATTTTCTTCTCTAACTTGTTTATTATCGAAGTCGGGGCTTTAAAAATACTGAAATAGTAGAGAGGAAGACCAGACAATCCACTTTTGATAAGTGTGATTTTTCCACCTTTTGAAAGATGTAACTTTTTCCAAGGAGCTAGTTTACTATCAAACCTTTCTAAGACAGGGTCCCAAATAACCTTCGAATTGGATTTAGCACCGAGTGGTAATCCCAAGTAGAGCATAGGTAATATATCAGTTATACATCCTAATTTTTGCGCCCAAGAGTTAAGAAAAGGAGTTTCTCCTAATCCAACCAATCTGGTTTTTGAATTGTTTACCCTTAGACCAGAAGCTAGCTCGAAACATTTCATGGCACTAAATACAGAGTCTAGCTCATTCCAATCATTCTTGAGAAATAAGATAGTGTCGTCCGCATAATGGAGATGAGAAATCTTCTTCCCATGTTCTCTGACAGCAAAACCACTTAAAGATAGATTATCCAAAAATCTAGCAAACCCATCCATTGCTATATTAAAAAGTAGAGGCGATAACGGGTCACCTTGACGAATCCCTCTTGTGCATCCGAAAGAACCAAACGGCGAGCCATTTATTAGGATTTAGAAAGTGGCAGTCGAGTAGCAAAAATGCATCTAGTTACACCATTTTTATTTGAAACCCATTTACCTATGTACCCTTTGAAGATATGACCAATTGACCTTATCGAAAGCTTTTTCAAGGTCAATTTTGCAGATGATACCTGAAGATTTGTCTCTGAGCTTGGAATCCACAAGTTCATTAGCAATCAAAATGCTATCAGTAATTTGTCTACTATCCACATAAGCACATTGTGTCTCTGAAATAAGCTTAGGCATCAAGAAACAAAGTCTTCTAGCCAAGACCTTGGAGATGATTTTATACATGCTAGAGAGAAGACTGATTGGCCTCAAATCTAACACACTCTCAACATGTTCCTTTTTGGGTACTAGAGAAATGAAAGTAGCATTGTGTATAGTATTGATTTTACCTTCGGAATTAAACTCAGCAATAGTGTTCATGATGTCTTCTTTGAGGAAAGACCAGCATCTTTTGAAGAAGATGATAGGGTATCCATCAGGGCCTGGGGCTTTGACGGCGTCAAAATCATTAATAACATCAAATACCTATTCCTCTGAAATATCTTTATCAATGAGTATGACTTCTTCTTCTGATATACTCTGAAAATTAAGATCTTCCACCGGTGGCCTGTTGAAGAATTCTTCCTTGAAAATATTTTGGAAATGATGAATAATATGTGACTTTATTTTCCTCCGGTCATCCGTAAGCTCACCATCAATTACTAAGTGCTTAATTCTATTCAACCTTCTACTACAAGAAGCAAAACCATGAAAAAATGATGTATTCTGATCGCCCTCTCTCAACCATTGTACCCTGGCCTTTTTCCTCATGAATCTTTCAATCATCAAAGAGACTTGCTCGAAATCCACCTTGGATTTGATTCTTAAATTTCTTTGAATTTCATCAATTCTCTGATCTTCTTCAACCCTGTCAACAGAATCAATATTTAGAAGTAATTGTTGTTTTTTCAAGTTCAGATTACCCAATTCTTCTTTGTTCCAAATACTCAACTTCTTTTTCAAGGATTCTAACTTAAACCAAAGAGTAGAACTAGGTGCCCCAGTAAATGAGAAAGAATTCCACCATTCTTTAAGTTTATCTATGAAACCGGGAACTTGGAACCACATTGATTCGAACCTGAAAGGTGGGGGTCCCCATGAGGCATCAACAGTATCAAGTAAGAGAGGAAGGTGATCTGAAATCGGTCTCGAAAGAGCTGTCTGAATGATCATCGGAAATTTGCTCTCGAATTCAGAAGTAATCGAAAATCTGTCAAGTCTGCATAAGATGGGATCTTCTTTTCCATTGGTCCAACTAAATCTTGCTCCTTTTAGGGGTAGGTCTATCAATTCATGGTAACTGATGAAGTCTCCAAAGTCGAGCATGCTTTTTGCTAATTCTTCTGCAATTTTTCTTTTCTTCACACCTGAGTACAAGATTAAAATCGCCACCCAAGGCCCAAGGTAATGCCCACATTCCTCTGATTTCAGACAATTCTATCCAAAAATCCTCCCTCAAATTATAATTATTCGGACCGTAAACATTTGTTAAGCAACAAGAAAAGCCATCATGTTTGAAAAACCCCTCAACAGTTAATGAGAACATACCTTCATATGCAGAGATTACTTCAAAAACATCCAAATTCCAGAGAATTAACATACCACCAGACCTGCCAATAGAATTTTGTGCCAACCAACCAAAATTTGCTGAGCCACAAATTTGAAGGATATCTTTTTTAGAACAACTCTCCATCATGGTCTCTTGTAGAAAAATTATTGAAGCATTGGTAGATTTAATAAAATTCTTAACAACAATTCTACGATATTCTGAGCGGAGACCACGAACATTCCATGATATGAACTTAACATTCATTTAGTACTTCTTCTACCCTTGCCTCTAGTGGATCTAGATGCAGAATTCATCACATTTTATAATGGAGAGATACCCAACCTTTTATATTCATTGATGAGCTTTTTTGGAACGACAGGTTGTTGTTCTGGATGAGTGAAACCAGGTGGACCGTCTTCATCTGCCAAATCATGAAGTGAAGGTGAGTTACAAACCGATTCTTCATCAACAATTACATTCGAAAGATGTATAGGAGTTACGTATGACTCTGAATTAGTATAAGAAAAAGAGTCAGACTCCATGCTTGTATCAAAATTTCCCGGACTCCACTCTAAATCATCACAATTGGAACTTGATTCTTCTAAAGATTCACAATCAAAAAAAGAGCTCAAGAAAGATAGATCCTCAAGTTGAGGAAATTTGATACGCTTCTCTCTACTGACTATCTTCGATGTAAAAACAAAATCTCAGTAACATCATTTCTTCTCAAAAATGCAACTTCATTCCTTAAAAATTCTGATTTCTTATCAATCGGTCCATCCTTGAGCAAGGTCACTTCCAACATCTTCCTTGAAATTCTGATATCAAAATTGAAATTAATTCCTGACCGAAGACAAATTTTTAGCAATCTTTCAATCTCCGGAGATAACCATAATGTAGTAACAATGGGGGAAGCAAGGGAATTTGAGAATCGGGGGTTAGAAGAACAGGGGGGAGGGAAAGAAGAAGCGGGAGTAAGGGGTGGAGGGGGGCCAAGAATTGAATTAGAATGTGAAATAACAGCAGGAATGGATTTGTGAGATGAGGAAATTTTAGGGAGAAAATGATTTGGAATGAATTGGGAGACAGGAGAAAAGGGGGACGAAAGAGAGAGACGCAACAAAGGGGATGAGGGCTGTTTTTGGTCATACCAAAAAATTATCGGGCATACATTTTGTCTAGGTTCGGCTCACAACTTGTGAGCGGAACCTAGCAAACCTAGACAAAAAAAAAAGTTGTGAGCCGAACCTTGAGTATGCCCGGTAATTTTTTGGTATGCCCAAAAATATATCTCAAGGGGATGGAGGAGAAAGAGAAAAGGAAGACGAGATAAGATAATGCGGGCTTTGAAGATGGAACAGAAATTGGGCCTAGCATATGAGGAAGGTATGGGCTAGAGACTTGTTGGGCTTCTTTGTGTTTTCTTACCCAGGCCTTCTTTGGGTGGATTGAATTTGACGATCGAGAAGATTCCGAAAAAGAGTTTGAATTTGAATTTAAATTTGGCGGTGGAGAAGATTTCGAAAAAGAAGGGGTGGGACACGAGGTATAGGGAAGAGGAGATTCAACGACAGAAGACATTTTGAGCCGCTTTTTGTGTTGAATATTCAACACCAACTTAGTCAAGTGTTCACATCTATCTAAATTAACCTAGAAATATCTAGGATGTCTAGAGTCAATGTTAGACAATTAACATGTGTAAAATGAGTGTTCTAGAGTTAGACAAATCAAATAAGAATACTAGATTGTCTAGTAGTTGTTTTGGTGGAAGCCTCCATAGGCATAGTTTTTAGCCTCCATATGCATAGTTGTTAGCCTCCATAGGCATAGTTGTTAGCCTCCATAGACATAGTTCTCTTCTTCTTTTTGTAGCCTATAAATAGGCATGTTGTATTCATTTGTAAGCAAGAAAGAAAGAATCAATCAATCAAAAATATCAAATAGATTGTATTCCACCAAGATTAATATCAATGTAGTCTTTACGCTTCCGCGTTTATGTTCTCCTCTCTCTTGTTCGATCTTTAAGATGGTATCAGAGCAAGGTGAGAGGGAGAGAGGAGAGGAAGAGAAGTTATATGTTTTCCTAAAGAGTTTCTAAAGTTGCAATAAGAAGGAGAAAGAAAACTAAAAAAAAAAAAAAAATAGTTGCGCAATATTCGATGGTTATTGTGACAAGTTTGAAGCTAGAAGTCAGGTGAAGGAGAAGTTTGATGTCGTTTGAATTCACGGTGAAAATCGAGCTTAGGGCATGTTCTTGATGCCGAGAAAACATGGCAGTCGAGATACTAGTGCCGAAAAAAAAATGTTACCGATGTTTTTGATGAGAAGAATCAAAGATGGTCATAAAGTCCAAGCTTGAGTTGTTTAGGGTTTGTTTGTGACGGCGTCGCTGCTCCAAAGAAATCGAAAAAAAAAATGGTTTATGCTTATCTGGTGAAGGCGTAAGGATTATTGCTATCTTGCAGCTCCGTCGCTTGTGGTTTTAAAGCCATGCTCGTGATCTTGAAGAAGAAGAAGAAGAAGAAAAAAAAAAAAAAAAAAAAAGTTCGAGGTTGTTTGGTTTTGAGCTGAGGGTTATGAACTCATTTCTTGAGCCAAGATAAAGGAAGATTATTAAGACAAGTTTTCCAAAACAAAACGAGCCTGCTGATGTGAGCGAGCACAAGGAAGAAAATATGATTGTTTGCTGCTGCCATTGGCGTAGTAACAAAGATGACAAGCTTTAGCCTAGAAAACATCGTAGGAAGGTGTTGTCATGTGTCGAGATTGGTATTTTGCTGCCATTGCCATGAGAGCTCCAACCGGTGATGATGATAATGCTTGCTTCTGGTGATGAGACATGTAGCTCGTTGGTGCTTCTCAGGAGGGTGCTGTCATGAAGAGATGACTATGGACAGCGAGAAGAACAATGGTGGTTTTCCGACGGAATGGAGCTTCTGCCACTATCGGCAGCCGATAATGAAGCCCATGGTTGAGCTTGGCAAGCAATGGTGTTGCTTCTCGGGTTGCAGCCATTAACAACATAGAAATGGAAGTGAATCGAGCTCAGAGATGAAGGGTGAACGACGGAGCTCGAGCGAGACGCTGCATACATTGACGGATGATAAGATGAACGTGGAGATTGCCGAGAGATGGAATGATGCTGTTATCCGGTGATGGTAACGGTATTGCATGCATGTCGATATCTGCTGGGACGGTGATGAACGAGAAGAGAAGTGAAGCTCGAGATGAACCAAGTTCAGAGACAGCATGGTAGACCTTTGGCAATGGAAGGTGGCAGTGGTTTCGGTGATCGGAGCTGCTGGTGATAAAGATGGCAGTGTTTCATGGAGAGTTCGACGTGAGCACTTGGCTGTTGTTCGAGGAGAAGTGATGAAGAGTGAACGAAGGGAAAACGAGTGGCAGCTGCCATTATTGACCGAAGATCGAGATGTAGAGAAAACGTGTGATACCGACACACCTAACACGCCGCACAGAGGAAAGAAAAAACGGAAAGCAAAGGCGGAAAGCAAAAGTGGAGAGAACACGGGTCATGATGAGACTGCATACATGAAGGACGGCGAGACGGAGATGCTGCTGCTTGCTCCCGGCAATGATGATGCTGCGCCAACGATGAAGGAATAAAATGGGTTGAGCAATAAGAGTGGATTGAGGTGTTGCTGCTGTAATGAATTCTTCCACCGATGGAGATTCGAACAAGTGATGAGTTAACCGTTGAAGGAAGAAGAACATGATGTTGTGTCGAGACAAACAGAATGTTTCCATGATGATACACGGTGGTCGATGGAGTTGGAGATCGATAGTCGCGCATGCAGCAGAAAGCAAAAAAAAAAAAAAAAAAAAAGAGAGTGCCTGTGAGAAAGTGCCATTCAACTCTCTTTTCATGGTGTGACCGACACACTAAACGTCCATCTCACCGGCAGACAAAAAAAAAAAAAAAAATTCGAAACAAAGAAGAAGTTGAAGGTGATTTAGATGGGCTGAAAGCCTCAAAGAAAATAGAGAAGATGCAGACAAGATGTTTGTTTAAATGCAAGGATGATCATGGAAACATAAGTGTGACAATAATTGTCACAAATGTTGCAAATCTATTACGAATTCGAAATGTGGCAAATCTGGATAGCGTGACAAAATTGTAACAACAATATAACAAGAATAAGAATAGTCGAGCTTGTGGCGAAGCTTGACGAAATGAAAGATTGTGAGAGAATCTGGATAACCAAAGAAGTGTTACAGCTTTTCGAACAAAAGCGTGGACTGGAACAAAGATGAATAGAAGAAGAAACAACAAAAATGTTGTGAAGAAACGGAAGCAATCACCAAGTGGTGATGAGATAGAGAACAACAAAAGTGGGTGAAAATCCTATGAGTTGTCTAAAGAGTACAAGAAGTATTTTACTGATACGAAGAGGACCGCAATGTCCCTAAACTACGATGGAACCCGTATGTTCTAAAACTACGAAGAGGACCGCAATGTCCCTAAACTACGATGGAACCCGTATGTTCTAAAACTACAAAGAGGACCGCAATGTCCCTAAACTACGATGGAACCCATATGTTCTAAAACTACGAAGAGGACCGAAATGTCCCTAAACTTCCGAAGAGGACCGAAATGTCCCTAAACTTCCGAAGAGGACCGAAATGTCCCTAAACTTCCGAAGAGGACTGAAACGTCCTTAAACTATGAAGAGGACCGAAACATCCTTAAACTATGAAGGGGACCAAAACGTCTACGATAAAGATAAGTTGGAAAGTAGGTGTTGAGGGGGAGTGTTGAATATTCAACACCAACTTAGTCAAGTGTTCACATCTATCTAAATTAACCTAGAAATATCTAGGATGTCTAGAGTCAATGTTAGACAATTAACATGTGTAAAATGAGTGTTCTAGAGTTAGACAAATCAAATAAGAATACTAGATTGTCTAGTAGTTGGTTTGGTGGAAGCCTCCATAGGCATAGTTGTTAGCCTCCATATGCATAGTTGTTAGCCTCCATAGACATAGTTGTTAGCCTCCATAGACATAGTTCTCTTCTTTTTTTGTAGCCTATAAATAGGCATGTTGTATTCATTTGTAAGCAAGAAAGAAAGAATCAATCAATCAAAAATATCAAATAGATTGTATTCCACCAAGATTAATATCAATGTAGTCTTTACGCTTCCGCGTTTATGTTCTCCTCTCTCTTGTTCGATCTTTAAGATTTTGTTGGTACCTAACGAGCCAAATTTATGAGCTCTGTGCCTTTTTGCGACATGCTTCTTGGGAGGAGCATTTTCCGCTGATGAATTTTCTGATGAGAGTTCTGGTAAGTTATCTGGAGGTGCAACGGAGATCTTCATCATTGATGGACAGGACGATTCATCAAAACCTTTGATGAGAACAGTAACTCCAAAAATTCCATATTGTGTATGCAATTCAATAAATCTTGGAATAGCATTGATTCCCAAGACGTTTCTTATTTTCATTTTAATCTTTGACATATCACTTAGATCAAGGGTGTGCTTATCAATCACCAGCATTTCTCCACAGCATTTTGCAAGAGAGTGAAAAATAGTAAAGGACCAATATTGATATGGCACCTCTGAGAAACATACGTTGAAATCCTTTAAGGAATATGGGTTCTGCAACTTGAGAAAATCCTGTTTCCATGCAAAAACGCTGATAATGCAATCATCAATTGTAAATTGAAAGTTATAATCATCACTAAGAATATCAACCAATGCTGTTAAGTATATGATAGCTTGAGTTTGGTTGATTGGCATCAGATCGAATTTTTCCTTAGCTTGGAGTTTGTTACTTATGTATTTGCCGATTGCTTCCCATGAAAAAATCTGCTTGGCAGCGGAGATGACTATTGCAGTTTCCCATTGTCCTAGCAAGTTTTTAGGGTTAACGTGTTGGATCTCAATGATTGAGTGATGATTTCTTTTTCTGATTTTTGAGTGAACTGTAGGAGCGAAAAAATCACAAGGGAAGGGAGAGAGATGATCGTAGGTGAATCCTTTTTTCCGAGGAGCATACTGACGAGATTTGTGATGAGGTCGACTGTGCTGCATATGATTTTTAGGATATTTATGAATGGGATAGGCTTTTGCAACATCAGACCATTTCCTGTTGGAGATATTGGAAGTGGGTGTTGAAGGAATGAAAGGGTCGTCATGGTTGTAATTTAGATGGGGGTTATGAGAGAAGTAAATATACTGAAGGAGATTGGATTGAGCTGAACCGAACTTAAACCATCCAATGTTATTAACCCCAGCAGGAACAAAAAAGAAAACGGGATCTACTTTTTGAATACGTTGATCAAGAATAATATGTAAGTATGATCCTTTATCATTTCTTTTTGAATACGGGATCTACTTTTTGAATACGGGCTTACAATAATCGAACATATTATGATGCGCCATAATTTCTTTTGATGAAGCTGGTCCTTGGTTAGAGGTACAACGAGCGACTTTTCGATTATCGTTCAATAAAATTTCACCGCTCTTTAGAAGGCAGAGAATATCCCACCTATTAGCAACTGATGATGAGAACTCTCTACTCCAACTCCAAGACTTGTAGTAGTACTGCTCATTCATGTGGTAACTACTACTACTACTATTGTCCTCCTTATTCTTCTTTAAAACCCACAGTTCCATTTCCCCGGAGGGACTGTACCAGTATTCAAGACACAAACACCCTCTCGTGACAATAAGTTTGCGTCTGCTTAACCCTGTGAGTGTGGACGTGTAATTGGGGAGCGAAGCAAGTGAAATTCCTCATCTGCCAAATCAAAAACTACAATATCCGTGGATTCGTTGCACTTCCAGTGAATTGCCCCATTGACACAGAAACCTGCGGGATCTCCCGAATAAAGGAGATTCGACCATAAAAAATAATCCGTTTCTCCTAGACTTCTCCACCCGCTACCCCCAAGTGTATATACCTCTACCCGTCCTTTGAGTTCGAAGGAGGGGTTTCCCGGTTTGCCTACATAAGAAATTCTAACAACCTTATATTCATTAGTTTTAGGGTGCATGGTAGCCGAATCCGTACACAATGAATACACCATTAATGCTTTTTTTCTCGTCGATGAATATCCCTGGAAGATTCACGAATTCTCTAGTAACGGGATTACATATGTATAAAGGTTCATTGGCAGTGTATGTGGAGCTACCACATTTTGATCCAGGGATAGGGATGCCTTCGCATTTCGTCTTGGCTGTCAAACAAACCAATCCATAATCTGAACCAACTAGTCCCCCAACTCCTAGGGGTAATTCGAGGTTCATCTTCCTCATGCAGTAATTAGGTCGGTTTTCAGTACTATTCCCAACGTCGTCATAGTATACTCTACATACCAGAGATCTCTGGGTGTCTTTTTTCGAAAACCCACAAAACTGATTGTCTGGGAATCAGAACCATAATGATAATGTTCGAACGGCTTATGCTGTTGCTGCTGTGCGAGTACTCCATGTCCGTATTGATACTGGAGATGGAGATTCGCGAAGTAAGTTGTACTAGTATAAAACTGGAGGAGATCTCTCCTCCAAGCTCTACATACTAGCTTACAATCTAATACAGACTCAACTAGTAATCTAGAAAATATATTCACCTTGATTTCTTCGGGGAGAACGTCGAGAGGATTGTCTTCCATCTCCTGAGCCCTAAGTCTTTGTATATCACCGGACCCTAACATATTGCGCCACTCTCTGAACTGTATTTGATTTTGGTTTAGGAAAGGTACTTATAAAGTTATATAGATGAACTAGGGTTGAACAAGATACTTGCATCTCCTGAGCCCTAAGTCTCGTTTGGGATTATTCCTGGTAAAAAAAATTGATATAGCTTTTTAAAGAAGCTAGAAATGCTTTAGTAAATCGGTGTTGCTTATGCAAAGACAATTGGGAGACCATTAACCATCATTCACTGTAAAGGTTTGGGATGTTTTCTCTCTAGCTCTGGGATTTATTAAAGACTTTTTTCCTCACGCCATATGTTGGACATCTGGAAAGAGAGAAGTAACATGGATGCGAAGGAAAACGATGAGCAAATCGTTCTATATATCAAAGCTAGCATTCTTGACAGTGGGCTCATTCATCTCAATGACAATTATCAACATTGCCATCAGGATACACACGGTTAAACCTTATAGTATTACGCTCTCATAAACTATTAAGCTGAAAAATTGCTGTTGTATGTTTTTTTTCGAAAATTCGCAATCCATCTGCCAATTGGGTTCATTGGTTGGCTGATTAAACATGTATGGAAAATCATTTAATTTCGTTTTACAAATGCTCAAGTCTTTTCATGGTGGCCTAAGGTTAAGCACATTGATAATTGTACTCCACTCTTCTAGATATTGAAAGTGTTCTTTCTTCTGCATGCAGAAAATACTAAGCGTCAAGGGCGGAACCAAGGTTGAAGGTAAAAGAAAAGACAATACATAGGAGCAAAATAAAAGTAAAACACACACAAATTCATATTTAAAACCTAGTTGGCAAGCAAGACACTAGCACCCACTTGCCCTATCCCACATACGTCTTAAGATTCTTGACCTGTTTCCTTACATTTATTTCTACCAAGGCAAAGAAACAAAGCTGTTGATGTGTGGCAAAACAAACCTACCAGTGGTACTCTGTTTGAAATGCATAACTATATTTGGATAAGGAGCGATTTCTCGACCATTGGTTAATAAAATTTCACCCCTCTTTGTATGGGAAATTATTGACAATGTTCGGTCTTGTGCCACTTCTGATGGTATTCTGATGAGCTCTCTATTCCAACTCCAGGACTTGTAATAGTCCCCATTCATCGGGTAACTACCACCAGCACTATTACTACTATCCTTCTTTAAATAGCACAATTCCGGGGAGCCATAGTAAGAATAGTATTGAATACACATACACTGTCTCATGACAAAAAGTCTGCGGAGGCGAGCCTGTTTACTTAGGGTATGAAGCAAGTGAAATTTCTCATCTGCCAAATCGAAGGCCACAATATCCCCGGATTCATTACAGGGTCAATGAAGAGCCCCATTGACGCAAATACCTGTTGGATCTCCCACAATATCTCTAGGCCATAAGTAATAGTTGGTTTCTCCTGCACTTCTCCACCCGTTGCCGCTCCCAATAGAGTTAGGATTTTTCGGGCTACCTATATATATAGAAAACTCGAACAACCTTGTACTTATTAGTTATAGGGTGGTAACCAAATCCATACACAATGTGAACACCATCGTTGCTTTCCTTCTCGTCAATCAATATCCGTGGAAGATTGATGAATTCTCTAGTCATGGGATTACGTACGTATAAAGGTTCATCCGGCCTGAAGCTATATGATAAATATTCAGGGATGCCTTTATACTTTGTCCTTCCTTTTAAACAAATCAATCTATTATCTGAACCAACTAGTGTTCCACACACGTCTTCCGGTAATTTGAGGTTCATCTTCCTCATGCAGGAATTAGGTCGCATTCGATCGTCATCACAGAACTCTAAATAACAGAGATCTCTGGATTTATATGTTTGAAAACCCACGAAACTGATTTTCTCGGTATCACAACCATAATGATACTGTTCGAACGGCTTATGCAGTTGCTTCTGTGCTCCACGAAATAATCATTTTTTAGGAATTTCTATTCTAAGGTATGTCATTTGTTAACTTATGTGTTTAAAATTTTCATGCGGTGCATGTGCCGTGACTACAGGGAGGATTAAAGTGTTTTATGTTGTGCATCACTTTGCCACCTTCAAAAAAAATCCCAGTTATCAGTATTTATTAAATCCGATTAGGTTGTTAGGTAATTCGGCACCGAAGTAGACATTTGTGCACAATTCTAGCCTGTTTTTTCTTTTTGTTCTGTTTTACCTGTTTTCATAAAATACCAACTAGTAAGGATGCGATTTTACGTATACGTAATACTGTAGGATGCATTGATGTTACGTATACGTGCATTGCAACGGCCAACAGGTCTTCTATTGGGTTTAGGAATTGACATAATGGTGGAGGACGTGTTATTCCCATGGCAAAGACTATTTTCTAAAAGATACATCATTTTCATGTAGGCTTTAACGAAAAAACATTAAACTAAAGTCTAGCATGAGAATAAACGGTAAATAATTTTCGCAATAGTAAGCATCAAATAGAAAAGGTAAATAAAAGAGCTAGAAGTTAAAGCCTTGGAATGTTTTGTTCATGGTGTTAAGAAGCATTGGTTTGTATAATGTGCAGGAGCAGAAGCTTGAGAAAGTTCGGTGTTGGGATTCCTATAAGCTTTTTTGAGGAGGCAACCAAAGAGAACACCTCAAATATCTATGTAGAAGCAAAATAAAGGTAAAACCGCCATAGACAGATCACCTTTATAACCTAGTTAGTAAGCGGGACAGTAACACCCACTTGCTCTAAGTTTCCTCGGCCCCTGTTCACTGCTCTGTGTGCGTCTTAAGATTCTTGAGCTGTTTCTGCTTCAACAAGTTTCATTACGTTTCTTTCTCCCAAGGATTGCAAAGAAACAAAGCTGTTGATGTGCGATAGAAAATACTCGCCAGTGGTACTCTGATTAGAATCCGTAATTTTTTTTGATGTTTTTTTGTTAGAGGTATAACGAACGACTTCTCTGTTAGAATTACCTCTAAACATGTTCTAAACATGTAGATTATTCTAGAAACAAAGAATATAAGGTAAGCCGCCATAGGCATAGTTGTTAGCCTCCAAAGGCATAGTTGTTAGCCTCCATAAGCATAGTTGTTAGCCTCCAAAGGCATAGTTGTTAGCCTCCATAGGCATAGTTCTCTTCTTCTCTTTGTAAGCCTATAAATAGGCATTTGTAGTATCATTTGTAATCATCCAAAAATATCAAAAACATTGTATTCTTGTTATCTAAACACTCAATCAATGAATCTCTCTATTTTGGTTCAATCTTGATATGGTATCAGAGCAATGTTAAGGATCCTTGTATCTAGTATTGAACCATGGGAGATTCAGATACAGAAAATTCTAAAACCACAAAACCTTCCGACACAATTATTTTTCAATCCGATGGGTCATCGTTCAAGGCAGGAATTACTTTGGATGAATCAAATTATGATCTGTGGTCTCAAATCATTGAGATGCATATTGCCGAGAAGGAGAAGATCTCCTTTATTCGCGGTACGTCTCCAGTTCCATCTAAAAATGATGACAAGTATGATAAATGGTACGCAGAAAATCAAAAGGTCAAGAGATGGCTATTAATGTCTATGTCACCAGAATAATGAAACGATATATTCGTTTACCTACTGCTCGTGAGATCTGGGATGCTGTTTCTAAGGCTTTCTATGATGGAGCAGATGAACTACAAATTTATATCTTAAATCAAAGGGCTTTCTCTGCCATGCAAAATGGTAGACCACTCCCGGTCTATTATGGGGAATTAGTAGAAATCTTCAGTGAGCTAGATCACCGTGATAAGGTGATTATGGAAAATGAAAAAGATGTTGAACTATATCGAAAATCAGTTCAACGTATGAGGGTGCATATTTTTCTTGCTGGTTTAGACAGTGAATTTGAACAAATACGTGGGGAAATTCTAAGGAAGGATCCCATACTTGAATTAGAACCTTGTTATGCTTTGGTACGACGTGAATCTGTCCTGCATACTACAATGAACAAAGGAACTGAAGTTGATACTTCTGCAATGGCAACCCGTCGTCAATACAACATTAAAGATAAGTCCGCCACCTGCACTCATTGTAATAAACGTGGTCATACCAAAGACAACTGCTTTGAGATTGTCGGGTATCCAGATTGGTGGGATAAGCGCGATCCCAAGAAAAAGAACTCCGTTGCAGCAGCACATGTGGTTAGAAATCTAACATCCGCTATGGAAACAACCAATGGTAAGGTTTTTAATGTTTCGCAAGTTGTTCCTAATAACTCATGGATAATTGATTCGGGTTGCACAGACCATATGACTTTTGATTCCAGACAGGTTTCTCCTCTTAAAACATCCATACACAACTCCGTTTGCACAACAGATGGATCTTTGGCTCCAGTAATTGGAGAACAATCATTAAATCTTACTGATACATTGAGTCTAGATTCGGTTTTAGTCGTTCCCTCTTTAAGTTATAATCTATTATCAGTTTCCCAAATTACTAAAGTCTTACATTGTGTTGTTATTTTTTGGCCTAATTCTTGTGTGTTTAAGGACATCCGAACACGGCGAACGATCGGATCTGGGGTTAGAAGAGGAAAGCTCTACTATCTAGATTTGGCGTCAAAAATTTCAGAAAGATTATCTAATGCTTTAGCTGTGAATGGTACTCAGGGGGAGAAGGAGAAATCGCAAATTTGGTTATGGCATAGACGGTTAGGGCATGCTTCTTTTGGCTACTTAAAAAGGCTATTTCCTAGTCTATTTTCAAAGGTTGATGTTTCTAGTTTTCAATGTGAAGAATATGAACTAGCTAAAAGCCATCGTACTTTGTTTCCATCAATTTTAAATAAAAGTCCTATTCCATTCATGATTATTCATTCTGATGTTTGGGGGCCGTCTAAAGTTAACACTCTTGGAAGCGCACGATGGTTCGTCACCTTTATTGATGATTGCACTAGGATGACATGGGTTTGCTTGATGAAATCAAAAGATGAAGTGAATAATTTATTTCGTGAGGTTTCACAAATTAGTCAACACACAAGTACAATAAAAAGATTCAAGTTCTTCAAGTGACAACGGAGGCGAATATTTAAGTACTGATTTTCAACATTATTTAAGAGAATGTGGTATTGTTCATCAGACAACTTGTCCTAATACTCCTCAACAGAATGGGGTAGCGGAAAGAAAAAACCGTCACTTGCTTGAAGTTGTGCATGCTTCATTAATATCAGCTGATATGCCGTTAACTTATTGGGGTGAAGCTCTTACCTCTGCAGCATATGTGATCAACCGCACACCTTCCAGCACTATCATTTTTCAGACACCATTTCAAGCTCTCACTGAGGCAACAGTTTCACCAACAGTTCCAAACTTGCCACCACGCATATTTTGTTGTGTAGCATTTGTGCACTTACACAAGAACCAACAGAGCAAGTTATCTCCCCGAGCTTTAAAATGTGTCTTCGTGGGATATGCTGCAAGTCAGAAAGGGTATAGGTGCTACCATCCTCCAACTAAACGAATGTACATCACATTGGATGTTAAGTTTCACGAACACGTGATGTATTACTCAAGTCCCCGAACTTCAGGGGGAGTATGAAAAAGAAATTCAGACTCTTGACTATGAAGAAGACATAATCGAAGAAGATGTTGTTCTTCATATTCCAAAAGAACATAAAGTTAGTGGGGAAGAAATTAACACAGATGGTGAAATTGAAGCTATAAATGAAGTTGAAGAAGATAATGCAGATGGATCAGAAGATAATGCAGATGAATTTGAAGAAGATAATGATACATCACCAACCCCAATCCAACCGTTCGCTGAAGATGTTCTTGAACCTGCAAAGAAACAATTGCCAGAACGTCGGAATAGAGGTATCCCTAAAACTATGTATGAACCTGATATTTCATCAAAAGCTAAATATCCCATGAGTAATTATGTCTCTAATCACCGTCTGATGAATCAAATAAGTCATTTGTGAATCAATTATCTACTCAGTAGTTATTCCTAACAGTGATAAATGCGGAAGCATTATCTGATCCGAAATGGAGGGAAGCTATGATCGATGAGATGAAATCCTTACAAGAAAATAATACTTGGGACATGGTTGAATTTCCAGAAGGAAAGAAAGTCGTGGGATGTCGCTGGGTTTTTACAGTCAAATACAAGGCAAATGGTGAAATTGAACGCTTTAAGGAAAGATTGGTTGCTAAAGGGTATAGCCAGACTTATGGTGTAGATTATAATGAGACATTCGCACCAGAGCTAAAATGAATACAGTGCGAGTCTTGTTGTCTCTTGCTGCAAATTTGGGTTGGCCATTGCAACAGTTTGATGTCAAGAACGCCTTTTTACATGGAGATTTGTCCGAAGAAGTGTATATGCAGCTTCCACCAGGAATGATGGAGTCAGAGTTGCATAACGGAAAAGTTTGTAGGTTAAACAAGTCATTGTATGGTCTGAAACAATCTCCGAGAGCGTGGTTTGGAAGATTTACCAAGTCTATGAGAGCATTTGGTTATCGCCAGGAAAATTCAGATCATACTTTATTCTTAAAAAGAAATCGAGGTAAGATTACAGCTTTAATCATATATGTAGATGACATGATAGTTACAGGAGATGATCCAGAAGAAAGAAAGGCTCTCCAAAATTATCTATCAAGTGAATTTCAGATGAAGGATCTTGCTTCTTTAAAATACTTCCTTGGAATTGAAGTATCTCGATCAATAGAAGGAATATTCTTGTCACAAAGAAAATATGCCCTTGATTTGTTGGAGGAAACAGTATGACAAAGATGTCAACTCAGAGATACACCAAGAGAGCCAGTTTGAAATTATGTTCGGATGGCAACCAAGTACCGGTTGATAAAGGAAGATACCAAAGGCTCGTGGGTAGACTAATGTACTTGGCACATACAAGACCCGATCTTGCATATGCATTGAGTATTGTTAGTCAATTCATGCATAATCCTGGAGAACCACATATGAATGCGGTAATGCGAATCCTAAGATACCCAAGTCTGCTCTAGAAAAGGGATCTTGTTTAAGAAAGGTCAAGACTTCAAAAGTATGGAGGCATATACTGATTCTGACTATGGTGGGTCATGTGATGATATGAGGTCTACTTCAGGATATTTTACCTTCGTTGGGGGTAATCTTGTTACATGGAGAAGCAAAAAAACAAGGAGTTGTTTCACGATCAAGTGCAGAGGCTGAATGGCGAGGTATGGCGCTGGGTATCTGCGAAGTTATGTGGTTAAAACGTCTGCTAACTGAATTGGGGTATCCTCCTAGGAAACCAATTCGTTTGTACTGCGATAACAAAGCGGCGTGTGATATTGCACACAATCCAGTTCATCATGATCGCACAAAACATGTGGATATAGATAGGTTCTTCATTAAAGAGAAGTTGGATAATGGGATCGTGGAGTTACCTAGAATTAGATCGGAAGAACAAGTAGTTGATATTCTAACTAAAGCAGTTCCAAGTAAAATATTTCTGAAGTTTGTTGGCAATCTAGGCATGAGCGACATATATGCACCAGCTTGAGGGGGAGTGTTAGAATTACCTCTAAACATGTTCTAAACATGTAGATTATTCTAGAAACAAAGAATATAAGGTAAGCCTCCATAGGCATAGTTGTTAGCCTCCAAAGGCATAGTTGTTAGCCTCCATAAGCATAGTTGTTAGCCTCCAAAGGCATAGTTGTTAGCCTCCATAGGCATAGTTCTCTTCTTCTCTTTGTAAGCCTATAAATAGGCATTTGTAGTATCATTTGTAATCATCCAAAAATATCAAAAACATTGTATTCTTGTTATCTAAACACTCAATCAATGAATCTCTCTATTTTGGTTCAATCTTGATATTCTCGACCGTTGGTTAATAAAATTTCACCGCTCTTTGTATGGGAAGTTACTGGCCACCTTAAGAATTGTGACACTGGTGGTGCTACTCTGAGCTCTCCTCTATTCCAACTCCACGACTTGTAATACTGCTCCTTCCCGTTGTAAATACTACTATTATCCTTCTTTAAAAACCACAATTCCAGGGAACTAGTCAAATTGAAGTATTCAAGACACAAACACCGCCTATTGACGAAAAGTCTGCGGAGGCCAATCTGTGTACTCGGAGTAGGGAGCAAGTGAAATTCCTCATCTGCCAAATCAAAGGCCACAATATCTGCGGATTCAGCACAGGGCCAATGAAGAGCCCCGTTGACGCAAACACCTACTGGATCTCCGACGTTATACTTCTCTGGCCACAAGTAGTAATCGGTTTCTCCTGTACTTTGCCACCCGCTGCCACTCCCAAGTGTATATACCTGTACATGTCCTTTGAAAGTAGGGTTTTTTGGATTTCCTACATAGAAAATCCGAACAACCTTATACTTATTAATAATAGGATGATAGCCAAATCCATACACAATGTGAATACCATCGTTGCTTTCCTTCTCGTCTATTAATATCCGTGGAAGATTCACGAATTCTCTAGTCATTGGATTACAAACATATAAAGGTTCATTCGGACTGTGTGTGGTGCCTATTGCAGGGATGCCATTGTATTTCGTCCTGATTGTTAAGCAAATCAATCCATTATCTGAACCACCTATCTCTCCCCACACGTCCGCCGGTAATTTGAGGTTCATCTTCCTTATGCAGTAATTAGGTTGCATTCGATCGTCGTCATAGTACTCTAAATACCAGAGATCTCTGAATTTATATGTTTGGAAACCCACGAAACTGATTGTCTCGGAATCACAACCATAATGATACTGTTCGAACGGCTTATGCAGTTGCTGCTGTGAGATTACTCCACGACCATATTGATACCCAAGATGGAGATCCGCAAAATAAGTTGTATTATAATGAAACTGTACGAGATCTCTCCTCCAAGCTCTACATACAAGTTTGGGTTAATTAGTATTTGGGTCGTAAGTTTTGGTATGTCTTTAAGTTTGTCCGTTTTTGAGTTTGGGTCGTTGACCCCGTTAGTCAACGACGTCACTAGTCAAACTGTTAGTCAAAGTTAACTTCAGCTAGCCAATGTATTTACCAAGTTTGTCGAGGCTCTCCAGACCTCGTTAGAAGTCGGAATTAAGAGTTTGACCCCATCTTAGAAAGACGAAATAACCACCTTCCAAACGCACTTTAAAAATCTAGATTCAGATTTCAAATGGTCAATCAAAAGTATGCGCAAACTAGGTCACAAAACTGCGTAGCTACATATTTCAGCTCAGGCCAGCTAGTTTCCGGAACAGATCTCCTAAACGATAAATCCGATTGCTAAGACCTTTTAACTCATTAAATACAAGACATAGAGGAACGTTTTTCGTTAAGAAAGTGTCGCCTAAATCCCTACATGTTGGTGCCAGTTTCGCAGACAACAAGGGGAAGAAAACTGTGGCAGAAAACTCTCGGAATCTGGATTTTCTGCCACTTGTTGTCTGCGAAACTGGCACCAACAGGTAGGGATTTAGGCGACACTTTCTAACGAAAAACGTTCCTCTATGTCTTGTATTTAATGAGTTAAAAGGGATTAGCAATCGGATTTATCGTTTAGGAGATCTGTTCCCCGGAAACTAGCTGTCCTGAGCTGAAATCTGTAGCTACGCAGTTTTGTGACCTAGTTTGCGCATACTTTTGATTGCCCATTTGAACTCGGAATTTGGATTTTTAAAGTGAGTTTGGAAGGTGGTTATTTCGGCTTTCTAAGATGGGGTCAAACTCTTAATTCCGACTTCTAACGAAGTCTAGAGAGCCTCGACAAACTGGGTAAATACATTGGCTAACCGAAGTCTAGACTAGTGACTCGTTGACAACGGGGTCAACGACCCAAACTAAAAAACGGACAAATTTACGACCCAAACTCAAAGACATACCAAAACTTACGACCCAAATACTAATTAACCCTACAAGTTTAGAATTTAATACAGACTCGACTGGTAATCTAGAAAATATATTCACCTTGATTTCGTCGGGGAGAATGTCGACAGGATTGTCTTCCATATCCTAGCTAGTCCTCAACACCAAATACCACTCGTTAGGTTTTCTTTTTATATCAACTTAGCTAAAAAAATAGGTTGTCCTTGTCACTGCACTGCACCCTAATAAGCCTTTTATATTGCGCCACTCTCTGAACTGTATTTGGTTTAGGAAAGGTACTTAGTTTAGGAAAGGTACCAGTTTTATTGGATCGGACACCTATAAAACTGGATCTGGTGTTCCTGAGGAACTGACTACTGAGTCACAACTCGGGCTCCACAACACACCTCCAGAAATTAACAGCATTAATTTAGTTGGCTCAATAGAGCATCTCCAACAGAGATGTCAATTGTGGAGGCTGGTGAGGATTTTTGCTCGAGTAAGGAGTAGAATGAAAGCTAGAGAGCCAATAGTTAATTTGGTAGAGAGCCAATACGTTCTTTATATTCAAACAAGAAAAAGCTCTATAATTCACTCTTATCAAATTTTCCCAAGTCGACTTCCTACGATAGTGCTAAATGATTAATGTTGTGCTAAATGATTAATCAGACTCGAGCTAATACATTCTTTGTGTCAGAAAGCTTCCACAACTTGGATTCCAGGGATTATACAAGGTTACCAGCTATATCTAGTCAATTTTATTTCAAGGTAAAGGTTCTCACCTTTATGTTACATCACAAGGGGCAGCTTAGTTTTTTGCTCACTTTTTCGTTTTAACAGTGATGGCCTTCGGACTGGGATCTTCAATATATGCAGTTCTTGAAATGGAATGGCACTTGCATTACGCGTTTGTCTTTCGCAGTTATATGTAATATTATGCCAATTGTTGATCTATAAATGCACAAGTCTTTTCATAGCTGCACAAGGTCAAACACACTGTAAATTATGCTCCATTGGCATAGACATTTTAAGAAACGTCGGCCATAAGTAATATGCTATCAAGATAGTTGAACCTTATACTGTTCGTTCTTCTTTCCTAGTTTTTGACACTTGGCTTTGTAAACTATTCAGATAGGGTTGTATCTATAGATACAGATGAAGACTGAGAAACTGATGCAAAAAAAATAAAATCTGAAAAGCTCGAAATTGTACATGAAAGAGAAAATTATCTGATGTTTTTGTCAGCTGGTTAGAGGTAGAAGTGTAAACTGGTTTGTGCCAGCACGAGCACAGCCCAGCCCAGCACGCTAAAAGTTGAGCACAGCCCAGCCCAGCACGTGACTTAGCTCAGCACGGCACAGCACGTTAGTTAAATGGGATGTGCTGGGTTTGACTCATTGGCACAGTAGCCCAGCACAGCACGCGTCACGGATTAACACGTGGCACAGCACAGCACAACACGTTAAGAAAGCACGTCATAGCATGCACCAGTACACAATATAACAAGGCATAATACATTACATTTTGTGTATATTTCACAAAAGAGTCACTATTCTAGCAAGTTTTTGACATTTTATGATGACTTATTTTTATAACAACACATATAATACTTAAATATTTGGAAAATATATTTCAATATCGTTGTTATAATGTCATTACCTATATTTGACTAGAACATTAATTTACATGACAATGATCCAATTTTATATTTGATGGGTTATTTCTTTTTATTGAATAATAAACTTGTTGATTTTACTCGAAAAAAATTCAAATGATATGCTGTCTATTTAGATTCTAGTAATTAAGTCCGTTTTAATGTATACCATTAAGTGATTTTAAATTGTTTATAACACGTGTGCAAGCACGGCACAACACGTTTATTCGTGTGATGTGCCTAGTTTTTGACTAGTAAAGCACAGCACGGCACATCACGTTTAAATCGTTGGCACATCATAACACGGAACATGGCATGTGAAGCACGCGACTTCGTGTGCCGGGACGACACATTTTGCACCTCTAGTTAGAGGTATAGCAAATGACTTTTCAACCCTAGATCAATAACATTTCACCCCTCTTTGTAAGGTAAAATATCGGCCACCGTATGTATCATGCCACTGTTGATAGTATTATTATGAAATGAAATACTATTATGTATTGTTTCTGTCATACTTTTTTCGTTTAATGAACATAGAAAAAAAAAAAAATCTAGAGAAAACATCCATAATAAATGAAAAACATGAATTATGGAAAAATGAGGGATATTGTACCTCTTATAAACCTAAGTCGCTGCGTACTTAATCTTCAGAGTTCTGCATTTTTGGTTGTTTTACTCAGGCGGCCTGCTGGAGATACCGGTCAATCGACATCTAAAGATTCTTGAATTGTCATCGAGCTCCTTTATGCTTCAAATTTCTTTACGTTTCTTTCCCCTAAGGCTTCCAAAGAAACAAAGCTGTTGATGTGTGGTGGATTCCAATAACCGAAACTAAAAGTTAACTCCATAATCCTTGTTGATGGTTTTGGTCCTTGGCTAGAGGTACAATGAACGACTTCTAGATGATCATTCAATAAAATTTCACCCTTCTTTAGAAGTGAAAGTATTGACCACCTACTAGGAATTGATAGATACTGTGAGCTCTCTACGCCAACTCCAAGACATGCAGTATTTCCCATTCATGTGGTGACTAGTACTACTCTTGTCCTCCTTATCCTTCTTTAAAACCCACAATTCCAATTCCACGGAGTTCCAGTTTTCAAGACACAAACACCCTCTCATGACAAAAAGTCTGCGTCTGTCAAAATATCTAGTCGGGGTACGAAGCAAGTGGAATTCCTCATCCGCCAAATCGAAGGCTACAATATCCTGCGATTCATTCAAGTGCCAGTGGAGAGCCCCATTGACACACAAACCTGCGGGATTTCCTGAATACAAAGACCTCGGCCATAAGTAATAGCGGGTTTCTCTTATTCTTCTCCACCCATTACCACTCCCAAGTGTATATACCTCTACCAGCCCTTTGAAAGAGGGGCTTTTCGGGTTGCCTACATAGCAAATCCTAACAACCTTGTACTTATTAGTTATAGGGTGGTAGCCAAATCCATACACAATATGAACACCATTAATTCGTTTCATCTCGTCGATCAATATCCTTGGAAGTTCCACGAATTCTCTAGCAATGGGATTACATATGTATAAAGGTTCATTGGGAATGTGTCTCAAGTTATAAGATTCAAGGATGCCATTGCATTTTGTCTGGACTGCTAAACAAATCAATCCATTATCTAAGCCAACTAGTTCGTGTACGTGTACCGGGAATTCAAGGTTCATCTTTCTCATGCGGTAATTAGGCCGCTTTCCAGTACTAATCTCACCGTCGTCGTAATAGTACTCTACATACCAGAGAGCCGCGCCATAGAGCTCAAAACCCACGAAACTGATCATCCTTGAATCAGAACTATAATGATCACGTTCAAACGGCTTATGCTGTTGCTTCTGTGCCAGTAATCCAACACCATATTGATACCGAAGATGGAGATCTGCAAAGTAAGTTGTGTTATGACCAACGACTCTTCCTAGCACAATCAATGGAGAATTGAAATAGAAATGAAAACAAATGTAAAATAGACACACACAACACAAGGATTTATAGTGGTTCGATCAAGATGATCTACATCCACTTTGGAAGACGACGATAACGTTGCACTATGATTTGAACAAGGTTACAAGAGTATACACTCCTCTCAAGAACAAGACCTTACTCTCTCTTAAGAACACTAAGTGTTTCTCTCTTAAACACTAAACTGATTTTAGGATGCTATTACAATGAAACAATATGACCTTATATATAGTGAAATGGAGTTGGAGAATGTCGACATATCTCACTTGGTAGACAGCTCCAACTGGCCACCACCCAAAAGATACTCCAGCCAAAAGCTCCCAAGCACTATATATAAAACAGCCGAAAGTTTCACTACAGCTCATAAAGAGCGATTCCCTACAGCAACCGAAAGTGTTCCACCCATTTAGTGCTTCCCGAAAAGCTCAAATTAATCATTTCAAGGAATATTATTACAAATCTCCACCTTGACTTGAATACCATCACCGCTCATCATCATCGTCTTCCCTCATTACAAGGGCTCTTCAACACCTGTTGACACTAACCAAGTCCAAGCAGTGCTTGAACTTGATACTTGAACTGGCTTTGGCACAACATGTCTGCAGGGGTTATCCGCTGTAGGAACCTTTAGCATCGCTATCCTACCTTCCTCAACTGCATCCTTGATAAAATGATACCTGACATCGATGTGCTTCGTTCTCTCATGATACATCTGGTTCTTGGTCAAGTGAATGACACTTTGACTATCACAGAACAAAGTTGCATTCTCTTGATTGAAACCCAAATCACCAACCAAACCCATCAACCATATACCTTCCTTCACTGCTTCCGTGGCTTCCATGTACTCTGCCTCAGTTGTAGACAATGCAACTGTGCTTTGCAAAACTGACCTCCAACTGATAGTACTACCACACAATGTAAAAGTATAACCTGTCAATGACCTTCTTCTATCAAGATCACCTGCATAATCAGAATCAACATAACCCACAACATTTGTCGAATCACCATAGTGTTTATCAAACACTAAACCAACATTTGTACTTCCCCTTAGATACTTCAAAATCCACTTTACAGCTTTCCAATGAGCCTTCTCGGGACTTCCCATGTATCTACTTACCACACTCACAGCTTGTGCGATATCCGGCCTTGTACAAACCATAGCATACATGATGCTACCAACTGCGCTTGCATATGGAACTCGAGACATATACTCTGCCTCATCTTCAGTTTGAGGTGATTGCTTTCTAGAAAGTTTAAAATGAGCTGCCAAAGGAGTACCTACTGGTTTTGCATCTTTCATACCAAACCGCTCCAACACCTTCTCGATGTAAGCCTTCTGGGACAAATGCAATTTGCCTTCAACTCGGTTTCTATGAATCTCCATGCCCAATATCTTCTTTGCTGCGCCCAAATCCTTCATCTCAAACTCACTACTCAACTGCTCCTTCAGCTTCTTTATCTCTGACATATCTTTGCAAGAAATCAACATATCATCAACATACAAGAGTAAATACACAAATGAACCATCTTGGAGTTTCCTGTGATATACACAACTATCATACTTACTCCTGTCACAGCCATTTGCCACCATAAACGTGTCAAAACGTTTATACCACTGCCTTGGACATTGCTTCAAACCATACAAAGATTTCTTCAACAAACATACATGATCTTCTTTTCCAGGAACTTGAAACCCCTTTGGTTGTTGCATATAAATACGCTCTTCCAAATCACCATGAAGGAAAGCTGTCTTAACATCTAGTTGTTCCAATTCTAGATCTTTCAAAGCAACTATAGGAAGCAATGTTCTAATAGTACTATGTTTAACAACAGGAGAGAATACCTCATTGTAGTCAATGCCTTCTCTTTGGGTAAACCCCTTTGCCACAAGCCTTGCCTTGTACCTTGTTCCTTCACCATCTGAAGTACCTTGTTTCTTCTTGAAGACCCATTTGCTTCCAACAATATTCTGCCCTTTTGGTCTTGCAACTATCTCCCAAGTGCCATTCTTGTCAAGAGACTCAATTTCTTCAATTGCGGATGCTCCCCATTCTGCTGATTCTTCACCACCGATTGCTTATTCATAGGTTGTTGGATCATCCCTATCTATGCTCTCATCTACTTCAAATGCATATGCAACCAAATCAGCATGTCCGTATCTCTGAGGTGCTCTAACTTCCCTCCTATCTCTGTCTCTTGCAAGATTGTACTGATAACCTTGTGCTTCTTCTTCCTGGGCAGGTTCTTGCACAATATCTTGATCATCATCATCATCAGAAACAACAGTCTTATTGCTTCCTTGAACTTGCACCTCAAGTTCCACCTTGTCACCAAGCTCCACCTTATCACTAACACCCTCTTCAGCTTCTCCATCTAGTTCTTCATTCTTTGGCTTCAACATCGATTGCTCATCAAATTTCACATCTCTGCTGATAAGAAACTTGTTTGATCTTTCTGCTGTACACCATAACCTGTAGCCTTTCACGCCCTTTGCATACCCAAGAAATATACACTTCTTTGCTCTTGGCTCTAGCTTCCCCTCATTCACATGATCATAGGCTGGACATCCGAATATCTTTAAGTCTTCATAGTTAGCATGCGAACCTGTCCAAACTTCATTTGGAGTCTTGCACTCAATGGCAATCGATGGAGATCTGTTCACTAAATAAGCTGATGTGTTTGCTGCTTCTGCCCAAAACTGCTTTGGTAACCTGGCATTGGAGAGCATGCACCGTTCCTTCTCCATTATGGTTCTGTTCATCCTTTCTGCAACACCATTTTGCTGTGGTGTTTTTCTGACTGTGCGGTGTCTCACAATCCCTTGCTCCTTGCAGAACTCGTTGAACTCACCCCCACAAAATTCCAAACCATTGTCCATCCTCAAGCACTTGATTTGTCTTCCGATTTGCGTCTCAACCATAGTCTTCCATTGCTTGAACTTGACAAAAGTTTCATCTTTGTGTTTAAGTATGAATACCCATACTTTCCTTGAGAAATCATCAATGAACGTCAGCATATATCTACCACCACCATGTGAATCGACCCAAGAAGGACCCCAAAGATCAGAATGAATATAATCCAGAATACCTTTGGTGTTATGAATAGATGTACTAAACTTGACTCTACACTGCTTTCCAAAGACACAATGTTCACAGAAATCAAGCTTTCCTGTTTTATGACCACAAAGCAATCCCTGCTTGCTCAAAACAGCCAACCCCCTCTCGCTCATATGCCCTAGCCGCATATGCCACAACTTGGTAGTATCATCATCAGAACTTGAAGAACATACCGCTGCATCAACCGTCATAGTAGTACCTTGCAGCGTATAAAGACCATTAATTCTCTCGCCCTTCAAAATTGTAAGACTTCCTCTTGAGACACGAATAACTCCACCTTCACCTTGATACTTGCAGCCATTTGAATCAAGCGTACCCAAAGAAATAAGATTTCTTCTCAGGTCCGGAACATGTCTAACTTTAGTTAAAGTCCTCACCATACCATCATACATCTTAATTTGAATTGTACCTACACCCACCACTTTACAAGTGACATTGTTTCCCATAAGAACTTTACCACCTTCTCTAGCTTGATAAGTAGTAAACCACTCTGTATGAGGACACATGTGAAAGGTACACCCCGAATCAAGAATCCACCCATTCTCCGAGCTTTCGGTATGAACCGTGAGAACCGCTCCATCATCACTTTCTGCTTCAACATTTGCTGCGGTGCCTTGGTTGGTATTCTTCTCGACAGTCTTTAATTTTGGACAATCCTTCTTGAAATGCCCCTTTTCCTTACAATGAAAGCAATAGAATTTACCTGATTTTGATTTAGACCTTGACTTTGATCTACTCCTATCAAATCCGCCTTTTTGGTTTCCTCTTCCTCTAACGAACAACCCATCTCCCGAATTATCTTTACCGTCGATACCCGTCTTCTTTAACTCCTTAGAGTTCAAAGCCGCTTTAACGTCTTCCATGGAAATTGTATTTTTTTCCATACATTACGGTATCAACAAAATTTTCATAAGATGGTGGTAAGGAACAAAGTAAACCCAAAGCTTGGTCTTCATCTTCAATTTTGACCTCAATATTTGCCAAATCCAAGAGAATTTTATTATAATCATCAATATGATTTATAATAGACGTTCCTTCATGCATTTTAAGAGTATGTAATTTCTTCTTAAGATATAAACGATTAGTTACGGATTTAGTCATATACCTTTTCTCCAACTTGTTCCATAGCCCATCCGGTGTCGTTTCCGCCGCCACTTCTCTGAAGACCTCGTTGCTCAAACACAATAGAATTAATCCATGTGCTTTCTCCATGAGTTCTTCTTTTTCTTCTTCCTTCAATGTTTCTGCTAGAGCCGTTTTCACCTTCAAAGTTTTCACCAAACCTTGTTGCACCAAAACAACCCTCATCTTTAGCCTCCACAAATTGAAATCATTTCTTCCATCAAATTTCTCAATCTCATACTTTGCCGCCATCGTAGATCGTTTTTACCCGGAGCTCTGATACCAATTTGTTATGACCAACGACTCTTCCTAGCACAATCAATGGAGAATTGAAATAGAAATGAAAACAAATGTAAAATAGACACACACACAACAAAAGGATTTATACTGGTTCGATCAAGATGATCTACATCCACTTTGGAAGACGACGATAACGTTGCACTATGATTTGAACAAGGTTACAAGAGTATACACTCCTCTCAAGAACAAGACCTTACTCTCTCTTAAGAACACTAAGTGTTTCTCTCTTAGTGTTTCTCTCTTAAACACTAAACTGATTTTAGGATGCTATTACAATGAAACAATATGGCCTTATATATAGTGAAATGGAGTTGGAGAATGTCGACATATCTCACTTGGTAGACAGCTCCAAATGGCCACCACCCAAAAGATACTCCAGCCGAAAGCTCCCAAGCACTATATATAAAACAGCCGAAAGTTTCAAAGTTCCACTACAGCTCATAAAGACCAATTCCCTACAGCAACCGAAAGTGTTCCACCCATTTAGTGCTTCCCGACAAGCTCAAATTAATCATTTCAAGGCATATTATTACAAGTTGTATTATAATGAAATTGGAGGAGATCTCTCCTCCAAGCTCTACATACTAGTTTACACTCTAATACATATTCAATTGGTAATCTACAAAATATATTCAGCTTGATTTCGTCGGGGAGAACGTCGAGAGGATTTTCTTCCATATCTCCTCAACACCAAACACCACTCGTTAGGGTTCCTTTGTATACGACCCTATAAACGAAAAAGAAAAAGAAACAGGAAAAGAAAAAGAAACAAATATCGGATCCCCTTAAAATACGACCATTGATCTTTTGAAATCTCACCGAGCAATTTACAAGTCCTAATAATCTAAAAGCGTTGATGTAGCTGGCGGCTCAAGCCAAGCCGAGACTTACTTTCCAACATTCATCTATTAGATGAAAATAAAATAAAATAATTCATTCAGAGTAGTTTTCAGAGTTCAAACAAGAATTAATTCTCCCAATCACCAAGTGGTCTGGTGGTTAGCATGCTCCTTCCCACTGCGGAGGTAAGAGTTCGAATACTGTAATTACTGAAATCCACTCTAATTTAAGGGTTTTGGATGCCGTCTAGTGAACACTAGTCTAGGACATTAAAAAGAAAAACAAGAATTAATTCAACAAACAGATTCATTTAATTCGAACACACAGATTCATTAAATTAAGGAGATAAAAATTTGATTCATAACACAATACGTTTTCTTTTCGGCTTTGCTAGACACACCTTGTATTTTTTGGTGGAATTCAAGGTTCATCTTTCTCATGCGGTAATTAGGCCGCTTTCCAGTACTAATCTCACTGTCGTCGTAATAGTACTCTACATACCAGAGAGCCGCGCCATAGAGCTCAAAACCCACGAAACTGATCATCCTTGAATCAGAACTATATTGATAACGTTCAAACGGCTTATGCTGTTGCTGCTGTGCCAGTACTCCAAGACCATATTGAAACCGAAGATGGGAGATCTGGAAAGTAGGTTGTATTATAATGAAACTGGAGGAGATCTCTCCTCCAAGCTCTACATACTAGTTTAGAATCTAATACAGACTCAACTGGTAATCTAGAAAATATATTCACCTTGATTTCGTCGTGGAGAACTTCTAAAGGATTGTCTTCCATATCTCTCAACACCAAACACCACTCGTTAGTGAACACTAGTCTAGGCAACAAAAAAAAAAAAAAAATTAATTCGAACAAACAGATTCATTTAATTCCACAAAAAGAAATTCCTTAAATTAAGGAGATAAAACTTTGGTTCGAAACACATTTTTTCGGCTTTGTTGACACACGGGTATTTTTCACAAAAAATACACCGAGGGTGAGAAACCAACGTTCTACCAAGAGAAAAATAGGGAGGTGGGTTTTTTATTTCAGTGTGGGTTCCAATATTTATGTCATTGTTTTCTTTTTCAGTTTAGACTGAGATGGCAGCTACACGTGAGCTCCACGTAGAATAACGTTTTTGGAGTAGTCTATACTTACACATAGAATTATCGGAGAAAATTGTTGAAGAAAGTAAAAAGAATAAAAAAATGGTAAATTATGCAATTTTTTATCTACTACAAAAAATATATGAAAGTAAAAAATTCCGTGAAAAGTGTAATTTATGAATGAATTTTGTGTGGGTGGTAAAGAAAGATTTTCCATAAATTAAGCTTAAAACAAGTTATTTTCATGAAAATATGGCTAATTTCAAGGAGTCATCAACTCTATTTAGTTCAAGAAAAACACGTATGATTTAAACTAGGGCTGAGGTAAACTTGATCAAACAAACGAGAGATGCTACACCTTCTCCCGCAAAATCTGTCCCGGGGGAAATGGACGGTTATGGTAGCGTTTTCAACATCAAGAATATAAATGGGGTAAAATGGGGCCAGTACCTGTGAGTGGCGGGTTTTCGGTATAAAGTGTCTGGTCAATCCTCATTTCCGCAAATAAACACGCACAACCCGTCTACCCGACCCCGCCTGGTCGATTCTAATGGATTGGACCCAAGCTGTGCATGTATGTATGCCCTTTCTAAAAATCCCATTAGATATATTGGGCTGGTACATCAGAAAGATAAATTATCAAAGTTTAGAAAGAAAAAAAGAGCTATCGACTATAGTTTTCCAAT
>JAJJWX010000312.1:0-15270 GCA_023529315.1 Papaver bracteatum | reverse complement strand
ATTCTACTGCTTCCTAGGATTGTTATCCAAGGATATAACATCTCCAAAGCCGCTTCACAAGCTAGTGCCAATCAATGGTGCTGCTTAGTGACTTAAATTTCTGGAGTATCAAACCAATTAAAGTCCAACGCATGTCAGCCAGACAGGCAAGCTGTTGTCTGATATGCGCTAGCAGCCACCTAAGATAGGATCTGCAATTTGAGCTCCTTTGCACAAGAAAGTGATGCAATTGCAAAATTTGTAATGCACGCTTTGAAACATCTGAATTCTTTGAGCATTCCACATTTTACTGCAATTGAACCCAAGCTATTGTCAGCAACCTTACTGCAGTCACTAAGGTTCAGCATCTGGGGGGTCTCTCTATGAAGATAACTGAACTAGAAGTAACTGAAGCATCTAGGAAAAATATGTGACCACTTTGGGTAACCTCAGCTAAGCCATCCTCACAGTCCACAAGGACCGAGAGAAATCCAATAGAAGTAACTCCACAAAGACTACTGAGATCTATATTAATCAATTGTGGTGCACTTAACAAGGAAAAGCGCCTTCAAATTCAAACCAGTAACCACTGGTCCACAGTTAATGATGGCAGAAAGAACCCTAGTCCCTATATGAGAGTTCCTACATGCTAAGTTACTATCCATTTTGCTACAGGGTTTAACATCCCCAAACAAATCAAGAAAACAAAAATAAAAATAAAATTTTGGGATAAGGCAACTGAAGATTGAAGAAGTCAGAGTGCATGAAGAAAAAACCAGAACTAAATCAGACTCGGTTCCGAATAATAGGCTAAAAAGTATAGGCCCATGCACTAGATAATTGGGTAAAGAATGTAGGCCCAGGATCTATACTTGCATATGCAAGTTTTTATAAGGTTGTGGTAAATGTTGTGCTGGGGAATCCTCATTATCACAAGGATATTTTCAGTAATTGTTATTCTTTATCTCCAAAATGGGAGGTATTCATAACCAACATTACAAGAATTAAATAATTACATTGATTAAATAATGGAGTAGGTAAATGAAGAAAACAAGGAAGTCCATGTTAGGTAAAGGTTGGTGGTGTAATTGGAGGAGTGATTGGTGGAATTGGTGAAGGTTGATTCAACACTCTCCCTCAAGATGGTGCATATATCACTACAAAAATGAGGAGTTGTTAAGACGGCTCAAATTTTGGGGCCGTCAAAAATAGTGTATATTCCCGACGGTTGGTCAATAACCCTCGAAAATACTAAATATTAGTCAACATTGGTTACGATTGTGACGGATTGGAAAGAACCGCAACTGTTAATCTCTTTATTTGCGACGGTTGATCATAATCCGTCGAAAATGTATCCATCCATGGCGGCATCAATAAATCCGTCGGTATTGTGAAAATTTCGCGGCTAAATAATTCAGTTCCCTCTTTAATTTTGGTGAAAGTTAAATCTCCCTCAAATTTTTCGAGAGGAAAAATTAAAAAATTATTATTTTTTTCGTTATCTTCTAGAGAAACAGTTTATCTCTTATCTTTCATTTTTTCTTAGTTTTCAGAGAGAGAGAGAGCTCGAGCTTGTTTTGTCCCCTCTTTCTCATAAAAACCACAGCTCTCATCAGATCCCGTCCATCTTTGCTCACAACGGTATATAGAGGTTTGCTTTGATTTCTCTTCTTGTTAGTGGGTTATTTTTCTATACAGTATTCATAGATCGAATCGATCGATCTTGTTGAAGTTGCTTAAGAGTTTTTTTCTTTCTTTTTTTTTTCTTTCTTTTTTTGCAAGATCTAAGTTGGTAACTGCGTATAAGTTACCTGCAAGCAACTAATCAAGGTGAAATTTCCCCTCTTTAGATTTCGATTTGTTTTTAATTTTCTTTGGGTTTATGTGTTAAATTGTACTAGATACATGTTCATTGCTAGTTAGAACAAAATCAATTTTCTTTAGTTTATATCTAGATTCATAGTTGAAAAAGAAATTTGATTAGATTTTTTGAAATTTTGGGAGTTTTACTGAATAAGATGGGTTTTTAAAATTTGGGGATTTTATATTTCAAACCCCAAGTTTTAATCTTTCATGAATTTTTGAAAGAAGATTAGAAGCTAACGATAAAGGGTCTGTTGATTACAGAATCACAAGTTTGAATTTCAATATTTATTATTTGATTTATTTTGATTTGGAATTTTATTAACTTAGATTTGATTTTCAAGTTTGATATCGCCAGTAAGAACTAAAAATTTGAATCAAAGTGGATATGTTCGATTTTCAATTTTTGCAAGTTCAATTTGATTATAAAGTAATAATGAGGTTCCATTTGATCTGTAAAAAGGGTTTTATATGAAATTATGGTTAGACAAGTTTGGATAGGAATTTTTGGTGAATTTGGTATATGATTATATGACAATAGGAACAAACTTATCAGATTTAGAAATGATGAAACTGTCTCAGTATGCATATCCAAGTTAATGTTTTCATTGTTCTCTTGGTTTGAAAGTATCTCAGTTTTCAAAGAAATGGATAAGAGTTGGGTTCATCATGACCGGTTGAGTAAGGAGTTTGATGTTGGTTTGAGGTTGTTCTTAGACCATGCTTTTGAAAATGGGTTTGTTAACTGAAAGTAATAAAATGAAATGTCCATGCAAGGAGTGCACCAATATTTATTACAAGACCAAAGATGAGATATATGATGATGTGGTAAGTTGTGGTATGACAAAGAGCTACACAGTATGGTATCATCACGGTGAAAGTTTCCGCTCAACGTTTCCTTCTACTTCTAATGTCGGGGCGAGAAAATGCAAATCTTAGGTTGGTGATAATGAAAGTGAAGGACTTGGAGATGATATTACAGGAATGATTCGAGATGCATATGGAGTACCTATGTGTGAAGATGATGATATGGGAGATATAAACGTGGGAGCGAGTAGCATACCAAGTGGTAATTCAGCAGCACAGTTCTATAAGTTGTTAGAAGATTCAAAGAAGCCATTGTATCCTGGCTGCGACAAAATGTCAATGATGTCTTTTCTTGTCAGATTTTGGAACTACAAGTGTGTTGGTGGGATGACCGATAAGTCATTCAAAGAGATGCTCCAACTTATGAGAGATTCATTTCCAGAGGGGTGCACTTTTCCTGAAAACTTCACACAATGCAAGAAGGTACTTTCGAGTTGGGATTGTGTTATAACAAAATTGATCGTGTCCCAATGATTGTATGTTGTATTATAAAGAGACTTGATCTTAAGTCATGTACCTCGTTTGTAAAGCTTCTCGTTACAAAGATGGAAAAACGAAAATTTGCCAAGATTCTTCGTCACTTCCCTTTGAAGCCACGGCTACAACGGTTATACATGTGTTCAAAGACTGCTGCAAATATGAGATGGCATCATGAAGTGCGTACGAGAGATGGGGTATTGAGACATCCAGCTGATTCTGAAGCTTGGAATAAGTTCGATGAGATGAATCCAACTTTTTGCAATGATTCAAGGAATATAAGATTAGGTTTATCAACCGAAGGATTCACCCATACTGATTCAATGAGAAATCCACATAGCACATGGCCCGTGGTTCTTTTACCGTATAACTTACCTCCATGGTTATGCATGAAACAACCTAACATGATATTGTCTCCGCTATACCTGCCCGCACAAACCCAGGTAATTACATTTTACGTTCATTCTTTTTTTGTTTTTGAGTCGCTATTTTTTTTGAAAGCTTTATCACGGATTTTATTTCTCAAGTGATAGAATAAGTCAAGGTTTTATTCCCTATATTACTATTAAAGTTGACGACTTTTGACTTGATTAACTTAGCTTTGCTTATGAACTATCCATGGAGTTATGTTTTTTTACATAGTCCCTCGCTTCTTTAATTGATTTACATTGATTATAAGCATGTGATGGCCATGAATACTAATGCTCTCGATGCTTAAACCTTTTACTTTAAGACAAGCTATTTTTGTCAGCAGATGCGACAAATACTTTTTTCTATAGAATTTAGTGTTCACACTTAGTATGTGGTCCCCGCAGATCGTTAGTAGATATGTTAATTAACTTGGTTTTGTATGTGATCAAAGTGAAATCTAGTCATTTGTAATTGCCATCTCCCTGTATAGTGCTCCAAAGATGTTTTTGCATGTATTAGCAAGCTTTTGTTTCTTTGCATTGCGTATTTGTGGTATGTTGTGCCATTTTTCGATTTCTTATAAATTTACAAACTCCAAGGATTAATATTTCTTATCACAAGTAACGATATTGACGTGTACTTGAGACCGTTTGATAGATGAGCTTAAGGAGTTATGGGAGGAAGGGCGTAGACACATTTGATTCCTCAAGAAATGAAATGTTCAATTTGCGTGCGGGGTTATTATGGACCATAAGTGATCATCCTGGACTTGCAATGCTCTCAGGATGGAGTAATAAAGGTAAATTGGCATGTTCAACATGTCTTGAAGATACTCGGCACCAATGGTTGAAGAATGGAAGAAAAACTATCTACATGGGCCACTGTCACGCTTCTTGCCTATGAATCATAGGTTTCGATCACTTAAGAAGGATTTTGATGGAAATCTGGATCGTAGTCCACCTCAAACCCATTGTTAGGGACAGATATCTTGCAAAAGTTGAAAGACATTCCACATATATTTGGAAAGCAGTTTGAGCGAATTTGAATGGCAATCGTCCACGCAAGAGAAGAGCACGGGGATCAAATGCAACTGTAAGTAACATGCTTTAGCAATTGGAAAAAATTGAGTATATTTTATGAACTCCATCTTTGGAAAATAATATACTCAAACACAACATAGACGTCATGCACACCGAGAAAAATGTTTGTGATAGTGTTAAGGTACGGTAATGGATATTGATGGAAAGACTAAATATGGTATTAAAGCAAGATTTGATCTTGAACTCCCGAAGATCGACCGGAACTTCACCCTCGTCCCTTGGAAAATGGGAAGTATTTCTTACCTTTAGCATGCTACTCCATGGATAATGCAAGAAAGACGATGTTTCTTAATGTCTTTGAAGAATTTGAAGACCCACGATGGTTATTCATCACACATTGCAAGATGTGTAAATGTACAACATCGTAAAATCTTTGGACTAAAAAGCCATGATTCACATGTCCTTATGCAGCGGTTGTTACCTTTGGCATTAAGACGCTTCCCATCTAAAGTTAGTTACATTTAATGGAGTTAAGTTCTTTTTTCCATGAATTGTTCTCCAAAGTCTCTCGCCCCGAAGATTTTGAACAGCTGGAGAAGCGCATAGTAGTCATTATTTGTGAGTTGGAGCGAATATTTCCACCTGCCTTTTCGATATTATGGTTCATTTACCTATCCATTTGGCAAACAGAGGCGTTTAGGTGGACCTCGTGCGGATATCGATGGATGTACCCAATTGAAAGGTATGTGTTTTAAACTTTTGTTAAACAATTTTTACCATTAATTAATGTATTTAAATGTGATACCAATATTGACCTGGAGTCAAACTTTGTTCTTGAAAATTATCTATACACTCTCAAGAAAATGTGCGGAATAAAGCTCATCCGAAGGATCTATTCTTTCAAGGCTATTTAGGCGATGAATGTGTTACATTTTTGTCGAGGTACCTCAAAGATGTCGAGTCACGAACTAGACAGACCGCTCGATATCGTTGATGATACTCCCATTGGGAGTCTAAACAGTTTCCTTTAGCTTCCTTACAAAGAAAGTTGTTGCATGACTATATATTGTCTAATGATGATGATGTAGCTCCTTACATAACAACGAAGAAATACTTTTCTCACACAATTTATTAATCGAGTTACTAATATGTCTTTCACTAGCACTAATTTGATGAATTTGACTAAATTTTTTTAGGCAACACATAACTACTCCTGCAATGTTGCACCCAAGGTTAAAGTGATCTTGAACACTGCGAAAGCCAAATGAGTTCTTTGATTGGTTTAAAAATCATATTAAGTTGCTTGCTCGAGCTAAAGTGACATTTGTTGAAGGACTAATTTGCTTGTTGAAGGCCCCTTTTCAATCTGAGATGATTCACCCGTTATACAACAAGAGGTTATAACTTCAAAACTATCGTATGGAATATGGAGCAAAGACACGTAGAACGACAACGGTGTTGCATTGGAGTCAACGGCGCCTTCCTTCGAAACGGGGCGCAGAGAACACTGGACAATGATCTTTGAACGCACATACTATGGGTTACTTACGGACATAATTGAACTGACATATAGACAAGGTCGCATTTATGTCCTTTCGGAGTGTGATTGGGCAAATTTTGTTAATACTTGAAGGAAGAGCCGGTGACTTAGGTATGAAGGTTGATAGCCTAGGTTCACTCTTTTTAATTTTAATCATCTTTTGGGGACACAAAAGAGGATCCTTACGTGTTGGCCTCTCAAGTTAGACAAGTTTTTTATGCTCAAGACCCAGTAGAATCGGAATGGAATGTTGTGGTAAAGAATAAACCTAGGGATGTTTTTGACATGGGTGATGGTAATCCAGATCAACTACTGGATAATGATCCATTTGGAAAGGAAGGAAACAATGAAGATGATAATATTGGCTTCGTTGTAGATGAGGGGACTGGGGGGGTGATTGTTGATGCTCCTACGAGAAAGGGAAAAATACAAGTACGGGAAGATAGACAAATATGTTTTAACGATGATAATGTCGAAGAAGAAGAAGATGCCGATGATGATGAAGAAGAAGATGATGATGATAACGGCAATAATGAATTAGTAGAGTCGAGGAAGAGAATACATATATGGGGATATATATGATGAAAATGATCCACATGATATTGATATTGATAGTGGATCAGATAATGAATGTTAATTAGTGCATCGATTGAACCAAGAATATTTAGTTTGATAAGCTTTGATGTGACTTTGCAAGTAGCTAGTCATTTTATTCAAGAAAGTAACTTCTCTATTACATTGTTAGTTAACTTATAAGTAACTTCCTTATATTTGTGTGCTTTGACTTCAAATTTATTTCCTTTTTTGTAGGATGGGTCGGGTAAGCAAAATTGAATTTTATGAGGAGATCCTACCAAATCGGAGGTTACCGGTCAAATGGGTCCAGGTAGAATTTGGTATCATAACACCAATGGGGAAGAATGGTAAGTTCATGTGCAAATATGTTACCCATCTATCCAAACGACAATAAGATCTACCATTGACGGTACATGATTGGAAATACATGTCATCCGGAGTTTATTGAGAATTGCATACTTGAAGTGAAGGTTTAAAATCATATGCATAGTATTTCAAAAAATATCCATATTGCATTGATTCTCTGGAAATCAATAATATTTTAATCTTTGCTTCTTGTACTATCAAGAAATATTTGACGTACCAGGGCAGAGTTGAATGATTGGATCAAACTCAAGTTGAATGAAAGGTGGAGAAATTACAAACATGCTCTTAAGGTGGATGCGTATAAGAAGTGGTCAACTACGGAACAACGTCTTGCTAATCCACCAAAAAATGTTGTTGAGAGCCGTGGAGGGTATTAGTTGATGTTTGGGAAAATGATGCCAAGAAAAAGTAAGTGACACTAATTTCTTTGAGTGATAAGCCTAGAATAAGCATTCCTAACACGGATCTTTCTATTCTTCTAGGAAATAAGTGACAAAAATAAGGAAAAGCAGATCAAAACAAAATAATCTACATACCACAGGCTCAGACCACATGCAAACTATGCGGTAGAGGGTAAAATTTTATGTTGGTTAAGACGGTAAAGATAGTAAGAGTATTCACTGTAATGTATATATGGATTTACATATATAACTTGGATGCTTAAATATTTATTTGTAGTTGGCAAAGGAACTAGGAAGACCTCTAAACGTTGTGAGCTCTATCTTTGTTACCCATACAAGGAAAAGGAAAACAGAAGATCCGAACGAAGTATTGATGGACCCCAAAGTAGTTGAAGAAATTGTATAGTATTATCACATTTCAACTTTGAATTATTTTCATTATTATTAAGGTTACTTAAGAATTGAAATTTAAGTTAATTTGAAAATTGACATGTTTCTAGAAGGAAATGAAGGAAGTGGAGTACCAAGCAAGCCAACCAGGTTCTCATATTTTGCTACAAGGAAGAAATGATTCATTTGCACACATCAAGGGACGAGATAAAGGGGGTCGGGTTCGTTGTCTTGGCAATGCTGTAAAACCAAAGCAATGTTGGGGGTGAGGAATCATCAACTAAAGCTACCAATGAACCAAATGTTGAAATTGAGAACCTTAGACAACAACTGGAGATTACTATTGGGGATCTTCAAGTGCAATCAAGCGTATATCTGAATTGGAGACGAGAACTTGATACACGTGATGAAATCGGAACTCCCAATGGACCACTTCAAGAAGCCTTAAAGAAGATAGCGGAAGCTGCAGGAAGAAGTTGAAAGCCTCAAAATGGTCGAGGTAACTAATTTAGCTTGCAATTGGTAATTTTTAGGTTTTTTTCTTCATTTATTCTTGACTAAAACCTTGAGCTTTGGCATGACATCTTTATGTGACACTAAAAAAGGAATGTAATCTCTTTACACAATGGAACTTGGCTAATTTCCTTAAGATTTCAGTTGTAAATTTAACTAGGTGTTATTTGTTCAACAACTTTCGCCAAATCCATATTAAGAAATTTTTCTCTGATGGTCAAAATGATTATTATTTTATAGGACTTTCGCATTGGCGATTATTATTTTATAGGACTCTCTAATTTGGAGAGCAAGAATCGATGTATAGCAGGGGTGGTGCATACAAGGGTAACTATCTACATCAACCTACAGGGGGATTATATCAAACAAGTCGAAACAACATAGGATAGATGTTTGTATTTTTTAATACAAGTGAATGTGGCATTTCTTTTTGGGGTTTCACCTTTATAGTGTATTTTGATTTTATCCCAATCCTTCACAACCATTTTGGATGTGTTCTTTTTCGGGTTTAGTTAATAGCTTTACTTTCAATGACAAGATGATGATATACTCTTACATCCCGAATTTCAATGTTACGAGCCTTTTGACAGAACCCGATAACGTATCAAGTCTTTTTTATTTGTCAATGTTAGCAACTTTGTTTGTTAAAATGAATTCTGTTTGTTTGTGAATATCTTCAGGAGGCATGATTTTTTATTGTAACAGGTTGTGACGGGGAAATAAGGGAAGGCATTACGCACTACCAAATTTTCATATTTTTTTTTAATTTTATTTTAAATACTAGCGACCGGTTTCAAAACCCTTGAAAATAGAAAAACGGTTGGTTGTTAGAAGTTAGCATCAGATTTGAATCAAAAAGCCATCACTGGGATGATTTATTTACGAAAAAAACGTCAATTATAGGATGATCTATTTACGGCGGTTGACAAACCGTCGATATAGAATAAATCCGCGAAAAAACAGTTGTGACGCCTCTATACATGACGGTTAGTCCTCCCTCACAAATGTATATTTTTGACGGCTATTGGGATATTTCTGGCGGCCAGTTTCTACTTCTGACGGTTAGCAAACCGTAGCTAGAACTCCTCATTTTTGTAGTGTATGTCACAAATGCCCAACTTGACAAGTGAATCGTTAAATATATTATTTGATACGGCCTTAGTCAGAATATCTGCCAGTTGTTGTGTTGTTCGGACATATGGTACTTCAATAATTTTTTCTTCAAGTTTCTCATAAATTAAGTTCCTATCAATTTCCATGTGCTTCGTTCGATCATGTTGCCATGGATTCCACAATTTTGATTAAGACCTGATTATCACAAAACAACTTCATAGGTTTTTCAGATGGGAAACCAAGCTCTCCCATAAGACTTTTCAACCATAACAATTCACAAATGCCTTTTACCATTGCTCTATATTCTGCTTTAGCACTGGATAAGGAAACAACGTGTTGTTTCTTAGACTTCCATGTCACTAAATTTCCTCCAACAAAGGTAACATACCCAGATGTTGATCTTCTCCTATCACCTTTACCTCCCCAGTCTAAGTCAGTGTAACTTTGATACATCAAGATGTCCATGTTTTGAAAACATCAAACCTCTACACCAGCGGACTTCAAATATCTTAGTATCCCGGTGTTGCATCCATGTGTTGCGGCCGGATTATGTATAAATCTTCTTACAACATAAGCAATATCCGGCCTTGTATGAGAAAGATAAATCAAGCGACCAAGTAACCGATATTGTCCTTTGTCTGCTGGTATTTGATGAGGAACATTCTTGAAGACCATGATTTTGTTCCATAGGATACCCAATTGGCGTACAACCCGATCATACAAGTTTTCTTCAAAAAATCAATCACATATTTTATTTGACACAGAAAATTCCATTTACGGATCGATTAACTTCAATACCCAAGTACTTAAGTCCACCCAAATCTTTCATATCAAACTCATAATACAAGCGATTTTTTCTGATTACTCATCTCTTGAGGTCATTTCTTTGTTACCACCATATCATCTACATAGATAATAAGAAGCGTTTACCTTGTCACCTACTCTTTTAAGGAACAAGGTATGATCAGCGTTACTACTGTATATACCCAAACTTCTTCATTGCAATGCGAAATCTACCAAACCATGCTCGGGAGATTGTTTCAAACCATATAAAGCCTTCTCTAACTTACACATCATTAGCGAGTGTTTGGAGCATTATAACACGGAGGTAGTGTCATGTAGACTTCTTCTTGCAATCACCATGTAAAAAAGCATTTTTTACATCATCTTGTGTATATGCCACCTAGATTTGCTTTGTAAAGACAATAATACTTTCGAATAGTTTTGATTTTTGCAACATGAGCAAACGTCTCCACGATAATCAATACCATAAATCGGGTAAACCCTTTAGCCACAAGTCTTGCTTTATACCCATCAATAGAGCCATCTAGATTATGCTTGATAGTATATACCCACCTGCAACCAACTGGTTTCTTTCCTTCTGGTAGTGAGACTATATCCCATGTACCATTTTCTTCATGTGCCACCATCTCCTCTTTCATAGGACCATCCCATTTAGGATTAGATAGTGCTTCTTCTACTGCTCTGGGAATAGTAACATCTGTCATTTGACTGACAAACGCTTTTCCCTCTTTTGATAATCTATGAGTTTACATGTAATTCGCAATAGGATATTTCACCTTCCTTATTACTTCAGGTGAAAAACGATCTGGTGGAACTCCACGATTACTCCTTGGTGGCAACTGGTACCCATCGGTGTCAGGTAGTTCACAAGTATCATTAGTATTAATCAAAAAATCTATGCTTACCTCAGGGACATCATCACCGGATGGAGGACAATTAGATGTAGGTACTGTTGATGAAGAGAGAGATGGAGCTTCAAGAGCAGGGGTGTCAATTTCTTCGGAAAAAGGAATATCGAACTCTTGAACCGGCTCCGTGACTTGTATATCATCAATTCTTGAACTACTAACAGTTGGATGTGTACTTATGCTTGTTTCAATTGATGTCATATTTATTTCACTATTAGTCGGAAACAAATCCATCCAATTCAACTCTTCTATAAACCTCTCTCCCTGAAGAGGAGAATCAGATACATCGGATGAGTAAAACATTTCTTGCTCAGAAAAGGTAACATCCATAGTAACATAAAATTTATGACTTTGAGGATGATAGCACCTATAACCCTTCTGGAATGGTTGATAACCAATAAAAACACATTTGATAGCACAAGGATCTAGCTTTGTACGTAGATGTTTCTGTAGATGTACAAAAACAACACAACTGAATACACAAGTGGAGGAAGCTTAAGATGAGAAGGTATTGTTACAAACGAAGCCAATTTGTCCAAAGGTGTCTGAAATTTTAAAACACGTGTTGGTACTCGATTAAGATGATATATTGCACTAGTAATGGCTTCTTCCCAGAATTTTGGCTTCATATTTGACCCAATCAAGTATGCCCTCGTAATTTCAAGTAACTGGCGATTTTTTCTTTCCGCCACACCATTTTGGTGTGGCATGAAATGGCAACTAGTTTCATGAACAATTCCATGTTCTCCAAAGTATCCTTGTAATACTTCATTAACATACTCACCACCATTATCGAACGAAGGACCTTTAAGTTAGCGAAAATTGTGTATGCAATCATTTTATGAAATGCGTGAAAACGATCAGCCACATCACTTTTATTCTTCATTAAATAGAGCCAAGTCATACGAGTACAATCATCGATGAAGATAACAAACCACCGAAATCCAGAAATCTGTAATACGAGAAGGTCTCCGAGACATCGAATGAACTAAATCGAATGGGACGTATCTTCTACTTGAAACTATCTCGGGTAAGTAGACGATGACTCTTTGCAAGAATGCAAGTATCACATTTAAAGTATGACAGTTTGCAAGACTTAAACAAATCAGGAAACAAGTGCTCCAAATATTCAAAAGAAGCATGTCCTAACCGGCGATGCCACAGTAAGATCTGATTTTTAGATGCACAAGAAGACCTTTTAACTGAAAGAGATATCCCTTCACAAACATCGTCGATGTAATATAAACCATATTTCTTAGTACCTCGCCCAATTATCTCCCAGTTTTTAGATCCCGAAGAAGACAAAGTGGGGTAGATTAGTACTAAACAATTTAATCGCGATTTTGTACTTGTCGCATACAAGAGATTATTTGAAAGAGAAGGAACCAACAATGTGTGTTCTAGGGACAAGGAAGGTGTTAAATCAACTCTCCCACTCCGTAACAGGATCGGTACACCATTGGCGTTGGAAATAGTTGTATACACAGGTAGCAACAGATCTTTCAAAATAGAGGCATCGAACGTCATATGACCCGTAGCACCAGAATCGAGAATCCAACCATGATATTTTTCAGAATCAGTAGAAAGTAAAGTGACGTCAACCTTACTTGATTGCTGGAAGAGGTTCGGGTTTACCAAAGAATGAGATTCCACCACGGAAGAATGAGTATCGGTTGTCATATACATCATTGAAGTACATGTATCTACCCCTTTTTGGTCGATCTTTATTTGTATTTTATAGGCGTCCCACCAACCGGGATTGTAGGGACATAATATCGCAAGATATTGGGTTACGAACATAGTAACAAATACAATAGAAACGTGTCGCAAGATAATGCGATAATAGAAGAAACACGGGAAAAGTGTGAAAATATTACGAATATAGAATAAATTTACGAATAGAAGTCGCGATACTTCGCAAGATATATACAGTTGTACAGATTTCACTATATATAGTAGTTCAAATGTTAAATTGGAGAGGTTCTTTAAGTGAGTATTAGAAAAAGTCTTAGGAGAAAGAACAGAGAAAGTTGTAAATGTTCTAAGTTCTATTAACATACTTCTTTGTAATCAGTTGAGGATATTAATCAGTAAATTGTCATTTTTCATCAAGAACTTCTTAAAGTTTTATGAATTCTACTGAGCGTGTAGTTGTAGGATTTCTACGCAACTACATAATTGGCGCTAAAATGGGGAAAATAAAGAAGCTAACAATGAGATAATTAAAGAATTTTGCATCAGAGAAATGGTTATAAGAAGAAATATATCAGAACCATTGAATGCAGTAAGAAGAAGTGTAAGACTCGCAGGTGGAGAAGCAAACGTAACAGGAGAACAATTTTTCATCTGATCCATAGCTTTATCAAAACCATCACCAACTAATCCTTCAATTCTGGATTGAAGCTTTTGATATTTGGAAAGAAGAAATATGTTATTATTCACAAGTTTTGTATTAAGGTTTTCTAGTTGGGAATAATCTTCTTTAAGTTTATTCCTCTTAGTGCTCAAGATTATATTCTTATTAAGAAGGGATTTCTTCTCGGCAGCAAAAGAACTTCTCTATGCATCTGAAGACTTCTTTAATTCCTCAAGTTCACCTTTTAACAAATAAAGGAGATTTTCTTGATCGCACATTTACTCAAGAATATTCAATTGTTGTGAAGAAACGGCCATTATATTGATCTGAACATCTTTCTTCCGATAAGGTTTCATTCTCTTCTAATAGGGTTTTTATTCTTAAATCGGCTTTAGTTAAAGAAGAAGTGAGCTGAGATATTTCATCGTTCAAAATTTTTTGATCGTAAATTAGTTGGGTATTCTCTTGGAAAAGGGCATCTAAATTATGAAGAGCACATGAATGAAGACTATATAAATGGGAAAATTGGTTCAAAAAATTTTCATGCTTGGCTTGAGATTCTTACTCGTCCTAATTCATGATGAAGTACCAACATTCTACATTCCTGGATTGATTCTATAAAGGGTAATGGGTTTTAATGGGTGTTTCAAGCATGCGAGAAATAGAAACAAACAAAAGGAGAAAATATAAAGATAATAGCAATACCTTTTAATGCATCATTCCTCTTACGAAGGATTGCACAATCTAGAGAATCATTTTGAAGATGATGATTCTCTTTAAGAAGATTCTCACACTCCGCTTTCAAAGACTCATAAGTTTGGCGAAGCAATTCAACTTCTTTTTCCAGAGCTTGATGTAAAAAATAAGCATCAGGATTGAAGAAGTTGTTGAGCATTTATAAAATTCAAATCATGACCCGAACATTTGAAGACTTGGCAAAGATTACTCAAAACATCAGATAATATCTGGAAAGCTGAATAAATTTCATTTCGAACTTCTTGAGGAAGGGGAGAATAATTCGAAGGAGTAAAATAAAGTTGTAAATTACTTGGAGCAACTACACTCAAAGGATTAGGAGCTAAAATGGGTTTTTCAAGATAAGGGGTTGAGAAGGTAGTTTGCGAAGGTTGATCTTGAAGAAGTGTTGATAAATTGACAGGTGGGAGGCGAAACTGGGTAATGGAGTAGAGGCGGGGAGTTTGCGAAGAAGTGCTTTCCACGAGGAGGAGGAAAATTCTTTATCAATCACATGAAGGAAATCACCGATTGAAATTGATGGCTTGGATTTGATAATAAGAGATCTCTTGGTAAGGTTGGATTCTTCAACCGACCTCGAATCAAAATGTAGATTAAAAACTGGAGGCAACAATATATTGTTTGAAGGAAGACAGTATTTTTTAATTTGATTCTCGAAGTTTCTTCTTGAGCTAGGGTTTGAGCTTAGTTGAAAATTTCTGAGAGCAGGATTTCTTGAAAAGAAATCAAAGTCAAACAATGGATTAAACAGAAATAAAAGAGATAAACAAGTGAAAGATCGAGAGATAAAAGAAAACTTTAGAACTCATGATGGGATTAACGGAAAGAAGGCGATAGCAGAGATGGATGTGAGAAGAAGATGAAGTTGTAGAAGTAAAAAGAGAGGCAAAAAAGATAAGGAAGGGGATAA